>OX596225.1:1401196-1828814 GCA_951394215.1 Glyphodes perspectalis | reverse complement strand
CAAAAAATGTACAGGAGATAACATTCTTAGTAACCATTTCAAAAATGGCTGGTTCCTGAAGGGGATTATTTTTACCAGATATTTGATGTAATCGGGAATTATAAACATTTAGTCACACTTGATAATATGCATAACTCTATGAGATCATTACTATATCTCAAATTGATCATGTCTAGCACTAAAATAATAAATTCAAACTATTTTTATGAAAAAGTATTGATAAAGAGAAAGATTATTAGAGGTACTGAAATGTTTGAAGATTAAATAAACACAGTTTAACTCGTTATTTGCATTTTACACAAAATTTTATAAATTATATACAAATGTCATCACCAATTGTTTTTATTATTTGATTAACATATTTTTATAAGCATTTGCCATTTTTGTCTTGGTTACCTCATTAACTCCTATACTAAAAATTTAATTTCTCTCAAGAACTAATTACGGTGTAGTTAAAAGTGTTTTTACAATTTTAGCACGTAGTACAGTGCGTGATCGTTGCGATAAAAACGATCGGCAACATATTGTTGGTGACAAATCTCCTACAGTTCATGTTTGCCGTGATGGGGGTGCAAATGTTCAAGGTAGGGAGAAAAAATATTAAAAATAAGAATTTTTTTAACTTTTTTCTCTAAGTTTACCGACACCTTTGGGTCAATTACATTTCTGAGCAACTTTAAAATATACATTTATGTAAGTATGCACTCGACACAGTTCATGCACATTCACAAGATAAAAATTTAAAAAATAAATAAACACCTAAATTAAATAATCAGATTTCGTTTCTTTGTGTGTGACAGCTTTTTTCGTACCTTTTAAAGGATTTTTTTATACTAACATTTTTTTTTCGCTTCTGTCCGTGGGTCCAAAAAATTCGCTGCCAGGCTGCATGCTTCTTTTGTTTGTTTTATTTCTTTATTTTCGGTTAAAATTTGCCCAAAGGTGTTGTGTCCATACAATGTTTTTTTTACAAAAAGAAATTTTTTTAATTTTGTGAGTTTTTTGGACTCAATAAAAATAAGTGCTTGCCAATTTTTTTTGCACAGTCCTCCCTACCTTGACATTTTTATAGGACTGAGGTACTTGGTTTCAAGTTTTTATTTTGGTTTTGTATCCATGTTTTGAATAAGTCAGATCAGGACACTGGCAAAAAAGTGAATAATGTTTTTCCTTTTTTGTAAAACCAAGGACTAACGCCATGTAAGTAGGCCGTATTTTATTTTTCGTTTTATAACATATATTTTTTTGCTTTTTTTTACACAATTGTTATCATCGTGCCACACACTACACATGCATATTGGGACAAAATGGTTTCAAATAAAACTAAAAATCGGTAAATTGATTGTTCGGTGTGATACTAAAATATTTAACTTTTTGTTATAACAGTATGTTGTTAAGTGTGTTTTTGCTTCGATTAAATCGATAGGCAATATATTTGTCATAAATCATATATTACAATTTATATTTTCGGCAATTGGTGTTCAATTGTACAAGGTTGGTAATTAGTTAAGTAGATTATAATTTCTTCTAGTATATAAGTTAGTTAACTTGTATCAGCAAATCAATTCTAGAATTGCAAAGTGTGTAAAATTAAACATATATTCGTGGCTTAAAATCATTCAAGTAATTTAGTTCATCTTTTTTTATAAGTTCTACAACAAGTACATTATTTTTGCTAGGTTATACTAGTATCCTTCAAGACAGCTATTTTTTATATTTAAAAAAGTCCGCTTAGGTTACTGTGTCTCTATGCAAATTTTTGTAAATTTCTTCGTGTTCTAAAGAATATATCTTGATTGCAATTTTAGTGCAATCAGTACACTACGGAAAATTATATTTATTTACTAGATTTAAATAGGGATAACAATTTTTTCTCTCTATAAAAATATAAAATATTTGAAATATGTAATAGGTAATTATAATTATTTATTTTTAAAATGATACACTATGGCAGTTAATATGTAGTTAAAAGACATATTTTTTTATTTTATTTTAGTTGTCCTGTGTTCAAGTAGATAGTACTTTTCAGTAGTTTTTATAGAATATGCTTTTAACTTGCAATATTTTGTGCTAAAATACGTCCTATGTGTGCTTAGCTAGTTCACAAAGAAACGACATCGTATTATTTATTACTTTTTGTTATTACGGACAGTTTGTTTGTATGTTTGTATTTATATTAAATTCGTATGATTTCAGGGAAAATTCTTTAGATGTAATGATATTACTAAAGTGACTGAAGAGGAATGTCAGTAAGTAGTTATTAGTTATTGGCTAATTATGAATCGAATTCAAAGGGTTATGGGAACCTTATGAAAGGTGTTTTTATATTTTGATTTATATATCATTTGCAATAAAAATAAGTGTTTGCAAATTTGTTTTTGCACAGTCCTCACATTGACATTTTTATAGGACTGAGGTACTTGGTTTCAAGCTTTTATTTTGGTTTTGTATCCATGTTTTAAATGAGTCAGATCAGGACACTGGCAGAAAAGTGAATAATGTTTTTCCTTTTTTGTAAAACCTTCGAGACGGTTTCATATTCGTTGGACTATGATCTTAGACTTAGCTAATCTGGATATACAAACATTGCCATTAAAGAAAAAATAGATATATTAAATCTTAATTAGTAAGGGGAACTAGATATGTCAGATTATGACTTAACAGTTGTTTGAACGCACATAACTCTTTTACAGTGCAGCAATGATTCATTTTCTACGAATTGGGTTATGACGAACTCTTCAAAAAAAGCAAGAAAGATTTTATATGAACAAAAAAAACTAAAATTTCATTTTAGTTTTTTTTGTTCATATAAAACATTATGAACAATATCGTGTATAACAAAAAGTTTATGATATGCAACGTCAAAAATTACCCTTAAGTATCCCTCAGCGCCGAGCTAGCGATATAAATCTGTGCTTAGATTTATATTAATCTAAAGTTTTCAAGTTTTAAAAATCATAGCTCCTATATACTATAAATTTAATTAAAAAAAAAATACTTTCAAAATAATGTTTTTAATATTTTACATAAAAACTTTCGTGTTGCATTGTCACTAGAATTAATACTGACTGGACTAAACGCGATACGCATTATCTAAAATCAATACTTACAGCTTGACGTTTCGGCTGTATTGCAATCTTGTTCACAAGACTTTCTCGTGTACTACATAATGCATATAGCGTTTCTCTCTCTCTCTCTCTCAGCATGTCAGCGTCCACTGCTGGACATATGCCTCTTGCATGGATCTCCACAAACTTCTCGATGCGGCGTTTCTGGTCCAGCGTATATATAGCGTTTAGTCTCGTTGTATTAATTCTAGAAGTAACAATCATATATGTAAACTATATTTAAACGTGTTTTAGAGGTTCATACCTAGTTTACAAAAATGGTGAGCCGAGTATAGAAGACAGGGTGTGGGTGAAGAATAAATGGAACTTCGATGATGTGCTGAGTGGGATGTTGACGCTGTTTACTGTGTCCACATTCGAGGGTTGGCCGGGGTAAGAACAGTATTACAGCCGATTAATCATCAGATAAGACGAGAAGGCGAGGTTTCAAGCAATTATGGTTGATTTTCGTTTTTATTTATAAGTTACTATTCAGATTAACATTACAATAGGATATGCATTACTTTTTTTAACTTATTCGCTTTAGTGTAGCATATAGCATATATTGTAACTTAGTTGTTGACCAAGTTATAAAGGTTCAAAGTTATCGGTTAGAAAGATCTGATGTGTATTTGTGAAGTTTACGTTTACTCATAATACATAGGGAATTGCGTATGTTTCAGACCTCTAAGAAATATATATATTCGTTTCTTGAAGATTTCTATGCTGTAATGGTCTGAAATACTTGAACTCATTACAGTCTTATTATATCTGTATTTTAATAATAATACCTTTATATCAATTATTTAACATTCTTTCAGACTATTATCGACATCTATGGATTCGAACGAAGAAAATCATGGACCAATTGAAAATTCCAGACCTCTGGTTGCATTTTTCTATATTAGTTACATTATTGTCATAGCGTTCTTCATGGTGAGTATCTTAGTAATGGTTAATAAGTAATTATTATTGTGACCTTGAATTCTCTTCATTAAATTCCTGTATGTTCTTAACTTTTGTTGAAAGTGTAAACTGTTTTACATATAATCACCTCGCATCCCCTAAGGGGAAGGCAGAGTCCAAGGTCCAGTAGGCTTCTTTAATCACATTTGCCAAAAAATATATTAAGCTTGATTATATGGAAATTTGTGAAATAGTGACAAGTGGCTAACTTGGCTACACAATCACTCACTCCAAAGTGGCTTCTTATGACATGCTAGGCTAGGAACATAATGTCATATTCTCATAAGGTCTCAGACAAATTGTAATGAAAAAAACAATTAAAAGCCTTAATAAATTAACTTTATTTATCTTTCCAGGTAAATATTTTCGTAGGTTTCGTCATAGTAACATTCCAGAAAGAAGGAGAGCAAGAGTTCAAGGACTGTGAGCTGGACAAGAATCAGAGAAATTGCATAGAATTTGCGTTAAAAGCAAAGCCAGTGAGAAGGTAAGTCTTACATACATGCATACGTACATATTTATTTTATTATTTATTTATTTATATGCTCCTTGTACCACATTCAGGCCGAAAATAAAGCTTAGGATTTGTTATCAGAAAGACATTTAAAATGAAGAAATATTGTAGTATTTACTGTAGGTACTAAATTACGGAATCATTACTAAATATGATGTAAAAATTCTTATAGTATAAAATTTATTTTAGATACGTTCCCCAACACGGCATTCAATATAAAGCATGGTGGTTTGTGACTTCGGCAAGATTTGAGTATTTCATATTTTTCTTCATCGTGTTGAATACAATAGCGCTCATGATGAAGTTTCACGGCGCATCTCCAGAGTACAAAAAGGTACGTTTTACATAAATTTGAATATTGTACTATCAACTCGTTATTTTCCCACGAGAGTGCTGTATAATCGTACGGCCGGCTTAGTGGTGAGCGGTAATCATAGCCTATAGCGTGCAAAGCATGCATTACAAAGGGTGTTTATGCATATGTAATTTCCATCATTACCTTACTAAAATCGTATTGTTTCAGATACTCGATTACCTCAATATGATGTTAACAACTGTGTTTATGTTAGAATTCGTATTTAAGCTGGCTGCTTTTAGGTTTAAGGTGAGAAATATGTTGTCACTTGTCGTTAACTAAAATTGGAACTAACTGTTTAAATATTTATTTTTACTTTGCAGAACTACTTTGGAGATGCTTGGAATACGACGGACTTCATATTGGTTGTTGGAAGCATAATAGACATTGTGGTGACACAAGTTAACGAAAACAGACCTCCAGATACTCTAGTAAGAATTAAATTAGGGCTTAGTCTGATAAATAAATTGCAGCACAATAACATAATACGACTGATTTGTATATTGTTTAAATTATTAATATAATTAAGTGTATATTTTATAAGAAGACTACAATATGCGTCGTTAATTTAGTCATTTTATTTATTTTAAGATAAGGTAATCATGTTTACTGTATTTATTTCAGTACGATGGTGCAAGCAAACTTAAAAAGGCAGATGAGGTAAGATAACTAACCATTCTTCACCCATGTTTCATTGATATAAAAAAAAACACAACATACACAATAATAGGTAATAAAATGACACTTAGTCGCACAAAACAAAATCGTGCTTTTAAACTGTAATTTTTAAATATTATGTCATGCGTATATTTATCTTATTTAGCGTTATTGATGAATCAAGATATTATTATTTTTTTTTTTAATCTTTTCAGGGTACACTACTTAAATACATAACGTTTTTCCGTCTATTTCGAGCCATGCGTCTTATAAAATTACTATCCAGAGGAGAGAGAATCAGGACTTTGCTGTGGACTTTTATCAAGTCATTCCAGGCTCTGCCCTACGTAGCTCTGCTGATCGTGTTGCTGTTCTTCATTTATGCAGTAGTTGGAATGCAGGTATTAGGTCTAAAATATTTTACTATTGCCAAACAGTTGATTATAAACCAGAATTGTACCCAAGGTGAAATATATAGTCTAATTTGTGTATTTAGATGATATGTTCTTATATGATATAGCGAAGCTATTATATTATATTCTTTCTTTGATTGTAATAAACAGAACTATTTTGTATTTTAGCTGTTCGGCAAGATTGAACTCGACAACGAAGTTATAACGAGGCATAACAATTTCCAAACATTTGGAAATGCTTTGATGGTTTTATTCAGGTCTGCTACTGGTAAGTCTATCTTTTATATTATAACAAAGAAATGTTTGAATTATCTCCATCTTTAAGGTAATTGAAACTCAAGTACTCATGCAATGCAGTTCATTATAATATATTATATATTCGTTCTTAGTTGGGGTCCACTTTGATCTCGATCGTGACTGTACATACTGGTTGAGTATAGTTAATTCATTAAAATGATTGACATCTGATAGTCATAATTTTAGACAAAGGTACTAGACAAGTAGAATCACGGTTACACGTCCGTAGTTATTTCAATGTGCTTGCTCACGATAAAAAAGTGCTGTAAGTTTCTAAGCTTTACAAAGATCAGAATATGGTCTGTTAGGATGAGGATTATTACTTAAATGGAACATCATAGTAGAAGGATGATGAAGAAACAGTATAGTTACGACCAACCTTTAAAATGTATGTGTATTTAAGTGTATATCCTTCTTTCAGGTGAGGCGTGGCAAGAGGTAATGATGGCCTTATCAAATAACACCTTAGAGCGGCCTGGGGAGCCTCCTGGTTGTATCAACCCTGATTTGGATGAGAACTCGGAGAACGAGGGATCTGAATGTGGAAACTGGATGGCATTTCCTTACTTTATATCGTTTTCTCTTCTTTGTACATTCTTGGTAAGATAATTAAGCTTACCATGAACGCGTATTATGCATTAATATAAAATGGCCTTAAACCTTTTACCAAGATTAAGGACTGTCTTGTCAGTGGTTCTTGAGATCTAATTTTTATTGATACTCGAAGTTATGAGGCTGTAGGCCATAGCAATCAATTTAACACGACATGTTTTGATTCGATATGTTTTTTTATCTTTTGTTCTTTCTTAGTAAGTTATTGACTTCATATCAATCAAATTTACCATTAATATGCTGATTAAATTGTGCTGATATAAAATTATTCAAGTCATGTCCAATATTTTGGGCTACCTAGTAAGCATAATATTATACTTGTGGCAGGCAGCTCCGCTCTTTTAGTATATTTATATACAACATGTTTAAATGGGACAAGTTACCTATAAAATATACCTATAAATATAGTAGTAAGTTTTACGCATGTCACTCATATTTTACTTAAAATTAAAACCGTATTTGATGCAATAAAATATAAGACTGTGTAGCTAATTACCATGTATTTGTTTAAAATTGCTTCATAAATGTTTTTTTTTCAGATCATCAATCTTTTCGTGGCCGTCATTATGGATAACTTTGATTACTTGACAAGAGATTGGTCCATATTGGGACCACATCATCTGGATGAATTCGTGAGGTATAGTTACTCATATTTGATTTTTTAGCAGAATGTATTATTTGGTATTAATATGATGTTTTTTCAGGTTATGGAGTGAATATGATCCTGATGCTAAAGGGCGAATCAAACATTTGGACGTGGTGACATTACTGAGGAAGATAAGTCCGCCGCTTGGTAAGTAATCTAAGCATTTTTTCATAGGAAATAGTAAACTATTAATTTTAATTTATTATATTATTCTTGTCTTAAATTTTTACATACGTACATCACGCTCGCATATTTTTACTTAAAATATTATTAGAAACAAAGACCTATATTTTCTTTCAATCACTTAAACTCTTTTTTTGTTGTCAATAACATAGCATTGATAAATAATACTGCTGTTCTATTATTTACTATTCAATTTAATACGATTTCCAGCTATGATGATATCATCCAAATATACCATATATGCGAGTAATATATATATATTCCTTTAGATTTACAAAACGGCTATTTATTTTAATGTGCTTGTTAAAGGTTTCGGTAAACTTTGCCCTCATCGAACTGCGTGCAAGCGTTTAGTATCAATGAACATGCCCCTCAATTCGGACGGCACAGTCAATTTCAATGCTACGCTATTCGCTGTGGTACGGACGCAATTGCAGATAAAGACTACAGGTCAGTATATAATTTAATTTATATGCTCTTCTTATTGGAATAATGGTTCTGTATAGGAAAAGTCCGGCAATATTTTCTTAATTCATAATCCTACTATTATATTTACTCATATTTATGTTAGATTAATAGTTTTGATGGATTAAAAAAGAGTTATTACGTTATGTACTATTAAACTAACTATTAAATCCAATACCATAGTGAAATTACAATGTTAATCTTAACGATACATACGCAAAAGACAAGATAAGAGATAAAAATTTGCTTCGATTTCAGGTGTCATCGATGAATGTAACACTGAGCTTCGTGCTATTATAAAGAAAGTTTGGAAACGTACATCACAGAAACTTCTGGATCAAGTTGTGCCTCCGCCAGGTGACCCGAACGAAATTACGGTTGGAAAATTCTACGCCACCTTCCTGATTCAAGATTACTTTAGGAGGTTAGTATGATGATATCATCCAAATATGTCAGAATGTATTGGAAGTATATGTTAGTAGTTTATACAATATTTGTAGAAAAAGCTACTTCCATTGTAATTATAAATATTATTTTGTAGAATTAATTATTGTTTATCCTTATGTATCATAAATGTTAATAGTATATGTTTATCTGATTGTAACCACATCTTACATCAATGTTGTTATTAGAATAGAATTTTGTTTAATTCCCTGAATCGATTTGACGAGATTCTGGGAAACAGGATATATAGTAGTGGATGTTGCCATTATGACATGTAGCAAAATGTGTATACTTATCTAACGTAATTTCTGTTTTTATAGGAACCATGCGTAAGTCGACATCAAACCTTTTATGCAACTCGGCGATTATCCGCTGTATTTTACGCTTGCCCGTCCTTGGTATCCATATACCAGTTTGTTATTGTCCCAAGGATGTCGCTTTCAAGATTTTTTTTTCCATATCGTTACAGAACCTTTTTGATTTTGTATATTATTATTCCCCTGGCTCTGATTTTTAGTATCATGCAATTATCGATTTTTGGTTTTCGAGCTTAGCTTCAAATGGATTTGGGACGTCTGTCAGTGATGATTGCATGATTCCTTTTGTTTTTTTTTATTTTCAGCTTCCCCGCCTTATAGGTAATATTTACCTAAAAAGACCACGCATTGAAATTTGATCACAATTGACATAGCATGACTATTTTTTCAAGTTCATTCAAAATATCAAAGCATGTTTTCTCCGTTTTGTTGTTTTTACAATCACTTGCTTCGGATCTGCACAGTTCTTACAAATCTTTGAACTTTTGAGTGTTTTTTTTTAGCGTGACCCAAATTATTTTGTGTTCGTCCAAATGTTTATGCATGCAACCGATTGGCTTGTCTCACTTACAAAAAACATTCAAAACTTGATCACACACAACACATTCATGCAATTGATTGTAACGTTTATCACTGGGAAGACATGTTTTTGGATTCAAAGTGATGTCCGCGGTACAGAATGGCTAACAAGTTTCTATTGCAGATTTTTTCAGTTCAAAATTAACAGTTGCAAAGATATAAATTTTGGAATCTTTTTTCTGGTATGTTGTATATATCCAAAACGTGCAGGTTCCGAAAGCGCAAAGAACAGGCCGCTGCGGTGACAGAGCAGACCAATCAGATGACATTGCAGGCGGGTCTGCGGACCTTGCACGAGGCTGGGCCTGAGCTGAAGAGGGCCATCTCTGGGAACTTGGACGAGGTGGTCGCAGAGCCTGTTGAACCTATGCATAGGGTATGTAAAAGTTATACACGTATACGTACATATCACGCTTGCAATCCCCAAAGGGGTATGCAGAGTTAAGTTAGGTGTTTAAATGAACAGCATACCATGCATCCAGTTATTTACTATACTATTATTTACTACATATGTGCAACTATGATTTAGACTGCTTGGATATATTGAATTATAGTACAATCCTAATTTAAGCACGAAAAATAATGGTGTAAAATTAATTGATACAAGCTGTAATACGAAATGTTTCTAGCGTAACCACACATTATTCGGTGCTGTCTGGACGAGTCTGAAGAAGCACGGTCGAGAGAGCTTCTACGGCAGGGATAAAAAGACCGCCGCACAATCAGTTAAACTGAAGATGCCTGGTAAGTTATCATGTGTATTGCTCTACAAGTGTAAAGGAGGGAATTTAAAAGGAAATAAGGTTCAGACTATAAATATATGAAGTTTAAAATAAATTACAAGATACAATACAACGTGTAGAAAAGAGAAAGGCATAAAGTAACCGATTAGATTGATATAAGTATATAAAAATTAAAAATTACACACAAAATACAGGATAACCTAGTAACCTAACCTATAAAGGCGAAAATTAGCATAACCAGCAATATGGAATCCTTTTTTCTGGTAGAGGTTAGGTATAATCCTTTGGTAAAAGCCTGTTACGTCACGGGCACTTCGTCTAACGCTGAAAAAGGCCAAATTAAACTTAAGGCCCTAGATACGATTAATAGAGCCACTGGATCGGTGATGATTCATCAGCATCATCAGGCAAATGATCTGTCTTTTGTCCTAGAGTCATGGATGATTAAAAAGTATTCAAGTATGTACGTCTATCAGTTAACTCCTGTCTAGCATAAATGCTTTGTTTGAGATAGGAATACAGAAAGTGTATAAAGTTAAGAAATTTATACTTTTTAATATGATACCACATTTGTTTTTATTTTTGTCAGCGTGTGGCCATATAGTGATTGGTGAGCCTTAATCGTAAATTAAGAAGTAGCATATAATGTTCATTTGTAGAAAGTAGTTAGATTCTTTTACTTTACTTTCTGTCATAACATGTGGGAATTAAAGAAGATACTCGTATGCAAATATTTTGAAGTAGTTAGATATAATTTGTCAACAATTCTGAGCATGGGCGTACGCAGCTTTTGGTCCAGGTGGACGCAATAAAATATTATTGATAGTAAATAGAAAGGGGAAACCCCCCCCCCACTTGCGTACGCCCATGGTTCTTAGAAGTAAATTTTTAGGTATATTTAGTTAGATTGAAATATTTAAAAAATTAACTTTGTATTAATTTAAAAGTAGATAGAAAGCTTACTTCATCAATGTAAGTATTGACATAGATACCATTTATGTATTTTATTCATTCAACAGCCAACAAAGTAAATTTAGCAAAACTATTGAAAAAAAAAAAACATATTTGTGATAGTTTTCTTATCGCTGTTTTTACAATATTAGGATAAAATGTAAGTCTAGTAGTTTTAGCAATACGAATGATATTAAAATGCCATCAAGCTTTGTAAGTTAAAAAAATGCATATTCACATACATACACATAACATCACGCCCATAATCCCCGAAGGGGTAGGCAGTGCCAAAGGGACAGCAGGCCCATTCAACCACATTCAGCCAAAAAATTGTGAAAATGCAGTGACAAGCGGCTAATCTGTCGCCTACACAATCACACACCCAAAACCCGATATAGCATTAGTCGCCTTTTACGACATGCTAGACAAGAACCACAGTTGGCATATTCTTTTTAAGTCCCAGACCAACATGGGACAGCATTTTCAATTGGATTACTTTTTACTATTACAATATGTTAATGTTTTTAAAAATAATAAATTTAAATAAATTACCCGACTATAAAAAAAAATATTAGAATTATTGAATCTACTGTATCGGTGCTGAACTAATCTTTAAGTATTAATGATTTTAACAGGCCGTTCCGTTTAATTATTATTTTTTATGAATAAAAGTATTAAATACGATTTGCAGCTAACAATCCTGAAGGTCAGACTTTGAGCACAATGATGCGAAGAGAATTGGGGATGGATGGCCAATTACCCATTCCTGAAGAAGAACCGTGAGTTTGTCAACATTTTTTTTATTATACAGATACTTTTATATAGGTACCTAATGGAAATCGTAAAAAAAAATACTTATAAGTATCTAGCTCGTTGCCATGTATCCCATTAGTCCTTTTTTACAACATGCTAGGCAAGTAAAACAGTTGTAATATTCCTGCTTGAGTTTTAGACGGTCCCATATCGGTCCCATATCGATTAAATATCGGCCCCATATCGGTCCCATATCGGTCCCATATTAGACCCATATTGGCCTAAGATATGAATATTAAAAATATGATCTAAATATACATATACAGCAGTGGATTCCAACAAGGGATTTACTATCCAGTGGTATTTTTTAAGCAGAGCTAAAATTGTGCTAGGCCCAGTTGGATTGCTGGATTCAGAATTGGGATGTTGACACCATTTATATTTAATTTTGATATATCAATTCTGAAAAAGAAAGTATCGTAGTATGATGTTAAGCCTTATTGATTTTGTATCTTAGTGAGTCTAAGATTTTTAATTTTACAAAAAGTGCTTAATATTAAGTCAGTTGACTATACAAACTAGTGACGTCACACGTTGACAAGCCCATACAAAATCTATGAAGTGATTTCGTTTTGACAGCTCCTAAAAAGTATCTCAATTGACTAGCCAGTCAACATCCCTATTGCAATCCCTAGTCCCAACCTTTTTGTGACCGTGGTCCACCGGTCCACCGATCATTGTCGTTAACTGTAACAATTTGAGATAAATAACATTTATAAGTCGCGGAACACTGATGGGCCGCTGACCACAAATTAGGATCCACTGATAAAGAAGAAGTAACAGAGCTCTCTCTATGTGTTAATTTCTGTGTACTTAGGAAATACGACGATGGTAACCACAGTGACGAGGAGATTGCGATGCAGCCCCTCCTCCACGGAAAGGACTCCGAACGGATATTCCGGGCTATAGAGTGAGTCATTACTCCTCTTGTGTTAATTACAACTAGCTGTGCCCGCGGTTTCACCAGCGTTTATGGTTAATGTTGTTTATTAGCCCATAGCCTTCCACGATAAATGGGCTATCTAACACTGAAAGATTTTTTCAAATCAGACCAGTAGTTCCTGAGATTAGCGCGTACAAGCAAACAAATAAACTCTTCAGCTTTATTATATTAGTATAGATTACAGTTTTATATATCGACACTGCAATCACTTTAGCGGACTAATATTTTGAAAGTTTATTTATCTATCTATGATAATATAGAAAAGAGGAAAGATTTGATTGTTTGTTTGTTTGTTCTGAATATACTCCGAAACTGCTGGACCGATTTGAATAATTCTTTGACTGATGAAAAGCTACTTTATCAGCGAGTAACATAGACTGCTTTTTATCCCCGTATTCCCGGGAACGGGAACTACACGGGTGAAACCGCGGGGCGCTGCTCTTCTTGTATTTAAACAAACATGAATTATTAAACAAAATTTGAATCTGCAGATAGTTACTGCGATGTGGATGCGAGTATGCGTACTTATTAATATTCAACATATTCCATACTTAAAAAGCTGAATACATTAGTGAATAATATATAAGTAAGCCCAAAGTATACATAATGTATTTACAAAGTAGCTTTTGTAAGTTTTCTTATTATTTTTTTATATTTTCTTTTTCATAATTCAATTCCATGTGCAAAATAAATAATTGCATTCTTAAAATAATGGTTACTTATATATTATTACAAAACATTTATACGTACGCATATTTATCAGTCCATGTCAATGAAAAAAAATATTAAATACGTATTTCACTTCAATACTTATTCATTTCACTTCAATACTAATGAAAAAAAAAATCAAATACGTATTTCACTTCAATACTTTCACTTAAATACGTATTTCACTTCAATTCTTTATCAAACCCTGTGTCGTGCTTTTTATATATTTATACTTTGTTCAATCATAGCACATTAAAATTGATTTGATTATGTATATATACAGACACTATACATACATTTGCGCTGTCAACATCTCAAATTGTTGTTATATATCTGAATTAGATATAGTTTTAATTAATTTGGTAAATATACCAAATAACTGTATGTGAAAAAAAAACGTATCAAGTTTTCCATTTGTAAAAAAAATACCCTAGATACAATTGACACATTTTTTTTTAACTGTGATAAAATTGTAGATATTGATAGACTATAATTTATAAATATTAATTCGTTAAACGTAATTTTTTTTAATACAAAACAGAAATGGTGCCGGTACATAAGCTATATATATTTTATCCCCGGTAAAAAATGGTACATGCCGGCCAATCAATGAGCTCCTATTTCATTGATATCTTTATCAGCATCCGTCTTATTTTTGGCCACCCCCTTTCTCTCGACCGCCGACTTTCAACATAGTACATACATGCTGTTACGCCTTTTTCCCATGGGAGGCAGAGATCACATCGTTCCTTTGAACCTTTCACTTCTTCTAAATGATGAGGTACCACTTGACAAAATTTCATGGACCACTTAATTGATTTATTGTTTTGGATGTAATATAAAGTGGAGTGAAATTAAAGATCCTCTCACCGTCTCCCGCAATCGTGCACCTCGTTCGAAAGCGCGCCACGCGTTGTCGCGTTGTGTCAACGCGTTGTATATTGTGAATATTTACTGATTTGAACGGATGGCTCCGCGGACCATCGGTTAAGAACCAGTGTCCTAAATAGGGTATTATCCTCAAAAATTTTTTTTAGTCCGTAAGTTAGATTATCAAAAAATATTGAATACGTATTTTTTGCTTTATCTGATTCTCGAAAAATTACAAAGATACAGCGCTTCAAAGATCTGAAATTTAGCGCCTTACATCATTTGGACGGTAAAATTTTACGCACCTAGTGACGTCACGCGGTACTTTAACGCACTGTTTCTTGATCATTATTAGTTTGTTGAACAAAAGAAAAAATACGTGAGCAATATTTTTTTGTTATTTTAATAGTGGACTATAATTTTTTTTTTTGAAAATAACCTATCCAACAATTGTTTCATGTAGTCTGTCTAAAGGGCGTATGTATAGTGTCAGTAGGTACCAGGTCCCTAAACCCTTGTACGTTTGCAGAAAAACCTCCAAAGATCTAGTGCAGATGAGACACAACTGTGAGTTCGTTTTAGTGTGTTGTGATAATATGCATTCTTCCAAATGTTGTGTTCGTGTGGGTAACTACCATTCTCCCCCCTTTCTACTTCTGAGAATGCAAATTTTCCCGAAATTTTGACGGTGTGATGCATGTCTTGGATTTAACCTGGATGTGTTAATTCTGAATGATATATATAAGAAACTATAAACGATATTTTAAAACATTTTTTTTTTGTTTTATTGACCTGCGTCAAAATTGTGGTAATTTGTGACAGGATAGTCTTGTGGGCGATAGTTTTGTTTAACTAGATAAATGGGATCTTTTTTGTTCAAATAAACGTATCAATGTTCTAATGCTACTTCTAGGCAAACATTGTACTGTAACAAATTGCACTAATTAGAAAAATATAACATCAATGATTGAAATTAAATTCGACCATGACATGTTCATTTTCACACATATCTATTATACTATTCACTTTGGTTGATTTATTGGTTATTTTTGCATAATTACATTCTTTAACTATAATTGTTTGAAAATTTCCATAAAATAATATTTTTTATGTAATATTTAGTGTTATTTTGTTGTTAAATTCTAGGTCTATCTGGGTAAAATGTGTTTTTTTTTTAATTTACGTGGGTGAGAAGAAAATTATAAACTGCGAATTATATTTCTAATGTAGTTATGGTAATGCACGCAAATGCCAAATGGTTAATAATTTACGATATTTGCCAGTAAACATACTAAACATGCATATTTATTAGTGTGATTGTTAAAGTTTGCAATAACTCAAGCATTGCACACCTATGTAGGCTACATTTTTAACTAATATCATAAAAATAAAAGTAAATTTGTTTGACTGTTTAAAAGACTGCTTTCACGCCTTAAAAGTAGAACCGATTTTGATGAATTTTCTTATAGAGATAGGTAGATGAATGTTTTTTTTATTTGTGTTTTTTTTAATGGAACGTTTAAAAAATATTGTGTGAGATTGATAATCGCCTAGACCGATGCATGGTTTAGATTTTAACCTAACAGCATGAGCCGTATGTAAACATAGGAATACAAAATGTATGAAGCTATATATATGTTGCTGTAATAGCTCGAACTATGGTATCTAAGATTTTCCAGTAAAACCTAAGATTTACCAACTCTTAACGGTAAAAGTCCGAACAGGTGTAGAATTCGAACTTTTACCACCATTTACTTAGTAAATCTTAGGATTCTTTACTAGGAAAATTTTACCTAACCAAATCTAACTAAGATAAGGTTATATTATAGGTTAGGTTAGGTAAGGTTTTTTTTTAATCATGTTAAAAAACCTAACCTAACTAACCCATAATATAAACTAACCTGGAAATGTTTACATTTACCAACTCATGTCGGTAAATCCTAAGATTTACTAGTAAAACCTAAGATTGACCAATATATGGGCTTTTTCAGTAACATATAAATTACTTTTTTTTTTATATAAGCACTGTATTGTATATGTCTTTTTATAGTAAGCATGGTACTGAATGACGGAAAAATATCTATCTGTTTTTTTTTTACCTTATATTTTTGTTATTTTAAATCTTATTGATATTTTTATTAGAGCACAATTAAACTTAAGATTTTATAAACAGAAAATAGGATTGTGATTTTAAATGACTTTTCAGGAACGTATAGTGTTTGCTATAATAGTAACAGGTTTTTTATTATTATAATTGGGTAATAATAGGGAAATTTATTATTTCATCATTAAGTGTAACACCGATCATTAAAAAAAACCGTATTTTTTAATATAGCTTACTCTGTAAATAATTAATCAAATACTCATTTATGTAGTTATTTATATTGCGCTGATATATACGGCTTTATATTTAAGCGGTGGTAGCTCAGTGGTAAGGACACGTGCCTCTTAATCGAGGGGGGGGCCGGTTTCTAACCCGGGCATGATGTAATTCTAGATTTTTCAAATCTATGTAATACGACTAGCTCGGCGGTGAAGAAAAATATTGTGATGAAACCTGCACATTTTAGCTATGGATGTTTAACCATGATCCAAATTGTCTATTAACGGTATTGTCTTTAAACGGATCCCGACCAAAAACACGGGACGTAACGCTAAGATGATGAAACTCGTAAATAGCCATTGAGCTATTATTACTACGTATAGAGAAGCTATGTCGAACAATAATATTATCACGAAGCATGGACTGAGCGTGTTTCAGCGTTTGCAGCGCTAAAACTAACAATTGTCGTCTAATTAAGCTAATAAAACACGCAGCGCTAGATCGCTCATGGAGTACATTTTTCTCGCGACCAAAACGTCGTAAACGCCGTGAATTTCATGGCGCTTACGCGTGAACGTAGGCGAGTGACTAAACGAGTTGTTGCCGATCGGCAACAACCCACGGCGCAAAAAACTTGTTCGCTGCGTCGGTTCCATACGCTAGTAATAATAGTTCAATGTAAATAGCTTCGTACTAACAAGATATAATACAAATGTATGTTTGTTCAGATCGTGACAATGCAAGGAGACAGAACAACAACGTGCCTTATTGTATAGAGAATCCCGCGGAGAATCTTATTACTCGAGTAAGTACACCTAGTAATTTATACAACCTTATTTCTAGTAAATAACCTAAAACCTCTTTGCACATAGGTAATCTATACTTATAATAAATCTGTAGAGAGGTCAATTCTGTACATGAAATATATTTTCAAAATAACTATCAGGGGGTGATTAGTGATCGATACTGATGCCAAAAATGCAATCAGTAAAATGTTTGTCTGTCTGTCTGTCTGTATGTTCCTTATAGAAACAAAAACTACTCGACGGATTTTAACGAAACTTGGTACATTTATTCTTCATACTCCTAGGCAGGTTATAGTATACTTTTCATCACGCTACAACCAATAGGAGCAGAGTAGTGAAGGGATTTGTTGGGAAAACGGGAGAAGTTACTCCATTTTTTAAGCTTCCGTCGCGTGTGCAGCCTTAATGGTTAAAGTTACATAGAAATCATGTATGACGGAAATAGTCTTTTTAATATTAACCATTAACGCGGGTGAGACCGCTGGCACAGCTAGTCGTTAATAAAATTGATGGAACAAACGATGAATCGAAAGATCTAACATGGTAAAAGTCTTAATAAGTATGTTATATTTTGTTCAAACTATATTTACAAAACATTAAATAAAGTTGCCTGTTTATTAAAACGGCAGCTAAGGTTCGATTAGAAGAGTTATTTTACCATTTTCCCTTCATTTGTTATTTTTTTCCAGGTGTTGACGGAGCAGGGGTTAGGCAAATACTGCGACAAAGAGTTCATCCAGAGTACCTCACGTGAGATGCAGGAGGCCCTCGACCTCACCCAGGAGGAGATGGATGCGTAAGTAACGATATTCTTCAGGGGAATTATGGGATTGTCTTATTATATAGTAGCCATTTATCTATACTAATATTATAAAGAGGAAATATTTGATTGTTTGTTTGTTTGTATCGAATAGGCTCTAAAACTGCTTGACCGATTTGAATAATTCTTTTACCAATGAAAAGCTACTTCATCAGCAAGTACCATAGGCTATTTTATATTTAGAAACTACGCGGGTAAAACCGCGGGGCGCTGCTAGTATTACATATAAACAAAAGGTAAATATCTCTTAGGCGAGATGAGAAAACTCGGAAATATTCTAATTGGGACCCTCATTGTATGTCTTAGTGACATTTGTTCTCATTTACGCATGCCACATCATAGACACTGTCTTTTTGCGTACTAAATAAATCTCCAATTCAAATATATCCAGAGATTCTTATAGCTTAGCCACGTACTGAACTGAACCACGACTGCGAATCTAGATTTAAGTTCCTTCGCAACGTTTCCCACACGGTCGAGCTAGTCGAACAAATTCGCCAACCAATGTAATTTTGAAGGCAGCAAGAGGTGAAGAAATTAATGGAAAAAAAAAATGAGTCAGATGAGAAAGAATTGGAAAAGAATGAGAGAGAAGATAATTAAAATTAAGCATTCAATTTATTTAATTTTAAGGAACCTGTAATACAATTAATTAATGTAATGAAACGTCTTACAGTGCTGCCAATCAAATAATTTTACAAGAAAGAAGATTGAGTGCCGCTCAAACACAACAAAACAATGTGGTAAGTTTAAATCAAGTATGTGCTTATCTTCTTATATATAAAAATTATTTGCTGTTCGTTAGTCTCGCTAAAACTGCAGAACGGCTGGACCGATTTGGATGATTTTAGTTTTAAAATATATTTAATCCTCCAGGGAAGGTTTGTTTGGTAGGAACATAGGGAAATATTGCAAGGAAAATAATAAATAAAAATCCAAGAACGGGGCGCAACGAAGTTGGTACGCCGAGACGGCTAATTAAATAACTTCTACTATTACTACATACATACAAGGCATCACGCCTACAATCACCAAAGAGGTAGGCGGAGTCAAAAGCAGCAAGCCACATTTAACAACTTTTTGAAAAAAAATAAAAAATAAAACTGGGTTGGTTTTATAATAATAATAATGTCCTCCTAACCGATATCGGTTACGGCGGCCAATCTCAACGAGGATTAGCCATCTGCGCAGGAGATATTATAGTGCACAAGTGTGTGCGCTAACACAGGTGCACTCTCTATTCCTTCACTCTCATAGTCCGGTGAGACGGCAATTCGACATGACCGGAGAGAGGTTAGGCGCAGGACCAACGGCTTAACGTGCTTTCCGAGGCACGGGGGTGATTAAACCGCCAACTTCCTGACTTCGGCCTGTTACTGAGTAATTTGGATATTGAAATACCCAGCCACAAATTTTTGGCCCGACCCGGGATTTGAACCCGGGACCTCTTGGTCCTTAGGCGGCGCATGCTACCACTAGACCAACGAGGCAGTCAAAGGCAGGCGGTTTTATAATACAATTGTGAAAAACCGGCCAAGTGCGAATCGGACTCGCGCACGAAGGGTTCCGTACCATTATCTTTACAACATTAGACACTAAACAATGAAATATTCTGTGAATATTTCAAGCGTCTACCTGTTGCCGTTATTAATATCGAAATAAATCGACTGACCCGTTGGTCGAGCGGACCCTGGCCACGAAACCAAGGGTCGCGGGTTCGAATCCCGCTAGGGGCAAATGTTTCGTGTGATGAACATGGACATTTGTACTCGAGTCATGGATGTTTATAAACTTATTTAAGTATGTCTATCCGTTCACTTAGTATCCATAGCACAAGCATAAGCTTAGTTTGGAACTAGGGAATTGGTGTGTCAGTCTGAAGAATTTATTATTATTTTTTTTTTTTAATACCATTTCTCGGGACTATAGACTCCCGGTCTTTTGGGAGGCGTGCGTGGGGCCGAAGCCAACACGTAGAGGCCCTTTAAAAGTCAAGTATGATTTTAATGCCATCATCTTCCGAGCGTTATGTCCCGTGCTTAGACGGGGTCCGCTTAGACCATGATTCAGGATTTAGCGAGTCTGGTAATTACATTGAAGCGACTGCCGATCTGACCTTCGTAACCCTAAGATAGGGGAACCAGACAATTGTAGTCAACGTATGATGTAATGAAATGTGATATTATTATTTATTGTTCACAGGCTAATCTGCTTTCTCGGCAGTATCATCCCTTCCACCAGCCCCCGATGCAGCCTCCACCGAGAAAGAAATAATATATACCCCTATTTTTTGGATTCCTACTTTTTACCTATATCGGTTGACTACCTGTATAGGTTTTTAACCCTTCAAGGGTTTTGGAGAAAGCTGGCCCAGGGCGAGCTTTTAAGCTTTCCCTTAGAAGAGGGGAGACATTTTTTGATGAATATTTTGTATATAAAATCGCTTAGCTTTTGAATATGAAAATGTAGGTTAATGAAATAAATATTGTGAGGAAATATATCTAATGTTAGGTGAGTTAGATTGTTTTGGTTTTGACGTTTCCCAATACCCGTTTATTCCTTTTTTTTAATAATAATTACGATGAATGGTGAACGTTTTATATAGAAGACTTGAATGTATTTTTATTGTATATAACTTATTTTATGAAATATTAACTATTTATTACTTGGATGAAAGGTAAGATGATGGATTTTATATTATTGAATTCTTCCAGTTTTAAATCGAAACTTTAAAGTAATATATTAACCCTATTTAGTGTTTTATTCCTGTTTTAATAATACTTAAAGTTAAAACTTTTATGATGGAGAATAAATAAAAATATTTTTGTTGTATGTAAAATATTACGGTGCAAAAATTATTTTACTTGGATTGCATGAAAGATGGATATTTATCGTGTAATTTAAAAAAAACAGAGGTCCCTATATATAATAAATTTTAGTATTTAAAAGGTATTAATTTATATCTTAATAAATAATACACAATACTACGTATGTGGCTATGTGCCTTATTTATTCAAAATCGTGAAAATATGCCAAAAATGTATAGATAAAAATACTTGTGCCAAAAAATTGCCTTATATGTAAACTTATTAAATATATAAAATATTTAGCTGAATTTGTTTCGTTTAGTCAATATTTATGCACAAAGTTTAATGTTTTATGTGAAATGCAATTCGGTAAAACTATTTAGACGTTTTATAATCTATCATTAATATATTTTATATGAAAAAACGTAAAAGTATAAATGAAGTTATCCTCAGAGTTATATCTAGTCAAATGTTGCTTGCTTAAGTTATTGTCCTGAATATATGATGAGATATATTTTAATGTTGTATTTTGTATGGAATGTATTTGTTATTGTGAATAAATTGTTGGGAGAGAATTTAATGCTTGATTGTTTATTTATTAGTTTACTTCTACCGTCTGTTTTGAAAAATAGGGTTATTTTCATGTTGACCGTTGAACTTAAAAAAATAAACTTAAATTATATTAAGACTATTCGTAGCATACTCGACGGTAAAATGTTATTACCGTTAGTGTTTAGTTAGGAAAGTAAATTTTGAGCACTTGAGAACTGAGGGCCCATCATCTGATTGGATTTTCTTTATTTGCAGTAACTAGGCAGAGCTCTTATTTTCGTATGTAGCCCTACAATTTACCTCCTAAATATTACCACTCATCAAAATCATCTTATTTGGTCAGATTCAGTAATTTGGTATTTGACACAGTTCATCGGAGGGACCACATTCGGCGAGTTGTAGCGTACAACTTACAACAGCTACAAATTTATCATTCTAGCTACAATTGTTTTAGAGGTTCTGCTGAATCTTTATGTATACGAAACTTTCGTTTTCCACGGCGGCCTGTCGAAGGGCACGCACATCATTGAGATGTGTAAATAAAATTATAGTAAGACCGATTCTTTTTCTGGAAAGTAATTCAGTTTAAGCATATCTAAATCGTGTTTTATTTGAAACACACAAAATGATATAAATGAAATCTATATTGAGCCTAAGAACTCGTCATCATCTTCCCAGCGTTATGACCCGTGCTTAGTCGGGGTCCGCTTGGACCATGATCCAGGATTAAGCGAAACTGGTAATTACATTCCCTTCGAACTAAATCAGAACTTAATTAACAGTAAAAATAACCCATCATTCTGTCATTCTGGTCATCAACGTGGAAACATGGCCATATCTAATTAATGCGAATTTCTATAGTATATTTGTCGTAAAGATAAAAGAAACTAAATAATATAACTTTATTATATGTTTTTATTTAAGCATCTTCAAATTTTGTATCTGGGTTATTGCACGATTCTTCCGTAATAACATCCTTCAAAGTTTCCATCTTTTCCGTGATTTCAGCTTGCAATTCACATATCAATCCCTCTAAATTGTCTTCAGGTGTCGGTAAATCATTCCAAATGTCTATAACATCTTGTTTTATAGACAATGTTTCTTGTTTACTATCACTATCATTATAAGATCTGTCTGTTGGTGTCCTCAGAATTGTGAAACCACTATCTAATGGCAGTATGACGTCTCGAATCATGAGTGGAAATATATGATTAAAGGGTTCATTATCAAACAAATTGGTTCGAGTGTCTTCTCTCTTCATTCTATTCCTAAGAGTTTCAGTATCTTCTGTGTCATCGTTAAGTATAATAGTTTCGTTGCTCAGATCTTTATGGAGATCGCAAGAATCGTCTACAATTAGCGGGGTATAATCCACTTCTCTGTCAGCGTTTTTAGACATTTCAGTTATTTCATCTTGTAATTTTTTGATCAAATCCTCTAGATCGCTGATTTGTCTATCAATATCGTGAGAGCTTGTATTCGAATCTTTAAGCTTGACTGTAGAAGTAATAGTCAGTTTCCTTGTGTCATCATCATCGTTATCAACTTGATTGCCAATTTCTAGTCTAAACTTTTCGATTAACATATCGACGTCTGAACTGCTTGGAGTCGTTACAAAGGTATCCATGTTTATTCGAGGTATCTTTTCATTCTTTCTTTACACTGTGCTCTGAGGAAGTTTCGTCTCTGTATGTCGCAGGGGTCGATTTCTGGGGGTGGTGGTAGTGGGGGTTGCGGGGGGCACCCTGGCCACGGTATGTCAGGTTGTTCTGCCTCAGCGTCAGCTATAGCGTCGCACCTGGTAATAATAATAGGATAATAAATATCTGACGACCTCACATACATTGATCTGATTCCGAGCTAAGTAGCTTAAGCTCTTGTGTTACGGATATCAGAATCAACAGTGGAATTACAAATATATACTTAAATATATTGGATATTAACACCCAGACACAGAACAAACACAAGTATTCATCACATGAATGTTTGTCCTGGGTGGGGTTCAAACCCACTTGGCGCATGGGGCAGTCACTACCGAATGCGCCATCGAGCCAGCCAAAATAATGATTATAAGTTTCGGTGATTCAAGTAGCTCGTATAAAATACCAACAAATTGTATTTATTTCAATACAAAACTTACCGCTCCCACAAAATGAAACCAATGTAACTTAAAATGTACAATTTGTAAAAATGACCTGAAATCTAAAGTATAATTGGTATTTTGTTTTGTAGACCCAGGAGATAACCAGGACCCAGGTGAGTTACGCACTGCCCGGCTGAGACCAGGGGGAATCAGCGGGGATTAAGTTTTATTGAAATTTTGAGCTAGATGTATTTCATTTGAACGTTGCAGAGGCGAGTGAGGTGTGTAAGGATCGTGCCATAGTGCGTTCGGTCCTCTTTGCATACCCCGCTAGGGAAGTGGCGTGAAGTTTAGATAGTTAGTTATTTATTACATTTGGAGGGTGAGAATTACGATGCACATGTACAAATACTCTCTGACCAACATTGGAATAAAGACTGCTAAAATCATAACTTTTTCTTTTGCTTCTGTCATGATCAAGTAAACCGTTACCTTGCTGAACCAGTTGGCTGTCTCTCCACCTCACAAACTATAGGGAATGGAGGTGTTGGTGGAATAGGGGGATTCTTCACTCGTTCAATGCAGACGGCGAGACAGGGGGGCGCCGGTGGGGGGTCCGGCACTGGCTCCTTGGGGCATATAGTCTTGCCAGCCGCTTTTGCCTGCTTGATCCGCTGGAGGGTGCAAGGGCTCGGGGGTGGAACGGGGGGGTTAGGCTCTACATGACACTTCTTCTGGTTCATATTATTAGGTTGGTTAATCCATCGTGGTGTTTGGTTTGTGACTGCTGGTGTCAGGAGTGACGTGGGAGTTTTTATTTTTTGTCATTAAGTGGTACCTGACAGGTAATTTCTTTCTTCTTTTTCCTTGACTTTGGATTGTTATTTGATATTGTAATGCGTAGGTTGAATATCTCAAAATAATTTGATAGCCCCATCGGTCGAGTCTTCAGAGAATCTGCCCCCCTGGCCAGGTAACCAAGGGCTGGGTTTCAATCTCTTAATGGGCAAATATTTTGTGTGATGAACATGTTCATTTTTTATCGAGTCGTAAATGTTCATAAATATAGCACATGCATAAATTTCAGACTACATCAATATATACATAAATACCTATTCAATATTAACACCCAGACACAGAACAAACACAAGTATTCATCATACGAATGTTTTTCCTGGGTGGGGATCGAACCCACAACTCTTGGCGTATAGGGCAGAGTCAATATCGAATGAGCCATCGATCCAGTCAAACGCATATACCTACGCACAGTTTGGAACTAAAGAATTGTTTTAAATTGAAACAGTCTGGAGAATTATTTATTATTAATTAATTAAATAATAATGTCATTAATTTCACCAAAACGATGCAGTCACTACACTTTGATTGCACGCGTGATCTAAATGTATTCGAAGATCAATAACCTTTTTCAGACTTTTAAGGCTTAATGCTAAATCCACAACAAAAACTAGTTACAGCTGGTTAAATCCTGTTTATTCCTTATACTCCTCTTTTACAACCTCACCCTCAATTACTTTGCCATCATTGTCTGTGCACATGACCCTTCGTATCTTCTTCAGTTCAGGATTCTTGATCCTCTCCTTGCAGAGAGGGGGCTCGTCGCATTGTTGTTTTTTGTTCTTGAGGCTGCTGCACGGCGGTGGGGGGTCGCAAGGGTGGGGGTCTGGGGCCTTGATGCATGTTCTGACGCCGATGGACTCGCCTGAACGGCATCTAGCTGAAAATTTGAGAAATATGTGTAGTGGTATGTACACACTTTATGTAGTTTGACGATATCAAATGTTCCAGTAAAGCTCTCCGTAAAACATTTTTTTTGACTGGCTCGACGGCGCATCAAGTAGTGATCCTGCCCCATGCGCCAAGAGTTGTAGGTTCAATCCCCACCCAAGACAAATATTATTGTGATGAATACTTGTGTTCTGTGTCTGGGTGTTAATATTCAGTATTTAAGTATATGAAGGGTCCACTGAAATAATATGTGTCTAAAATTTTTCAAATACGAAATGAAACGTATTTTGAACACGGAATGCATAAGCTGCTCTAACTGCGCAATTTTCCAAAACAAAAAAAATATGGACATTGATCATTATTGCAGTGGCCCTTCATTTATTTGTAATACCACAATTGTTTCTGATATCTGTAGCACAAGTGCTTAAGCTACTTACCACGGAGTCAAATCAATGTATGTGATGTACTCTGAATTTATTATTTTTTATTATTTGTAATTTTCAATACTTTGACAAGATTAAGTAGTAGCTTTGTACTAAAAATAGTGACGCGATAGTCTGTGGTTGCCGTACAAAATACATGTGAGCATTGTGTTACTACAGTTCCTAGTATTCCTAAAATACGTGGTGAGCGACCACACAATCCTGAATTTGATATTATATACAAAAAAACACAAATATTTACTTATCTTTTTGTTTTCTGCTACATAATGTCATCATATTCTCATTTAAATCGGAACAGTGACATCTGGTGGCAGCTATACGTACTAACTACTTCTATACGTTCTTTTATATGTAATTTTATTACTTGTAATATGTATAAGTATGCCTACTTGTAATCCAACTCAATTTTATTTCTGGCTTTACGTGGTTTGAGGAGCTTAACACTCCTTAAACTCTGCCTATTCGTTCAAGGATTTCAGGCGCGATTGTGTGTATGTAAGTATATTTATCTATCTTCGACACTTTGAAGCTTACTCAAATGATTAGGACTCTCCGGGTTCTTCAGTCGTTCATAGCACAAGAAGGGGGGAAAGCAGTCTCCCTCGGGCTCCTGTAAGGGGTTGCATGGCGGAGGGGGGTCGCACGGATGGGGGGGCTCGACCTTCCCGCAGCTCTTCACATCCACTCGTTGCGTGTATGGCATAATAGGTCTGTGAACACAATGTGAATACTACCATTTGAAAAAGAGCTATAGATTTTCAACCTTGATGAGATAATAATCGCCACCTAACTGATATCGGTCACGGCGGCCAATCAACGAGGATTAGCCATATGCGCAGAAGATATTATAGTGGACAAGTGCCTGCGCAAACACAGGTGCACTCTATATTCTTTCACTCTCATAATCAGTGTGTGTGTGACTGAAAAGAGGTCAGGCGCAGCCATATATTATTGGACCGACCCGGGATTTAAGCCTCCTCTTGGTCCTTAGGCGGCGCCTGCTACCACTAAATCAACGAGGCAGTGCAATGAAATAATATTTATACATTAATTATGTCCCAATTTAGCGGTGGACACGTCCCTTTTAACCGAGGAATGCAGGTTCAAACCCGGGCACGTACCTCTGGATTTTTCAAATCTATGTACGTATTTATACCACTAGCTCGATGGTGAGGAAAAACACTGAAACCTGAGGAAACCTGCAAATTCAAAAAACTTTGGATTTGTAACCATGATCCAAAAATTATCTGGTTCCCCTATCTTAGGGTTACGAAGGTCAGATCGGCAGTCGCTTCAATGTAATTACCAGACTCGCTAAATCCTGGATCATGGTCTAAGCGGACCCCGTCTAAGTATGGGGTATAACGCTAGGAAGATGAATTATGTCCCAATTTACGAACGCTTCGCATTAAGTTTATTCAAAATTGAAAAATCTATGACGTGTGTTTACTATTTCTAAATTATTCTATTAATCGCTATATGTGACAAAGTTCTAATAATGAAATAGGTATATTATGTGTGATATAATATATTATTATGATATTTTACATTTCTTCAGACCACTAAGTCCCTTTAACTAAGCATTTATGTAAATTATAGTTAAATACTAAGTAACAGATACATAGATAGACAGACTTAAAAACTTTTATATATCCGTGAACCAAGACCAAAATTGTAGCCATACCTGTTATATTTCTGTTGCTTTTTTGTTGTTAAGTCAATTTTTTTGGCGATTTTCGTGTGATTCGCAGCAGAGGTTGTCGGCGGCGCACTTGCAGTTGCCTTCTTTCTGGTTTTTGTCCTTCATCTCCGACTTGTCATGGTTCACCTGATCTTCCACCATGATGCAAGGAATGCACTTCATGGTTGGCTTCTTGCAATTTTCCCCACAAAGCCCTTTGTCTGACATAATGGAGGGTAAATTTGAATTTATTTACATGGCTTTTATATTGTTTATTGTCGGTTCAGCTTTTACGTTTTTATGAAATGGTTTGTGCAAGTTTAAATGACAGATTTGAAAAAGAAAAGTTGAAGTAAGACCTCGTAATGTTGGTGGCCAGTTTTTTAAAGCAAATAGAATAGAGTAGATTGATGTTAGATTTATTTTTAGCGAGTGATTATTGTCTATTACTGTAAGTCTTTGTTGGTCGTTTTTTTCTCTCTGCCTACTCATCTAGGGAAGCAGCGTGGAGTTTAGTTAGTTAGTTAGTTGGAAGTATTCGGAAAATCTTGGTTGTGAAGAGAGTAGGTGGATGACGGTAGGTGACGAAAATTTGTTGTTTATATGTATTCGTTGTTCAAACACGCTATAACTTCGAGTTGTCGTCGACGTTAAGGTTGCTACGCTAAGCTTAATAAGTAGCTAAGCAATGTGAAGAAAAATCTTAATGCGACCTCTACAACTCGTGAACTCTTCAACCAAATTTGATAAATGGAACCTGTGACTACAATAAAATGTAAGAGCGGTGGTAGCTCGGTGGTGAAAAAGAACACACCTCATATTCGGTGCGGGTTCAAATCCAGACACGAACTTCTGGATTTTTTCAAATCAATGTACGTATTTATACCACTAGCTCCGTGGTGAGGGAAAATATCGTGATGAAACCTGCAAATTTCAACAACTATGGATGTAAAACCATGATTCAAATCGTCTGGTTACCCTATTTACGGATTAGGAAGGTCAGATCAATGTAATTACCAGCCTCACTAAATCCTTGATTATGATCGAAGCGAACTCAGACTAAGCACGGGATATAACGCTAGAAGAATGATAACTACATTAAAATAAAGTGGAGATGTAAAAGTTTATTTTACTTTTTAGTTAGTTAACTGACAATCAAGTTAAAATCGTTTCTTCGATGGTTTCAAATTTACACTCTCTGTGCTTTTACTCTCCAATGAAGACGAATCTGTAGAGCCTGTAGATTTTTTGGCATCACTCTCTCCTTCACTGAACATTGAAACTATTCTAGACTTGATCGCAGTAAAAACGCTGTTCGGAAGACTCGTAGAAGTCGAAACAGCTTCTTCAGTATCCCTATTTGTCACTTTATCATAAGGAGAGCTCTCTTCCTTACTCTCAAACTTCAAGACACTTGTCACCTTTTGCAAATCAATTTGGTCACTTAGCATTGATATAGTAGAATCTACTGTTGCGAATATTTTCCCTATAGCTTGTCCAGCTTTTTTCAAGTTGTCGTCTACTTCATCGTTGTCTGTGCTTTGATTCTTAAGGTCAGGGTTATCCGTGGATCGGAAGTAACTGAAACTCGTGATAGTTTCTGAGCTTTTGTTTTCGTGGACCTTTTGAGGGAACAAATCTGTATTGCTACTCCCTGACTTTTTTGCAGTCATCCTACCGAGATGCTTAGCACTCTCTGTTCTTATTACAGTTACAGCTTCTTTTGTGGTTTGATAAACTTTTCCGAAGAAATCTTCAACGGCAGTTTTGATCGTTGCTATGGTTTCACTATGTGCTTCCATCATTGTCTTTTTTCTTTCTTCTGCTGGTTGTGTTACCGAGTCATTTGCATAAACAGAATTTCTAGAAGCCTCTTTCATGTCACTTCGTGGTTGCTCACAACTTTTTTCTTTTTTCGGTAGTGGCTTATCTTCGCACGGTCCGACGGATCCTGCTGAAGGTGTGTTTCTGCATGTAGACATACCTTCCTGAGTTTTGTTTTTGCAAGCTGCTGGGGGACCAGGAGGTGGGTCGTCAGGGTTGAAGCATGGTTCTAGTGATGGTGGACATGAGCTTTTCTTTGGGCACCTACGATCTCTTATTTTAGGACCAGCTGGTGGACAAACCTTATCAGGATCCATGTTTGATTTTAAACTGCTGGAATTCAAACTTTCTGACGTAGAACTATTTGTATTAGAACTATTTTTCTTATCTAATGAGGCTTTAGGTTGATTTTTCTTTTCTTTCTTAACACATGTACTACTTTTTGAAGTGGCTTGATCCTTTTTACTAAGGCTGCTTTTAGAAGAGCTTTCGTCTTTTATGCTGAAACGGCTGGGACCAACTTTCTTATTTTCAGGACTGTCTTTCTTCTCTTTAATGCCGAAGTAATTGAGGACGCTATCTTTGTCAGGTGTACTTTTTCCCCCGTCACTACTGCCTTTTGGACTGCCTTCGTAACCTTCAAAGCACGGTTCGTAATCAGGAAAGTCTTCGTGGGCCGCTTCTAGTGCATCTCTTATCAACTGGTCGTCTGAAACAGGACAGTCTTTTGGATAGTCTTTCAAATAAGGCTTTATCACTTCACGGCAGTATGTATATCGGTTAGCAATCGCATCATCTGATGAAGATCCAGTGGGGCTGTTGTGGTCATGGATTTCTTCGGCGTAAACGTCTTTGATTATAGTAATCTCTCTTGGACGTTTCGGATCTTGAACTAATTCACTGAATTCGAACACTTTGAGAGATCCTTTATCACATGTGTCCACATTTTCTGATCCTGTAGCGGTGCCAGAGTCTTTTAATGCAGCATTACTGGTTTGAGTCTCTTTATGGCAGGTTGCTAATAGTTTCTTTATATTTATATCTATAGATGAGTTGTTGGGGAACATAATATTTGTATTATCCAATTTATTAATTGGTGTTGCATTGATGTTGAATTCAACTTACGTTGTTACATGTTGTTGTGGATTGTGTATGGCACACAGGATTGTTTGTTTGTTGTGGGGTTTTCATGGTTATTTATGTTTTACTTCCATGGCTGAAAATTTTTGTTTTCTGACATATGACTTTTTGACAGGCAGTAATTTAGTTCACTGTAAATCGTAAAGTGCCAGAAGTATAATTAAAAAGTAAACGGTTACAGCAGAGTCTTTATTAATTTAGTTTTAATTCAGATTATTTATCAAATCGACATGCAAATATTTTAAACGTTACATTGAAGTATATGTCTGCAAATTTGAAAGATTTGTAAAAGTTTGCTTTTAAGACAATTATTGAGTAACTATTGTGAATGGACTATTTTGGTAATATTTGAATACCAATTATTACATTTCAAACTTGTAAACAATCAAATGTTTCATGAGATATTTAAAAATCTTAATTTTATAGTTTTTTTAGTTTACTACTCATTTATTTTTATAGTTTTATCTGAAACTGCCGTGACCTATAGTCTATATCACAATCTTTGTATGTATTTTTATCTATCACAGTCTATGATTAATGTTTTCTGTCAGAAATTCGTAGTAACAAATGTCTCAAAATTTCAGAATGATTATCAATCAAATTGATTAAATATTTTTCTAATAAAACATATCCTAAACGAAAACAAAAAATATTAACTCTCTTTTTCAACTACTTGCTATCCACAATAATGAGTTCATGCTAGAAGACTTACACTTAAACTGAGATATAAGCATGAGTGAAGAAGAAGCCCCGAAAAAGATTTGCAGATCGAAATCCCAAGACCAACAACCTAAGCCGGTTTGTACCAAAGAAATAACAGAGAACTGTATACCTCCGAAGGATGATGAAGCGCCTCCCAAGCCTCCTTGCAAGAAGAAAGAAGATAGTGCTAAGGGCACCAAGTGTAAGAAGAAGAGGAAGAGTGCTGGTTAATTCGGTAATATAAAAATCTCTCAAAACAGTTACTAGCATGGAAGATCACCTAAGACATAGACGAAAACCATGAATGAGATACTAAGTACTTTACCTGGTGAAGCTCCTCCGAAACTGTTACCAATATGGAAGATGATCTATGACACTTTTATAGAACAGGAATAGTATACTAATTACTGTAGCTATCTTAATTTGTTTTTTTTAATTTCCTTACCCATAGTATGCTTGTTAGAACATTTTATAAAACACATTTATACAATAATAACAAGATAATTAGTACAATTATATAGATACAATTATCAAGAGATTGTTTATTTATTTTATATCGTTATTCCTAGGTAGCATCAACGCACCCTAAATTAACGACATCTACCAGCGGTATTATGAACTAGAGTGACTGTTATAAAGCTTTTATAGTTTGATTGTAAGCAAAGTAACACGATACGCCAAGTGATCATGCTGTTTTAGGGACTAGGTAGCCTAATAGATGGCGACACATGAAGTTTGAGTACGAAGTATCAGGGAGTGCCGCTAGGTGGCTCAAACTCCTTCATGTCCGTAGCGTACAAACATTTCTGTGCCTTATTCTGAAGTGGTCATGTCATGTATTGAAGGTTAAACGTTAAGATTTACCTTACTGGATTGCAGGTATTTCATTTCTAATGAAAATAAACAAAAAACCGTACTGTCCTTCGGTCAATTCATAGAGCGATTCCGGTTCCAAACATGCTTTGTTTAAATGTACATACTTACATACATACATAGCATTACGCCTGCAATCCCCGAAGGGGTAAGCAGAGTTACGGGGCAACGAGCCCCATTAACCACATTTAGCCAAAACAATAAAGCTGGGCTGGGTTAGATGTAAAATTGTGGAAAAGTAGTGCCAAGTGGCTAGCTCGTCGCCAAGATAATCACACACCGAAAACCCGATATAACATTAGTAGCCTTTTACCATATCCTAGGCAAGGAACACAGTTGGTATTATTTTTAAGTCCCAGACCAACATGGGACAGTTGTTTACATGTGATTGTGATAATACCCACCACACTTCGAAGAGGTACTGATTCAAACTCGGGTAGTAGGTACCTGCAGAAATTTGAAATCTAAGTACAAACGTATTCATATTAGGTACTAGCTCAGTGATAAGGGAAAATATCAGACCAAATACCTTGCACTTTCAAATGTTCACGAACCAAGAAACCTATTTAGAAACAGGACAACAAGGGCTACAAGTATACTATTACGCTATAGTATATCTACTATTGTATATTATATAGTTTAATTACTGTAGTACCTATGTTAATCATGTTTTAAAAGTGGGTCGTGGTAAGAGCCTTGAGGTACGCCTATATCGGTCACGGCGGCCAGTCTCAACGAGGAGATAGCTAACTGCGCAGGAGATATTTTTTCTTTTCTCTTTTAGAGGCTTTTATTCTTTTTGAATATTTCAGCCTAATTCCTTATTAATCCAAGACAAGAGAAGAGAATCATTGATGTTCCATTAGCATTTCAATCAACGACTTTGCTTCGCAACTCAACAGGTCTGCTAGTATTAATAAAAATGCACCAATATCGTTTTTATCTATGTTAAATTGTCTCATCAATGATTCTCTTTAGGGTTCGTATTTGGAAATATTATAGTGCACAAGTGTGTGCGCAAACACAGGTGCACTATGTTCCTTCACTCTCATAGTCCGGTGAGACGGCAATTCGACATGACCGGTGAGAGGTCAGGCGCAGGAACAACGGCTTAACGTGCTTTTCGAGGCACGGGGGTGATCAAACCGCCAACTTCCTGACTTCGGACTGTTACTAAGTAATTTCAATATTGAAATACTCAGCGACAAATTTGGTTGATTTTTATATATGTCTACCCTCTTAAGGCGTGAAGTTTAGTTAGCTATTGTTACAGTATTGATCGTCTTTTAAATGTAGGTAATGTTAGGAGCCGTTTAAACATATGGAAAGAATGGATGACCAAAGTTTCACTTAGCAGATATACTATGCAAAGGCCGATGGAGGCAGGTATCGCGGAAAGCTCCGACTATACCATGATCAAAGAGTCCTTTGTCATGAGAGGCGGACAATAACCGCAGAGCGTGTCTGAAAAGAGTTATGAATGTCAACGAAGCGAGTAAGGTGTGTTGGGACCATGCCTTAAGCTCGGTCTCTGCCTAACCTGTTTTTTTAATTTATTTATTTATTTATTTATCACATAGATAGATTAAATTAAAAACCAAAACTTATAAACTCTTGCCTTTATTTCGTACTGGTGCGTTGCCTTACAAATATACTTATTACAAATTAAACAAAATTACTTCACCTACCGTTACATCGCAGTTATCACTAAACGATATGCCTTCAGAAATGAAAAGCAGATTGAGAATAATCATGTTCAATAAATAGAGAGAATCATGCACAGAATAGTTATTTAAAATGATCATATTTTATTAGTTTAGTATTTACAGAGCGATGGTATTTTTCGGATGTATCTTTGATTATTTTTTTAATTTTAAAATCATTGCTAGATATTATTTAAACTGGTTTAAACTGCACATTTGTCTTTTAAGCAAACAATAGCCCCTGAATATAAATTATGATAAAGGTAATTTAATAGCTTTATTTTTACTATTACAATTATTAGGTTTTAATTATGAATTGCTTTTATAAAACTTTATTTTGGAGTAAGTAAAAAAGGCTTTATATTTAAGATAAGCAAACTTTCAGAGCCACAAAATAAATAAATATTTCTTTGTTTCCCTGTTAATTAGTATTCAAGGGTCTACGTTTTTCTTCATTGTAATTATGAATGGTGTTATGTTACACTCCATATTTGTTACAAAGGTATCGTTACAAAATTATATTTGTTAAAACCGCAAACATTACAATTACATAAACAGTCCCAATAACTAGATTATTCAGTGATCGAGGTCTGTAGAGCATCAATAAAACAATTAATATAAAATATAATTTCAATATAAATATTGATTTACAAATAATAATATATACTTCAATCGTTAAAAATGTATTATTTATATAGATTGTGAACTAATTTTTGAATGATGACTACGTATATGTACAAGTCTCTTTCAATTATTTGGTTGATATTTATTATAAAATGCAATTTGCTCTATTTTACCCAATTAAGGCAATTTTAGAATTTTTTATGTTTGCCTGATTGGTAGACACTCCGAAAATATCCATCGCTCACATTATATCTCTTTGGCGAAAATATATTGCATCATATAAAAAATAAATTACTTTTAATACACGGGCTTGTTACAAGACAATACACACAAGTCTTTGGCGTTTCTCTAAACTGTATGTTGGTTTGTTTAAAACATATTTAAAAGCATATTATTCTGACTAATGAAGTATAGCGGAACAACGTAGGCAATATTTACAAAAATAATAATCAAAATATATATTAAAAATAAAATAATACACCATGGACGGAAACGATAAGATCTTTTCAACTCATAATCCATAATCCTCTTACTAAAAAAAGGGAAACAATATATTCTAAAATGTTTGAACATATCAATTGTATATATTAATTTATCGCATAATAATGATACTCTGAAAAATATATCTTTTCACATATGAGGTCGCAGACATCATTAAAAATATATTTTTGGAGATTCAATATGCGCATATTCATTAACTAGAAACTAACACTTTTTTAAAAAAGTAAAAAAAAGAAACAAGTAATCTCATAGTAATTTCAAAATATATCTAAAAGATATTAAAATAGCTGACTTTCACATAATTTGTTCCGACGCTAAGTTCCAAGAGCATTCACATAATATACACTTAATATTTATAACAATACAAAAAATAAGTTACATAACTTATTATCAATAATAACAACATTAAATGTTCGAATAGTTCAATGACATTGTGCATACAGGACAGCTTAAATAAAATAAATGAAATTCATTTAAAGTTCATTTGAATAGGGCTCAAAAATCTAAAAGTATTACACAAATTATGTAGGTACTGTAACTACTGAGGTAAAATAAACAAGATTATACTTAACTCTAATAATGACATTGAATGAATTACAATTATCTTCATTAAAATACATTATTTACATCTTAGTCTTAATGAAGTTATCTTATACACTTTGGCTCTCTCATTCAATATATTCTTTCATTTAACTAAATATAATGAGTATAAATGAACTGCTGGAGTTATTAAAAAAATAATTTTGAGAAAGCAAAGTTAGAAGCTTTATACTGACCTCTTTAAAATTAATATAACAGAAAATATACCGAATTGTACATATATTAATTTATCTACATAATAAGAGATTTTCTAAAGGAATGGATAAGGTATTAAAACTAAATTTCTCACAAATGTTGGGCAATTAAAGTGTCCATTATCACTTTTCCTTTTCGTTGTCACTCGCCGACCGCTACTGCTCGCACGGCGTACGTTGATATCTGTCAATAAATAAATAAATAAATATCCGACTACATCACATACATTGATCTGACTCCGAGGTAAGTAGCTTAAGTACTTGTGTTACGGATATCAGAATCAACCGTGGTATCACAAATATATACTTAAATATTTGTTATAAACACCCAGACACAGAACAACACAATTCTTCATCATACGAATGTTTGTCCAGGGTGGGAATCGAACCCACAACTCTTGGCGCATGGGGCAGGGTCACTACCGAATGCGCCATCGAGCCAGTCATAAATAAAATATATGTCAATATAAATAAACATGTTATATATAATACACTAACACTCCTCCCATTTTCTACATCCAAATCTATATAAATAAAAATGAATCGTCGCATAACTCTAGAACAACTGCACCTAATTGTATAATTTTATTAGTAGATTGTGTTTGTAATTAATTGTCAGGACCAGGTTTCATTGTATCAGAGGCCCGTTGTTCGAGTGGTCAGAGTCATTGGCTACAAAAACTAAGGGTCGCAAGTTCGAATCCCGCTAGAGGCAAATGGTTTCATGAGATGAACATGGACATTTGTATTCGAGTCATGGATGTTAATATATGTATTTAAGTATGTCTATCACAGACGAGAGTCTCGCATGAAAGAGCTGCTGGTTCTGCTGGTTTCAAACTTTTCCAAATATTAGGATAAACAAATCCTTTCTTAAATTTGAAAAATGTTTTTCATCATCTGAGCAAGTGATAGACTTTAATTTTGTAACCCCATACATCGCGGTACTAGACAAATTCTACAATGATCCACACTATTCGATCTGATTAAGCAGTATAAATACATACTGAGAATTGAAAAGGCCAGAAATACGCGCTCATTAATGAATCTGCTTATCAATATTATCCCTACTAATATTATAAACGCGAAAGTTTGTAACTATCGATGGATGTTTGTAACTCTTTCACGCACAAACTACTGAATGGATTTTAATGAAAATTTACTATAATATAGCTTATACACCCGAATAACATATAAGCTATGATTTATCGATGTACCACGCGAGCAAAGCCGCGGGCAGAAGCTAGTACTCTGTAAAGGCTTGTCCAAATATATCGCGACCTACACCATAGTGCTAAAGCGCCCTAAATGACTAACAAATTTCAAATGAACTCAACAAAACCAGCTCCCAGTTACAAAGGCGTTGTTCGATCCCTCCCCGCCCCGTCGAAGGGCAGGCTCCCGAGGGAGAAGGGATAACTTGTAGCGTATTAAATTTAAGTGATTCCACAGCTATCACTTTTAAAGTTACAGTGTTATTTCAACTAGTAGTGAGCGCTTTCGCCGATTTGTTTAGGTATATGAGCTTGTTAAGATTGTAGGTGATGTGCCGTGAGGCAAGTATTAAAATTAAAATTCAACATTTCTTTATTTATATAGGCTTCAAAAAAGCAAGTATAATAGTCAATATAAAAAAAAATTACCACTGGTTTGGAAGGTAGACTCTATCGAGAAGAAACCGGCAAGAACCTCTATAGGTAGTTACTCTTTTAAATGCCAAAATTTTCAAGAAATAATACTATTCTTGATAATAAAAAAATATCTTTTAGGATGACTGGTAAGTATAACAGTACGGATTTATTAAATCTTCATTGATTTTTATAAGCTACTGCATTTCTACACAACTGTACGAAATTGACAATAATAAAGAAACAAGCGGTTATTTCGCAGCCGATGACAAGGAAAATCCTATAGAAATTGGTGAAAAACCCCTGGATCTACTTGGAAATGTTGCATTGATTTCTATTAGTTTAGTTTTAAGGTTGACGATTGCATGACACGTTGACGAGAATCACATCCCTCGTCGCGTGCAGCTTTGATGTATCGCCCTGGGAATTGGGAGTTCATATCTAATTTGATTTTAGAATCAAAACAGTAGGAGAGTGTCTCTTTATCCGAAAAGTAGTTTTTATTGAATTCCAAGCAGGATGGACTTGGATAATGCGTTTGATAGAATGACGTCATGTCGTTAGTATAGAATTAGTCACGATGATGCAGTCGGTTTTAATGGTAGTGATGTTGAAATATTTAGAATAAATTGTAGAATGTTGGGGTTAAACTTTTTTTATCGGAAACTAAGTAATAATAATATTAAAAATAAGATATTGACTTAACTTTTGTTTTTTTTTATATTTAAAGGCAAACGTAACAAATTCGTAACAGTTATGTTTATCATACAGTTACGAGTCATAAAAAACGTAGAACTTGTATGAAAAAGATTATGAATGTTGAAGAGACGAGTGAGGTGTGTAAGGATCGTGCTATATGGCGTTCGGTTCTCTCTGCCTACCCCGCTAGGGAAGCGGCGTGAATTTTTGTTAGTTAACCTATCCATACTTTCAACAGCTCAACAATGAATTTCATAGGTATAGCGTATTTATATTCGCCAAAATAAATGAAGATATCCACTATTTTGAAACTACATAAAATTGCTGATGCCTTTTCCTTTGTAGACTTTCTAATAAAATATTTATAACTAACTAACTAAACTTCATACCATTTCCCTAGCGGGGTAGACAGCGGTAAAATATTTATAGGAGTTTAGATTATAATTATCAACATTAATAGTGTTTATACAAATAGTATTACGCGTATCATACCTACGTTAATTGATTTACGTACAATTAGAAACCGTAAAATCTACATATTAGCAAATTTAATTAATCCCATAAAGAAACAATAATCTCAATAAATCGACCACACTCGGTTCCCTCCCGGGAGTTGTTTCAACAAAAGCCTTGGACCTCTCGCATCCACGTCTGCACAGATTTTACAGCATTTTAAACGTTCGGCCGTTTAACAACCACTGGGTAACAAATGGCGGTGGGAGAGGTATAAATCCCATACAGTTTATCACTTGGAACCGCCGCAGCCGCACTTTTGCAGGTGTGCCGCAGGGAAGCGTGTTAGCGCCTACATTTTTGCTTTTAATACTGTTAAGGTTTATCTTAATGGTAGCTATTGGAATGTTACGGAATTCTTCATAGGTATTTACATATTACGATATTTGTTCCCGTAAAGTATTTGAAATCAATGCGTAGCTTAAAATAATATAGAGCAATTGTTTGAATAAGACTTATTTCTGTTTCACTCCTAAACTCGCTTTTTAATCAGATACTTAATGGTCCAACAAATAAAGGGATAGCCCTTTATTACAAACACAATAGGTGCAGTCTCTTTTAAGTGATATTGACTTTAATTTTTTTATACATTGAAGAGTTATTTTGAGATATGGTTCTGGAACAACAAATAAATAAATATCACGCTATATCACGTACATTGATCTGACTCCGAAGTAAGTAGCTTATGCACTTGTGTTACGGATATCAGAAAGAACAGTGGTATTACAAATATAAACTTGAATATTCAATATTAACACCTAGACACAGAACAAACGCAAGTATTCATCATACGAATGTTTGTCCTGGATGGGGATCGAACCCACAAGTCTTGGCGCATGGGGCTGGGTCACTACCGAATGAGCCATCGAGTCAGTCACCAATTACTGCTCTACTTCCCGGAAATTTACTGTAATAACATATAGACGTTCGAGTGTTCAATTACTCACCACTTGGACAGTAGGCCTGTGGCGGCCGAGTGCGAGTAGGGCCCGCCGTACGGGGAGTACTGCGAGTAAGGCGCCGCGTACGCATACTCGCTCGCGAGCGTCGTCGTACCTGAAACGCGAGTAAAGGTCAATAAACATCATAATATAATAATGAGAGGTGAGTAAAATTAACATCAGACAACACATGCACTTGGGAATGGTCTGCTCTGGTCGGGTCAAGTTTTTCGGTTGTAATTTATATATTTTTATTTTGATACTCTACAACAGGTCCACACTAAAACGTGGTCCAAAGTTAATTATGATTGTACACCTTGTATAAATTGTATTGAAAAGAGTAACTACCGAGTTTCTTGCCGGATTCTCCTCGGTAGATACAACATTCCGAACCGGTGGTAGAATCATATAGCTGTGGCTTTACCTGTATTTGACGATTTATAAGTGTTTCCTTGAAACCTATATAAATAAAGAATATTTTGACTTTGACTTTTGACTTTGACCTTGCATTGCTATGGAAACCGGAATTAAGGAAGGTACCACAAACACAGACCCGACACAAATCTACTTTGAATAGGCCCCAAAACTACAAATCCGATTTGAAAAATTCCTTCACCAATAGAAAGCTACTTTAACAGCTAGTAACAAAACCTATATTTTATCATCATATTCCTACGGGAATGGGAGCTACGCGAGTGAAACCGCGCTGCGCTGCTAGTACAAAAGAACCGTCAAGAACTATTTTCACCGCTGTGGAGATCGAACATACGCTTCGTCCCTTCGACTAAGAGCTTAAGTTATTATTCCAAACTAGCTGGGATTTTTTTAAATAATGACATTGTAATGGTCTATATTTTATATACCTATTAATTGATTAACACAGAATCCTCCTAATATCATTAATGTGAATGTGTGTGAGCTGGACGCTCACTGGAAAAACGAATGAATAGGACACTAAAACACATGTTGTATATACCTGTAGGGTAATGATATATACCATATATATGTACATGATTTAATAAATACATGTACAACATAAAATATTTATTTACCTATATTTAATATATATAATAAAATATGGTGCAATCTGTTTGTCCAGGCTAGGCGCCCGCGCCATGGCATCCGCGGAATACCGTGGTCGAGACGCGCACTCCGCTCGTCATGGCTAAATACCTACTGAGCGGATACCATTTTGGTACCTACCCTTGTGTTTATAAAGTCCTATTTTCTGTAAATTGTATTATTACTTCTTTTATTCACATTGTATTTTTGGTACCAAATAGATTTTTTTTATTTTTTTTTCTTGATTAACTTAATTCTAAGGTTTCCGCAGACAAATTCGCCTGGAAGCTAGTGAGAAAGTAAGCAGTCAGAATAGTATGCCACTAATCGTGTTAAAGACAAAGTTCTCATTCTCGTTCTTGCCGGTGTATGTACCTATTTACTAGCTAGAATACATTCAAAGTTTCTGAAGTCTAGTCTTTTACTGGTATAAGCTTTGTGTGTTGACTACACTATATGGATTATATATATACCATTGTAGCTGGATTTTGTATCTAATCGCAGACGATAGCTGCAATTCAAGTCAAATTGTGAAAAAAAAAAAATACTATTTTTATATATTATTGGACAATAACATACATTTTTCATAGAATAATGTAACATATATTTTCATATGATAAATAGCGAAGAAGAATTTTTCATTCTATTGATATGGGTGCATACACTTTTATTAAATGAAAAAATCTACTGCATTAATTTTATATCTATAACGGGATCGTAAACTTAAAATTATGTTTGCGTAAAATGTGTTTATTTCATTGCTTTTTAAAGAAATTCAACATAGATTCGAAGCTATTAAGAAAATGAGGTGTCAGATTGTTAGAATGAGACAATTTTACGCGCAAACCAAGCAATATCACTTCGGGTTCATCCCGACACGCCTTTTAGTAGCGAGTAAATAAAATCTGTACATAGCAACGCCCCTTGACGGGGCATAACGAGCTTTATACGCGTAACCACTCCGAGATATGCCTCCCCACAACACTGACAGTTTAATATTTATAACCGAAATAAGCCTACAAACCCGTTTGAAGTGCTCAGCCACTTCTGTCGCATCAGACTCGTGTCTCGGTTCGTTACCCGCTCCAGACAAAGCCCGTATGATTTCATCCCCTCTCTCCCCTCTAAAATTATTTGCATAGAGCCCCGAATGAGCTATTAAAGATGTCTGCCTCCCCCCACCCCGTCCGGGATAAGCAGATTGCGGTAGATTAAAGACCAAAAGCATAAAGAGAAGCGGCGTCCCCAAGCCCGGCCCTTGCGGTATCCCATTTTAGAACCTCCCTTTAATATGCATAAGTGCGAAAACTCTGTGGTTCTGTATGAATTTTATGATGTTATAACGGAGAGTGGAGCGGGGTCCGAGGAGAAAATTAGATTTTCCTCAGAGTGCCTCGGAGTGGCGTGCTCGACTTTGTCGAAAGCTTTCGTAAAGTCGTTGGCGTTTTTTCAGCGTGATTCTTCAACTGTTTTTCTGTTGGGCCACTTTTGTTTCGTTTTCATTGTTTTATCTGAGACGGGTCGCTCTCTGATATCTTTATGGCGTTTGTAACTTGCGAATGGGGATGGTGATTGACGATATTGTCTTTTACCTATTTGAGGAAAACGTTGGTGCAAATGTGCCTCGGGTTGATTAGGGCGTCTTAACATTTTGTCCCTATTCAAGAAACAAATATTTAAAAAAGCAACTAGTATTTTTTTACTTTTGGCTGTAAATGGTTATGTTAGCATCAATAAAAGATAAATGAAAGACATCAAAAGGATTGCTTTGATCGATAGAAAATAATTCTAAATTTGCTTTTTGATTTGAAATCATTAAATACACCTATTATAGTAAACATATGTAAAACTTTAATTTCCTTATAATCTACGGAAGTATAGCGCTTTGATGACAATAGAGGACACCTCTAGCTTAAATATCATATCTAGTTTGGAATCGACAGGAAAGTCCAATGTTTTGAATATTGTTCATCAAAATATACAGGGCTTTTCTGGCAAGGAATTAGAAATAGAACTTTGCCTCAACCAAATGAATATACATGTTTTATGTTTGACAGAACATTGGTTGAGACAGGGTGAACTCCTAATTAATATCGATAATTATACAGTCGTTAGCTCGTTCACAAGAAAGTCTGCTATTAGAGGCGGGTCACTTATACTATTAAGCAAGAAATTAAAATACAAAGAGCGTAAAGATATAGTTGCACTTTCAACTGAACGAACTATTGAAATATCATGTGCAGAGATTGAACAATTCATTATTGTATGCATTTATAGGCCTCCATCTGGAAATTACCAAATTTTTGAGTCCATCATGGAAGAATTATTAAAAAAAGTATGTAATTGTAACAAAAAGATCATTATATGTGGGGATTTTAATGTAAATATTTTGGATTCATCTCAAAATTCAATAATGTTTTTGAATTTGTTTAAAAGCTATAATTTACATGAACTATTTTGCCAGCCTACAAGAATTACTCCTACATCTGCCACCTGTATTGATAATGTTTTTTGTAATTGTAATATAGTTGATAGGTCAATAATTAATTTTATAAATTCTGACCATAGCGGGCAGATTGTGGTCTTGGAACATGACCATAACACAGCTTCATCTACTTTCATCTGTAGACCAATTACAGCACACCGCCTGGATAAATTTAGGGAAAATATAGCTAAAAGAGTCTCGTTGTTACAGTTCAGGGATAGGGAAATTAATGATTCGTATAGCATGTTATTCAATTTAATTGAAAAAGAATTTGAAAGTGTTTTCACTAAGAAAAAAGTCACTATTAATAATTCTAAAACTAAATTTAGTGACTGGGCCACCAAAGGTATCTTCACTAGTAGAAGGAAGTTATTTGATTTATATAACTTGAAGGCAAATTCAAGTGATCCAAAATTTGTTGAATTTATTAGAAATTACTCTAAAATATTTAAAAATGTATGTGCAGTAGCAAAATCTAATTATCTCAGGCTCAAGATTTTAAATTCTAGTGATAAAATTAAAGCAACTTGGAATATTATTAACAAAGAGACTTGTAAAAACAAAATACAAAATCACAAGCTCTCTTTAAGAATTGATAGTAAATGCCTAGACTCAGATGATGAAGTGGCAAAAGCTTTCGAATCATACTTTTCTAATGTGCCGACTGCAGCGACTCGTTTATTACCTTCCAATCCACACCTAGCAAATTGCATCCTTAAATCTAATGTAGAGGAATGCAAAACTGCTTTTAATTTTTGTCATGTCAATGATAAGATAATTATGAACACTTTTAAAGATTTAAATTTAAAGAAAACAGAAGATTTGTGGGGAATTTCAATGCATTTACTGAAACATATAATTGAGTGTATTGCCCCTATCTTATCAAATATTTTTAACAAATGTGTTGATTTGGGTCAGTTTCCTAACTTAATGAAATATAGTAAAATCATTCCTTTGTTTAAATCAGGTGACAAAAGTGACCCGTCTAATTACAGACCAATATCTATACTGCCTGCACTAAGTAAAATATTTGAAAAGATTATATTCAATCAATTAATATGTCACCTAAGAATAAATAATTTACTTCATAGTAAGCAGTATGGATTTACCAAAGGGAAATCCACTACTGACGCAGGAGTAGCGCTTTTAAAACATATTTTTGAAGCTTGGGAAGGTAAACAGGATGCTGTTGGAATATTCTGTGATTTGTCGAAGGCATTCGATTGCGTCGACCACAAAACCTTGATAATGAAGCTACGTCACTATGGTGTTTCTGGGAACTCACTTAGTCTGCTAAAGTCATACCTAACTGATAGGCTCCAAATCGTAAGTGTTAATGGAACTAACTCTTGTGGTGCCCCATTATCGATGGGAGTTCCCCAGGGCTCGATATTGGGACCTTTGCTCTTTCTTCTATATATAAATGATCTCCCATATTTTACAAGGGACTTGTGTGAGATAGTATTATTTGCTGATGATACTTCACTGATTTTTAAAATTGATAGACATAATGAATCTCTTGACGACGTAAATAACGCTCTCTCACGGGTTCTTCATTGGTTTTCAACTAATAACTTACTTCTTAACGCAAAAAAAACAAAATGTGTTAAGTTCTCAATGCCTAACACAAGGCAAGTTAATACGTCAATTATTATGAATGATGAAGCACTAGATGTAGTTCAATCTACTGTGTTTCTTGGAATAACTATTGATGCTAAATTGCAATGGGGTCCCCATATTGCGGCTCTGGCAGGAAGACTTAGTTCAGCTGCATATGCAGTCAGAAAAGTAAGACAATTAACTGATGTTGAAACAGCAAGACTGGTGTACTTTAGTTATTTTCATAGCGTTATGTCATACGGTCTGCTGCTGTGGGGTTCTGCGGCCAATATACAAACTATTTTTGTATTGCAGAAAAGGGCAGTCAGAGCCATATACGGCCTAAGACCACGTGACTCTCTTAGAGAAAAGTTTAAAGAAATTAAAATTCTAACCATAGCATCACAATTCATTTTGGATTGTATTATGTATATATTCAAAAATATTGAATCATTTCCTAAAAAGTCAAATACTCATAGTTTTAATACGAGAAATAAACACAAACTTGCTGTTCCAAATCATAGACTCCAAAAAAGTGGTAATTCATTTATTGGTCTAAGTATTAAAATGTTCAATAAACTACCACAAAGTATTTTAACATTACCCTAACATAGATTCAAATTATGCATTAAATCATTTTTAATGAGTAAGGGCTATTACAAGATCGAAGAATTCCTCAATGACAAAGATTTATGGTTAACTTCATAATGAATTGTTCATCTGCAGTGATATCTAGTCTTAAGTGTGGATTAATTAAGTTTACAAAATTGTATAATTGGCATTTAAAAGAGTAACTATCGAGTTTCTTGCCGGTTTCTTCTCGATAGATTCTACCTTCCGAACCGGTGGTAGTATTATGTGTTCTTTTTTTTGTATATTGACTATTTATAAGTGCTTTCTTGAAGCCTATATAAATAAAGATATTTTGAATTTGAATTTGAATTTGATGGCGCTTTAGCGCTTAAAATATATAAAATTATCGGCAGCATCAACGTATTTATTGTTAATGTTAATATTTATTATTGACGTTTAAAAAATGATAGTAAAAATATGATTTCAATGCTACACTTTTTATGTGAATCGAATCACAGGCTTAAAGTGTGGACTACTATCACAGAACATAGAAAAGAGGTTTTCTATGTTCTGTGAAAACTATGAAAAAATATGTTTTATATAAAAAGTAGAATATTCACATATGAATGTTGAAGAGGCGAGTGAGGTGTGTAAGGATCGCGCCATATGGCGTTCGGTTCTCTCTGCCTACCCCGCTAGGGAAGTGGCGTGAAGTTTAGTTAGTTAGAATATTCACACACAAATATAGAAATAATAAAACTACAGTAGACTAGTGTATTTTGTTAATCCCGGTGGTCGCCCAGTGGTCGATATACGACCATAACTAACTAACTAACTAAACTTCACGCCACTTCCCCAGCGGGGTAGGCATACGACCATAATTCATATAATTTCATATATTTCTAATGTATGATATTTAAAAATATTAACTTTCTGCACCCTTCTAATTCTCCATATAAACTTTAACTGCTCCCAAATCCTATACTCTCCATCCGTGTAATTTTAGCAAAAAAGGTTAGAAAGTTAATTATACTCATCATCATCTTCCTATCCCGTGTTTAGACAGGGTCCGCTTAGACCATGATCCAGGATTTAGCGAGTCTGGTAATTACATTGAAGCGACTGCCGGTCTAACCTTCGTAACCCTAAGATAAGGGAACCAGACAATTTTAGGATCATGGTTACAAACCCAAAGTGGTTTGAATTTGCAGGTTTCATCACGATGTTTTCCCTCACCGCCGAGCTAGTGGTATAAATACGTACATAGATTTGAAAAATCCAGAGTTACGTGCCGGGTTTGAACCCGCACTCCCCGGTTAAGAGGCGCGTGTCCTTACCATTGAGCTACCACTGCTCTAAAGTTAATTAAGTTAATTATACTCGTATATGTTAAAATTGTTCTTCACAACACCTACAGAAATATCCCTTGCAAAGCTATCTGTTTGCTATAACACAAATGATCTTACCGTCATAGTGCGCGTACGGAGGATACGGCGGCGCTGGAGGCTGCAGGACCACCAGGGCGGTCGCGTCGGGGCTCGCCGCCGCCGACGGGGGCTCGGCCCCCGTGCCTCCGTTGGACCCCGTCGAGTCGTTCGTTGCTGGAACAAGGGGAATCGTTAGGACCCTGGAAGCGAGGCACTGAGGTTTGTTTATCAGTAGTATTAAATGGCCATGTTAGAAGCCATAATGATAATAGAGCGTGTTTGAAGAGTTATAATGTTAAAGAAGCGAGTGAGGTGTTTAAGGACTGTCTTATGACGTTCGGTTCTCTCTGCCTACCCTGCTGGAGAATTGGCGTGAATATAGTACTTATGGTATAGTTCAATGGCAATTCAATGGAATCGTCTGGTTCGGGTAAGGATTACGAAGGTCAAATCGGCAGTCGCTTCAATGCTGTTACTAGACTCGCTAAATACTGGATCATGGTTTTAGCGAACTCCCAGTACAGGACATAATGCTAGAAAGATGATAGGATTTTACACTATTTATTTGTGGAGGTGTTTATAATTTTTTTGTAAACTAAAAAAAATGGCTTCTGACTATATTGCCATAACCGCTGCGATATTAAACTTTGCTTAAAACATTTATTTGAACGCCCCTAATCTTCAGAATTGCCGGTCCAATTAGAAAACTTCTTTTATTAGTTTGTTTAGACAACATCTTTGGTAGCCACTAGTAATAATAATAAAATAATAATAATAAATTCTCAAGACTGACACACCAATTCCCTAGTCCCAAACTAAGCTTATGCTTGTGCTATGGATACTAGGCGAACGGATAGACATACTTAAATACGTTTATAAACATCCATGACTCGAGTACAAATGCCCATGTTCATCACACGACACATTTGCCCTTAGCGGGATTCGAACCTGCGACCCTCGGTTTCGTGGCCAGGGTCTCTGACCACTCGACCATCGGGCCAGTCGTACTAGTATCTGCATAAGTGTGCTTTAGTCATTTTAATATAAACATCCGAACGTTAAAACTAACACGATCATAATATCCGTATGAAGACTTGTCATTTAAGATAATAGCTCAGAAACAGAATACCTCTTAAACAACAGTAGTAACAAATGTTTTGAATGAGATCTGACCACAACATCTGATGAATGGACGATGTCGTTGGCCTGCCGGAGGGAGACAATGGGACTAGTCCGGTGAGATAGGGTAGGGTTACCAACGTTCTAGTGTATTGTGGGACTAAAGAGGAACCTGTTTTAACTTGTGCTTAAAGTAGTGAAGACGGCCGACGCTTACTGCGGCTATTGCACTGTATTAGTGTTTTTTATTTCCTATAGATTTTTAAGATCCTGTATTACTGTATTTTGATTGAAGGAAATCATTTCTTAGTTATACCAATCTTTAGAATTAATATTTTCAAGATGATAGTAAAATCAAAACGTGCTTTAGCGACGAATATGAAATCAAAAGGCAGGGATATTATTGTTATGCTATAAAACACGAGCGTATTATAAGTTTCAGTCAAAACTTCTCGTCAGTTGATGGTCTAACTTTTCATAAGATTTTAACTAAAGTCCATCTGTTTAAACCTTAAATGACAAATGTTACGAAAAAATTTCCATTTCCATCTTGGGAAGATCCTAATACCATCATAACGTGTGGTCACCGCAGTGGGATCGTGTGGCGGCGCACGCGCATCTCGGGTTACTGGGAGGGGTGGCGGGCCTCCATTCACAGGAGGATGTGGTCGGTGTTCGATTCTTGCGAGAGGACCCATTCATTGATGCTGGTGTGAACTAGTAGATGTTTGATTAGATAGCTTGTGACGTTGCGTTTAGTTTTATCTATTGATTTTGGTTCCCACATTACAGGTTAAATGAAGACATCTTATTTATACTCAGTACATATTCTATATTGTTTAACTGATTTAAGTTTTTTAAATAATTAAATCATTAAAACTTGTAAGATTCTAATGTTTCCATTATTATCATCAGTTAATACATCGAGCAATGATAACGCGATTGCCAATTCAGTGATGTAATATTAAGTGTAGGTACTATGAATGCCAGACAAATGCTTTATACCTCATTTTTCAAAATTTACTTATTTATTAATTGATTCATTTGCTTCCTAGCGTTGTGATTAATTGAATGTTTATAGAGCAAATAGTATAGATCCGTACATAGATATTAAAAATCGCGAGTTGCGTGAAAAATGTCCAGGTTTGAAACAGCACACCTCGGATACAAGGCGCGTGTCCTCCACTGAGCAACCGCCGCTTCAAGGCTGTGACCAACCGGACGTATAAAAATATCTTCAATCGCTATCAAAGAACGAACCGATATTAACTTATTATAACATCACAGCTTCCCATGGCGTCTTCGGGACCTCCGGCATCTGACCGCAAGTGCGGTTACCGTCGCGATATCAAAATCACTATAATATCCGTCACTTTTTATTCTAGTTGTTATCACATGGGAACATTTGGACTTGCCAATCAGAGTGATTGGTTCACTGAATCACTTCTTTTAGATTAGGTAGGTATATTGGCGTTTTTAGACTGCGCCGACCCCTGATGACCCGGGAGAAGGGCAAGAGGATGATGATATTGGTGTTTTGGATTATTACTTTTGGATAAAATAAAAAGGTTTGACAAGCTCGATGGCGCATTCGGTAGTGACCCTGCCCCATGCGCCAAGAGTTGTGGGTTCGATCCCCACCCAGGACAAACATTCGTGTGACGAATACTTGTGTTTGTTCTGTGTCTGGGTGTTAATATACAATATTTAAGTATATATTTGTAATACCACTGTTGTTTCTGATATCCGTAACACAAGTGCTTAAGCTACTTACCTCGGATTCAGATCAATGTATGTGATGTGGTCTGATATTATATTATATTATATATTATAAAATCAATATCTAGACTTGACTTAGTAGGTATTTTTATACTTCTATCATATCCGAAACCGCGCCAGTACCTCTGGATTTTTTAAGCTCGTACTTATACCTCAGCGATGAGGGAAAACATCGTGATAAAACCTGCAACATTTAATAACTATGGATGTGTAACTGCGATCAAAATATTCTGGTTCCTCTATTTCAGGGCTAAGGGTCCAATCGGATGTCGCTGCAGTTTAATACTCAGACTTGCTATATTTTATTTGACTGGCCCGTAAGTCGAGTGGTAGTTCTTCTCGGTAGAAGCTACTTTCCGAATCCGGTGGTAAATTTTCATTTTCATTTGTATGTACTGACGATTTATAAGTGCTTATTTGAGCCTACGTAAATAAAGATAATTTCATTTCAGTGGCCAGAAACCCTGGCCACGAAACCAAGGGTCGCAGGTTTAAATCCCAATCCCGCTAGGGGCCAATGTTTCGTGTGATGTACTCAAGTAATGGATGTTTATAAACGTATTTAAGTATGTCTCCATCCATCCATTCACCTAGTATCCATAGCACAAGCTTATAAGCTTAGTTTGGAACTAAGGAATTGGTGTGTTAGTCTGAGGAATTTCTTTATTTAATTTATTTATTTTGTGCCGTTTATGCACACTCTGTTTTTTTTTTTGTGTCTTTGTTGCTGTTTTTGTTCTGTCAAATAAATTAATTTCTTTCTTTCTTTCTTTATTTAGATTATGGTCTAAGCTGACTCTAAGAAGATTGTCTTTACTAATATCATAAAGCGGATTTTTTTAGATAAGATTAGATGAGATTAGATTAGGCTGAGGTGGAGGAAGTTACTGTCCATGGGCTTGAAAGGGCACGACGAGACCTGGTTGAGGGGACTCCATCCGAAACGTGTCAAACGCCACTCTACTCACTTAATCATAATTAAGCAGCGGTCAGTTCACGTGCACTTCTTGCGGACGAAAAATCCAATCTCGCATTGGACTATACAGCCACGAGCGCAGCTGTAATGTCTTACAACGCGATGCTACTTAAATCATCTACTTAGATGAAAAGGCCTTTATATATAGATTAAATTTAGATTGAATATAAAAAAAATCTTGTATTAGTGCTCGCGATTAGATGAGGTAACTCCTAATCCTCATCTAATCTGTGGTTCTTCACTACAAACAACTTGCTATGTTCCTAAAAGTACGAATCAGAAAGTGCTATGCCCATTCCACTCATTGAAACCGATCGCAATGAATCGATTGCGCGCCCGCCATCTATTAAACTGCCGATGGCTGCATTTGACCGAAACATTTGTTTGAAGCTCATCCGTTTCGCTGGGCCTTAGAGTTTTATGTCGTTCGTGGCTAATGAAAAACGTTTTTTGAACTGTCCGTCTTTTTGCACGCGTTAATTTAGAGCTTTTGGAGGGAGGATTTGTGGTTGGAATATTGGGTTGGATGTTAAAAACAACGTATTAGCTTGTGGAATTGACATCTATAGTTATTGCGGTTTTATTTTTAAGCTTATGTTTGTTTGAGATGATTAGTTTCACATACATAATCATCACGCCTACAATCCCTGAAGGGGTAGGCAGAGTCAAAGGGACAGCAGGTCCCTTTAACCACATTTAGCCAAAAACAAAACTGGCTTTGATTAGATGGAACATTATAAAAAGTAGTGACAAGTGGCTAGCTTGGCGCCTACACAATCACATACCCAAAACCTGATGTACCATTAGTCGCCTTTTACGACATGCTAGGCAAGAAACACAGTTGGCACATTTGGTTGGAATAGATGGAAAATTGTGGTTTGTTAAATGGAAACATAGTTTGAATTTCTTAAAATTGGTTTCGTTGTACATTGAAGCGACTGCCGATCTGACCTTCGTAACCCTAAGATAGGGGAACCAGACAATTTTTGGATTATGTTTACAAATCCAATGTGGTTTGAATTTGCAGGTTTCATCACGATGTTTTCCCTCACCGTCGAGCTAGTGGTATAAATACGTACCTACATAGATTTGAAAAATCCAGTTCTCGGTTAAAAGGCGCATGTGGTTACCATTAAGCCACCACCGCTCTATCATAAATTCAATAATCTTTAAATTAACCGATAAATCTCAGTCTACTAGGATAACCACACAGTAAATAGTCACAATACTACAAATTACACTTCAATCAGTAATAACAAACTAACAATCTCCAAATAACAGTCTTCTCCTCCCACTTCCTCGGGGATCGTGACGAGTCAACTAACGGACGGCAGAAGTGCCATTTGACTAAACATCTGCAAACACCATGATTATGGCGTCATTAGTCACGCCCTGAAAACGCTGCGGTCCCGTGGTCTATGGTATTCTGATTGGCTAACTGTTTTGGATTCTTCAGTTGACACTTTCTCGTGGTGTAGGATAAAGCGGAATCAGGATGATAACTATAATAATAAATATATGAATAAATAATAAAAAAATATTTGACGACATCACATACATTGATCTGACTCCGAGGTAAGTAGCTTAAGCACTTGTGTTACGGATATCAGAATCAACAGTGGCATTACAAATATATACTTAAATATTGGATATTAACACCCACACACAGAACAAACACAAGTATTCATCATACGAATGTTTGTCCTGGGTGGGGATCGAACCCACAACTCTTGGCGCATGGGGCAGGGTCACTACCGAATGCGCCATCGAGCCAGTACTATGCATACGCAATAATAAGAACCTCTAGAACCATTGATGCGTTTTTCATTAATCAAATACTGCCATGGATGTTAGAATAAGTTTATGCATAAGTAATATGGCAGTATATATCCCGGGTCGGGCCAAAAATTTGTGGCTGGGTATTTAAATATTCAAATTACTTAGTAACAGCCCGGAGTCAGGAAGTTGGCGGTTTAATCACCCCCGTGCCTCGGAAAGCACGTTAAGCCGTTGGTCCTGCGCCTAACCTCTCTCCGGTCATGTCGGATTGCCGTCTCACCGGACTATGAGAGTGAAGGAATAGAGAGTGCACCTGTGTTAGCGCACACACTTGTGCACTATAATATCTCCTGCGCAGATGGCTAATCCTCGTTGAGATTGGCCGCCGTAACCGATATCGGTTAGGAGGACATTATATCAAGAATAGTTTAAGTGCTTTTTATTATTTACGTATATAAAGCAACTTTAGATTATGATTAGGATTAGGATTATATGACGTCATAGGATGATATACTCAACTGACTAGACAACAGAATTATTCTTAGGAGTCCTGTCTGCCTGTCTCAAAGCGAAAGTAGGTTGCCATGTTACCATTTACGTCTGTAACATCTTCACGCATAAACTACTTAACTGATTTTTATAAAATTTGGCACACCCATACTTCACTTAAGGAAGAACGGATACCTTTCTATTCATCAATCCACGATAGAGTAATCGTCGTTTTAAATTTTACGCAGGCGATGCAAATCTACACTAATATTATAAAGTTTTTTTTTTTTGTATGTTTGTAACACATAAACTCGAAAACTACTAAATATTTTAAGCTGAAATTTAACACAGATATAGATTATAAGCTACAATAGGACTTCGGCTATGTTTTAACAAGTACTCACCAGAATGTGGGGTGTAGTGAGGGTGTGCGGCGTGCTCGTACGGCGCGTCGAACAGCTCCCCATAGTAGCCCGTCGCGCCGCCCGCCGCGCCGCCCAGCTCGGACAGTAGTTTATACTCGTCCTTGAGGCTCCACTTCGACGATGACCATAGCTGAGGAAGAATATACTGTTAACCAGAGTTGGATAAGGATAAGAGCTCGGGTGGTTCCTCGCAAGCCCGGGTCTGAGACATTGTCAATTTGATTTTATGACTCGCTGAGAGGGGGAGCCTGCACAGGCCTGGGTGGCAACACCCACCTATATGTTCAGTACGATGATGCGGTTAATATCTGGACAATACATTACTTTTATTTATTATTTGACTGGCTCGATGGCTCATTCGGTAGTGACCTTGCCCCATGCGCCAAGAGTTGTGGGTTCGATCCCCACCCAAGACAAACATTCGTATGATGAATACTTGCGTTTGTTCTGTGCCTGGGTGTTAATATTGAATATTTAAGCGTATATTTGTTATACCACTGTTGTTCTGATATCCGTAACACAAGTGCTTAAGCTACTTAGCTCGGAGTCAGATCAATGTATGTGATGTAGTCGGATATTTATTTTTATTTAGTTTATTACGGCTTCCAGGGCTTTCGGGGGTAAAAACCAACAACTTTCTGACTCCGACCTGGTATTGGGTGATTTCTATAGATATTTTTATAGTGGTGACTAACTAGATGATTTTAATAAGGCGTTTTTCAACACTATTAATGGTTTACGGGCTTTTGGGTATGTGACTGAGTAGGCGACCAGCTAGCCACTTGTCACTCTTTTTCACAGCTTTCCATCCAACCCAGCCCACTGTCCCATTTTGGTCTGGGACTAAAAAAAGAATATGCCAACTGTGGTTCTTGCCTAATATGTCGTAAAAGGCGAGTAATGGTATATCGGGTTTTGGGTGTGTGATTATGTAGGCGACAGGTTAGCCGCTTGTCACTGCTTTTTCACAATTTTCCATCTAACCCAGCCCGGCTTTATTTTTGGCTGAATGTAGTTGAAGGGGCATGCTGCCCCTTTGACTCTGCCTACCCCTTCGGGGATTATGGGCGTGATGTTACATTTCAATACTAATTTGATTGAATTCAAATGATGGTATGTTTTTTAAATTAAAAATAATGAAAATGACGTCTAAATATAAGCTCCTAATACTTAATTTTTTCAATGATTTACGATAATGTGAATGACATAGCATAACTGAAGTTCATATTATTATCTAATAGATTTGCATGAAATAAACCAATTTGTAAGGAAAAATACTTGACCTTACAAATAACGATCAAAGTTACGGCATTTATTATCTTATTAAATTAATTCGCGACGCACTACGCTAATTTATTTCGGACAGAGGCCTCCCGCCATTTGTCACAAGATGGCCGCGGGTAACGCGTCATTTCGCGCCAAATTACAACTGGTTTCGATTAAAAGCCTTGTTAATTGTTGCCTATTAATTACAGGTTATAGGATAGTTTTTATTTTATTTTTATTGCGATCTATACTTTTCTTAATTCTAGAATTCCACTTATTTAATTTACTGACACTTTTTTGGTTGGTCGGACACTGATCTAACGGAGTATTCTAACTTCTTCTTTATACTTCAACGGTGTATATGTGCTTACAATAGTGTCACTGGCAATATGCTGACCATACGAAAGGTTTGCTAAGAATTCACAGTGCCGGTGGCATAACTGACAAGAGCGCGTCAAACACTTTCGGGCTTCAGTTGGCCTCTGGTGCACTTAGTCAATTAATGAAATACAGCAGCTTGAAAACCGTTACTTTATGTCCTATTCCTGAGAGAGTAGTCCTACGTTGGTCGAGCCAGCCCAGTTATATCAAAATCAACGTGGGTTTAACGTGACTCCATCTATACTAATGTTATAAAGAGGAAAGATTTGTATTTTTGTGTGTGTGTATGTTTGTAATGAATTAACTCAAAAACTACCGTGCCGATTTCAAAAATTCTTTCACCATTGGAAATCTACATTATCTGGAAGTAACATAGGCTAAATTTTATCCCCATATTCCTACAGGAACGGGAACTATGCGGGTAAAACCGCGAGGCGCTGCTAGCTAAAGGGTTGGTGTACTTACGTTGGAATAAATTTGGTCTCCGTTGTAATGACTCCGTTGTCTCTTGACGTCGTCTTCCGAATGACTGTTGAAGTCCCGGTTCTCGTCTGTTTAATAAAAATATGGTATTAGGCTTCGATCATAAGATCATTATCTTCCTAGCGTTATATCCCGTGTTTAGACGGGGTCCGCTTAGACCATGATCCAGGATTTAGCTAGTCTGGTAATTACATTGAAGCGACTGCCGGTCTGACCTTCGTAACCCTAAGATAGGGGAACCAGACAATTTTTGGATCATGATTACAAATACAAAGTTGTTTGAATTTGGAGGTTTCATCACGATGGTTTCCTTCACCGTCGAGCTAGTGGTATATACGTAGGTACATGGATTTGAAAAATCGAGAGGTACGTGCCCAGGTTTGAACCCGTACTCCTCGGTTAAGAAGCGCGTGTCCTTATCATAATGATATCGATCATAAGATACACATTATATATAAAACATATGTAAATACGAATAATAGAACACAAAAGTTTCTATCATAGGTGTATTACACGGGAAAAGACGTATGACTTTTTATCTATACTAATATTATAAAGAGGAAAGATTTAATTGTTTGTTTGTTTGTACTGAATAGGCTCCAAAAATACTGGACCGATTTGAATAATTCTTTCACCAATGAAAAGCTACTTTATCAGCAAGTAACATAGGCTATATTTTATCTCTGTATTCCCTCGGGATAGGGAACTACGTGGGTGAAACCGCGGGGCGCTGCTAGATAGAACATATGTGTAGATGCTTAACTAACTAACTAGCTTAACGCTGTTTTATTTAACATTGTACCGAAATATAACTTTCAAATATGAAAGCTTAGTATACCTAAAAAGCTCCTTAATTGATCGAACCATAAAACTGAACAAACTTTAGAAAGCTCGACTGTGAGACGGGTCCCGCGGGAGCTTTTGATCTAATAAACTCTTTCTGAGTAGAGCCGTAGGTACTCTACGTAGAGAAAACTTGTAAGTAATGTTAGTAGAGTGCGGGAGGATACTTGTAGAGTCCCCCGTAGAGTCGGTAGATGAGAGCGTCGTAGTGATGTGCGGTGGTATCGATCGATTGGAATTGTAATTTGAATAACTAATATAAAAATAGAGGCAGAGAAAAAATAACTTTTTTTTCACTCTTTTCTCAAGTTTTATTGACTGCTTTCCTCTCCCTCGGAAAGTAAAAGACCTTAATTTATTTTTATCTCTTAACTTCTGTTTGAATCATTTTTAGTGAATCGTTTACCTAATAGTATTGAAATGAGAGAGAAGTATGGCTTGTTTGGTATAACAGCTTCTATACAGTTTCTATTGTACACAATTTTATGTATGTAGTATAATGCTAAGGTAGGTACCCAATTGGCGTTAGTTTTGTTGATTTTCCTTTTTTTGTACAATTTTTGTCCAAATGTAGTTATATTTTTGTTTTCCTGTGTATGTTTAATATGGTGCGGCCGATAAATGATTCTTTTTTTTTTTAATTTTATTCACCTTTTAAGGCAAGGAATCACGCTACAGTTCTTTACTACTAAAACAGACAAAAATCTTACGGCCCAGTTGATGATAAGTGGTAATAGCTGACATTTTTAACACCATAAGCACCACAAGTGCATAGTCGGCCTTGTAAATTATTTTGTGTTAAATCAAATAACAAAATTATAAAACCATCGATATATTTTATCGATAACATCCCATCACTACCGCCTTTAAGCCGAAGTCCTGCGCACCCCGCGGAACGCAAGATTTACTGAGCTATTAAATCTACTGCAATCGCTAGCAAGTTATTATTACAACTTTTCTAAAATACCGTTCCGATAACTTAGGAATGTCGTTATTATGGAGTTCTGTAGGAGATAATTTTGTGCTCTTGATGGTAAAATATGATCATTAAGTATACTAAGTACCAATGTTCAGATACTCAGTGGCTAAACCAGACTAATTGGCTCATGGTTACACATACATAGTTATTTGAATACATTCTTCACCATATTTTTCCTCACAGCGCAAGGTATAAATCGGTACATAGATTTGAAAAATCCGAAGGTACTATGGATTTTTCTAGATGCCCCTTTGATGAGAGGCGCGTGTCCTTAGCATCGCTCCATCGTTTTCGAATTCCACCTTGGCTGCCTCGTTGGTAAAGGAACAGAGAGTGCACCTATATCTGCAGATACAATGACCAGCCATCTGGCTGGTCATTAAGATTCACTGGGACCGAAATCGGTTAGGAGAATATTACTGACCTTGGTCCTCATGCCGCTTCCTCTTCAGGCCGGTGGTGCCGTTGTGCAGGCCATCCACCTGTTCGATGCCCAAGATACCGTTGATGCTGTAGCTCCCAGTGTTGGTGACGTGCTGGTCCGTCGTGGGGGATAGCACAGCCGTCGTGCCGGGGGCGTTGCCCGCGTGGGTGATGACCTGAGGGAGACATGGACAGTTTAAATATGTAATCTTGACTGACCCGGTCGAGTGATCAGAGACCCTGGCCACGAAACCAAGGGTCGTGGGTTCGAATCCCGTTAGGGGCAAATATTTCGTGTGTTGAACATGGATATTTTTACTCGAGTCATGGATGTACCTAGTAGCCATAGCACAAGCTTAAAAGCTTAGTTTGAGACTAGGGAATTGGTGTGTCAGTCAAAAAAAAACTTATCTAACATATCATCATGTCTGTCCTCAAAAAACCAAACAGAGTCTTAGGAGCAGTAGACGAAAGTAATCATTTTCAGTCAAATATAAAAATCGGACGATGAAGATGGATACATGATATGTAGGTAGAGTCGGAGAAACATCAAGCTACTTGTACCAATTTCAGCTAAAAATAAAACTAGGTTGGGTTAGATAGAAAACGTGTGAAAAAGTGGTGACAAGTGGTGACAAGTGACTATCATTAACCCAATATTAGACACACCATTGGTCGCATTATACGACATGCTAGGTAAGAACCACAGTTGGTATATCTATATGTCGGAATCACCGCGATACCAGCGCCATCTTTATTGACAGAAGTAAACGGAACGCCAGCGTTGCCTAGCGACGCTTAGCAGAGTCTACGAGGTAGCAGTCAGCGAGAGGGAGCTCACTTTCGGCTCGTCGCTCTCCGGCTGTGCAACTTCTAGAAACTGCCGCATTCCCTTGTGAATAGTGAACCGGCTGTGCCTTCTCCGACATCTATATTAATAATTTCGTCAAGGGGTACGGTAGACTCGATCGAAACCTTACTTGAATAATAAAACATAAAAAAATAAAAATTTCGAGTCGGCAACATATATCCGCAAAATTCGGTTTGTCGAGAATTTTGTTAAATTCTAATGGTGCTGACAGACAAATCGCAGTCGCCATATTCATAAACGTCACTCACACCGGATGACATTTTGAGTACATACGTTCCGTTTTAGCTATTAACGTACTCTGGTTAAGTGTTTTTTCTTAAAACCTGAGATTGGCCAATTGCCATAACATTAAATAAATAATACTGTCCGTAACCTTAAACTTTTTAAGTTGAAGTTCTTTTCAAATGTTATTTTACATGTTTCAGTATCCATTTAGTTTTGCATAGTGATTTACTTTGTATGGATATACAAGTAAGGAGCGGTGGTAGCTCAATGGTAAGGACACGCGCCTCTTAACCGAGGAGTGCGGGTTCAAACCCGGGCATGTACCTCTAGATTTTTCAAATCTATGTACATATTTATACCACTAGCTCGACGGTGAGGGAAAACATCGTGATGAAACCTGCAAATTCAAACAACTTTGAATTTGTAACCATGATCCAAAAATTGTCTGGTTCCCCTATCTTAGGGTTACGAAGGTCAGATCGGCAGTCGCTTCAATGTAATTACCAGACTCGCTAAATCCTGGATCATGGTCTAAGCGGACCCCGTCTAAGAACGGGACATAACGCTAGGAAGATGATGGATATACAAAGTAAATCACTAATTATATATCATAATAGCTAAATGGATATAATAACTAAATGGATATCATGCCGAAAATCGTAAGTATTTCATAAAATGGATGTGAAAAAATGTTGTATATAGAAACATTTTATGATAATTAACCTGTGGAAATAGAGAATATTTATGATTTTCATAATAAGTACCTTTGCCAACTTCTCGGATGAGTACTCATTGAAAAATTGCAATGGTTTTACTTGGTTTCTCAACATCATTATTGATTTAGCCATTTTGTATAACAGAGAGAAAAGATCTTTTTTTTTAAATAATAGTAAGCCAAGTTATAAACCAAACCTACCTACCAAAGTTAAGAAAAAGCCTGAGTGCTTAAAACAGAGAGGTTTACAGAAAATAAACCATAAAAGCTATTTGTTTTGTTAATTTAGTTAGTTTATTTTGAAAGTTGATTTAAAATTAAAATTATTTTCGTAAGAACTTTTGCAGTTTTAATCTACTATATTTATTAAACACAATGAACGATGACCTTAATAATAAATGAATAATGATGAATCGATGCACGAAAGGATGATAAGTAGTGTTGCCGCTCGATAGTCCTATCGATAGACTATCGATAGTTGGGCATAAGCAATAGTATCGATAACAATGCCTTGCTTTGCCTATAATATTCCTTGAGAACCGATAACTACAGAAATATCTACCCTACATGTGAATTATTACATTTTACCCGAGCGAAGCCGGGTTTTCATCTAGTATATATTAATACGTGAAGCAAAAACTTTGTACCCCTTTTTATGAGAGTTACGCGGACGGAGGAGTATGAGATTTGGCACAGTTACAGTTTATATGGAGAAGGAGTGCAGAAAGCTGATATTACAATAAATAATTAAAGAAATAAAATCAAACCAATAATGGTATCTATATAGTTCTTTTTAAGTTGCAGACTATCAAGGGAATATTTCTAGTGTATTCTGCTGTAAAATACTGTCTTATGTAACGTTTTCCAATTTTATATTCATTAAAGTATAGTTGGAATGGATGACGAAAGATTAAACATATATACAATGCGAAAGTGGAAGGATGTAGGAGCCGCGGAAGGCCCAGGCTCACCTACCAAGACCAGATTGATCGTGTATTGAAGGTGATGTTAGGAGTCATAAAAACCGTAGAGCTTGTATGAAAAGGATTATGAATGTTGAAGAGGCGAGTGAGGTGTGTAAGGATCGTGCCATATGGCGTTCGGTTCTCTCTGCCTAACCCGCTAGGGAAGTGGCGTGAAGTTTAGTTAGTTAGTTAAAAGTATAGTTGCTTATTTTATTTTGTTACATAGTATTACGCCACAATTTTTTTTTAGTTTAAATGCACCATAAATAAAACTACATTGACTTTGTATTTTTTCTCTGATTGCATAGTTCCACTCGCAATTTCGTAAGCATTTCGTTAATTAGTTTGTGCGTAAAATGTTCGCGTTATGAAACTAGGTGAATGACCGCATGACAGTTCATTAAAGTTCTTGTTAAACTTAATTGAGGAATTATTTGTTTGATTTCTGCTAATATACCCCAATTTTTTTTTAAAACACTTCAAATCGTGCCACAAAATTGGAGTAAAATGTTATATCTTTCCTAACCTTAGACTGAGGAAAAATACAGGACTGATAAAATAAATATGAAAATGTCTTATGTTTCCTTGTAGAACCAATGTTTCCCAAGATCTCGTATCTAAGGTTCATTTAAAAAAAAGCTTATTTAATTCTCGTGATATTAAATATTTCAATCTCTGCCTACAATGCCATAAACAATCGCTAGTAAGGAAGATATGAAGGAAGGAAGGACGGATGGAAAGAAGGAAGGAACGCAGTGCGGAAGGAAGGTAGGAAGAACGGAAGAGGGAAAGGAAGAAAGGGAGAAAATAGGAAGGAAGGAATATCTGCAGGTGGTGTACTCACAGAGACGACGCTGCCCTGCGCCGAGCTGATCTCCTGCTCCTGCTGCTGTTGCTGCTGCTGATTGTGCGCGTGCTTCGCCTTCTCCGCCGCCTTGTTGCGGACGATCCTGTGCCAAACAGACAGACGGTTGATTATTATTCCAACAAATCATGTGTTTTAAGAGTAACTTTTCAGTCTCCGCAACTTAAATCCTGTCGCAATAACAAATAAATACTTAATTTTTTTACTCCAATACACCAATCCTAAACCTCGTAACTTATCATGTAAACTAAAGACACTGATAGTCACATACTACATTATACTGCGACATAAAATACGTAATAGAATTTTATTCCATGAATCTTATTTGATTCATGGAATAAAATTTAATTAACCTCTTCATAACACTAACTTTCATCATTAGCATTTTCCCGATCCTTGGCTATGTGCAAATTACGTATTTTACATGGAAAGACATTTCCATCGTAAGCTTTAAACTTCCTAAGTTCCTAAGTAAAGACCTCATCCCACGATAAGTATAAAAGTACCCAAACACACATTCCTAAAAAATCATAATCACGTTCATATTCAGGAAGCCGCTAAAACCGCGTCCGTTGCCCACGCGCACGCACCGTTACAAATCGCGGCCGCCGCTCCGAATATTGAGAAAGGATGTAGCGGCGCGTGCCGTTGATATATGAGTCGCAAGCGCAGCCGCGGTGGCAGTAGTCGCGACTTTTTATGCTTTTCGCTGTTCGGGTGAGTAATGGAAAAGTCTTGTCATTGGGCTTAATTGGGATTATGGAGTATATCCAAGGACAACTTGAAAATAATTTGGCAACTGTGTTCCTTACACATATCGGATAAGCTACCAAGGTATCTTACGATTTTTGGGTTGGGATGTGAAATTAATTTAACAGCGTTCTTTGTCTAACATGTAATTATCTAAGAGCCGAGATTACGTTTTTCCAAATTTTGAATCCAGTTTGGCTCAATTTTATTTTTGGATGAAAGTACGAGCTTCGGAGGATAGGAGCATACTCGTTTTGATTATAAAACGAAACGCAAGACTGACAGCTGAGCTGAGTTCAAAAAAACAAAACGCATTTAATGGGTAGGTAAACCAAGTTAATACAGTTAATCGCTTGGTTATTTTCGAACAAGGAAATATTCATTTAAACCTTATTTTAAACAATAACAACAAATTACCAAATTATACACTAACAACAAAAACCTCATCTAACAACACGCAACAGTGAATCAATCCCGCGTTTGTTAACAACATCATTCAGGATTAGCGCACTGACGCCATATTTGTTTCGCGCGTTTTCCCGCGCGAGTTGACAGTTCATTCCGCCATGATGGATAATGGCGGCCGGGTGAATTATTGCCCGAGTCCCGCGGCTTGACATATGCAAAAATTGTTTTGCGAAGTTATCAGAGGTCGGATTAGTTAGTAATAGAGTCGTCAGAGGGCGTCTCGTGTGATGGATGGAGCCTGGCTAGTGTGTGGTGTGGATTCTGTTGTATTTACGATTTGGCGGGTAGTATAAAGCCTCATTGCCTATACATTGCGTTTGATGGTTAGATCAGCACGTGCTTAGTGTTTATCTGCAATAACCTTACAATATTTAGGTTCTACATTGTCACTCACTACCTATGGGAAGCTTGTTACCTACGTTATGTAAAAATGTTATTCTATGGTTTACATAATTCCTACCGAGTATGGATTAGGTAAATTTTAGAACGAGTTTCATGTATATATTACCAGCGAATCCGATTGTATGGTATTCTATCTGCTACTGAGCCTTTATCAAAGAAAGGATCAAAGTATAAAAAAATAGCCTATGTCTTTTTTACGGTCTCCCAATTAGACTTGGACTGGACTGGAGTCCGCCTTTTTTACTTGTCCGTGACCTGTACCTAACTATAAATCTCGAGATAGTACGTTATGTGACGAACATACGCACAGCTATGTCTCTTTGTCCACGATTATTGATCGCAATTAGCGGCACGATAATTAGTTTAGTTCAATTGCCATGATATGGACTATGACTATATATACATCCTTTGCCAAATTTCCATTTCTCCATCTAAGTACATACATACATAGAATAGAATAGAACAGAATAGAATGTTTTTTATTGCCAGATTACATAACATCACGCCCATAATCCCCGAAGGGGTAGGCAGAGTCAAAGGGACAGCTAGCCCGTTTAACCACATTCAGCCAAAACTAAAACTGGGCTGTGTTAGATGGAAAATTGTGAAAAAGTAGTGACAAATGGCTAGCTCGCCGTCTACACAATCACATACCCAAAACCCAATATACCATTAGTCGCCTCTTACGACGTGCTACACAAGAAACACAGTTGGCACATTCTTTTTATGTCCGAGACCAGCACGGGTCCATCTAAGTAGTTACTCAGTATGCATTCAAAACCTAGTCTTCATTTGACTTTACTTATTAGCCATGATCGTTGGTCGAGTGGTTAGAGAGCCTGGTTAAGAAACCAAGGGTTGCGCGTTTAAACCCTGCTGGGGGTCACTTTTTCTTCTGATGGACATGAAAATTTGTGCTCGAATCATGAATGTTTATAAAACGAATTTGAGTATGTCTATATCCGTTCACCTAGTATCCATAGCACAAGCATATATGCTTAGTTCGGAACTACGGAATTTGTGTGTAAGTTGCGAGATTTTTATTTATTTATTATTAACGTTGGGATTTCAGACACAATCTGGTAAGAACGCGAAACGGTCGGGCATCACTGTACAAAAGGTTAAATTTAAGTAAGAATTTCACAACGAAAGCACCCCAATAAATCTATTTGGTCCAACAATGAAGCACTTGCATCCGAAGAATAAAGCCAGCTATGAAACATAGCAACCCTTCAGGAAAGGGGTCCCATAACGCGGTTTTTGCGGGAGGTATTCGCATTCTGATGTCATGGGGTGAAAAATTGGTCGAGGCCTTCCGGTGCTTTTGACTACAACTGTTATGTTTTGTTTGGTTATCTCGTTTTATTTATATCTTTGTCGTGTAAGTAAATGCGTTATGGGACGATGAGTTGATAAATATGGGTGATGTGGTGGTTTTGAATTGACTCGTTACTTAGTTAACAGTGTTTTAAACTTAGATGATATTAAAACTAACTAACTGATTAAACTTCACGCCACTTCCCTAGCGGGGTTGGCAGAGAGATCCGAACGCCATGGCACGATCCTTACATACCTCTCTTGCTTCTTCAACATAAATGAAATTATTTGCAAACAAATTCACTGTCGCATTTATTTTAATAGGAATAGTTAAAGTAGATTTTATCTTGTTATTAGCACAATTGCTAATATAGTATTTATATATTTATTCGCTTTATCAAACCAAAACCTAGGACCCAGTCTAGCATATAAGTGTGGTTAAATACGTACATACATACTAGGGTTGCCAACTTTTTTTTTGGGCAAATAAAGTATATTGGCTATTTAAATGGCAGGAAAAAAAAAGTACATACTGTCTAAATAAAGAACAATATATTTAACTTTGTCGTCCTGCTTAAAAACATTTTTTTCATTACTTTTAGAAACTTTTAACAGGTAATTATCATCGCTAATCAACCCCAGTAACTGTCGTTGAATTATTCACAAATATTCTAACAATCAAAACTAACAACTTTTTTTGTATAATGCGTATACTCAAACTGTATACCAGAGAAATCAAATCATGCGAAATAAAGTACTTTCGCGTACTTTATTTTCTTCATATATTTTAGAGTAGGGTTGCCAACCGTACTTTATAATAAAGTACGGTTGGCAACCCTAATACATACATACACATGACTTGCGTATAAATGACAATGTACGTCACACGATGATTTGACTTGGCGCAAAAAACAACCTATAAGTAAAATCTATCTCTTACTTTTTACACCCCAAACTAAGTTTATTAACCTCACATTTCTCCCTCGACAGAGAACACCGAACGTGCGAACATATCCAAAGAAATTACAGCTCCAACGTTGACACATTCACCCCAAATCTAACCTAAATTGCGTTCGCAAATTATTCAGTTTGTGCGCGCGGCAAAAATTCAAATGTCAAAATGGGGTTGCCAGATATATAGCCTCAATTACGAACCGTCCGCCCGATTAAAAATGTCTTGGCTTTTCGCTAGTCGGCTCTTTTGCCTGCTTTTTTTTCTCGTTCTTTTTTTAAATCTCTTTTAGTCCCGTCCGCGGTAGTCAGTGTTATTTTAATTAGCTTTTGGGGAGATTTAGTTAGTGTTGACATGTATTATTATTTCCTGGTGAATATAATAACGTGTGGTCTTATTTTAATTTCGATTAAGGAAACAGTTAGTTCGAAAATTGTTTCTTAAAAATGGACATATGCGTCATATTTTTTATCGACTGAGTTTAGTGTGTGTTCTTGTTTTTGCATGGAAAATTGACTTTCTTTAAAAAGTTATTTAAACATTTTTCAAAAATTTTAATTACAAATCAAGTTTTATTTTTAATATTTATCTGTTTATTAATACTTTGTTTGCTAGTTTATCGCCTACATAATCACAAACCTAACCGCCAATATATAATTAATCGCCTTTTCAGATATTGATTTTTAGCGAAAAAAGTAAATAAATAAGTAGCTTATGTACTTGTACTACCTATAGAAGACTAAATTAACGAAAGGTACAAACAATAAAATAAAATGCGATATAAATGCCTCTCTCATCAATAAATTTTAGTGGGGATCGAACCTTTACGATTAGCAAAAGGTCTTAACGCTTATGTTCCGATTGCCCAACGTCCATCGCAATTTAAACGAAATTAAATGAACCCCAACGTTTCATTTCTGTCCATTAAGCCAAGCACAAGTGGTCTTAGCTTCTCACTTCCACCCAAATAGATTTTGTGTGTCCTTCCTTTGGCCCATGGCCAAGTTTCCGCACATTGCGCGCACGCGCCGGCCGCGTGCCGGCCGCGTGTCGTGGGGTGTGAAGCGACCTTCGGCGGGATGAGCTTAAAATTGACTTTGGTAAAGTTTAAAGTAATTGGGGTCGTAAATCATATTTTTTTGAGTTATTTTTAATTGAGTTAGGTTTTAAGTTGCTTGCAGTTTTTTAATGGAGGTATCTCAAGTGGAAATTGCGTTAATAGCAAGTTTTATTATTTTAGACCTCAATATTAACTTGGTTATAAGTCCATATTAATGAAAAACAATATTGTTGAAACTAAATTATGTTATGAATCTTCAGACCAGCTCCCTAGCTCCTAAGTAAGTATTTAAAGTGTATTTGTAGGTCTTATATACCTATATTGTTATAATTGTCCAATTTAAGTATAATTCAAAAACTTCCAATAAACATTACAACAAAATGTTTCAAAATTTAAGTAAAAAATATTATATTTTTTTAATAAATGTAGATAGCATTATTTTCACAACATCTCCATTTCGGCCACCTCCTCAAAAACTTTACATTCGAGCGCTATAAATAAAAAATCACCAGTCCATTACTACTCCCGTAATACGATCCCACTACCCGCTTTATCGATACCAATAATGTTGCTTTATTGTCCAATAATGGAGTGCACCCCGGGGGTGCGAGTGCATTCTGATTGAGATGCAGAGCTGTTGACTTAAGTATTTTGTAGATTTCTATTCGAATGGAAGGTTGTGCTGGAATCTTGGGGTTTATGTGGTTAGTGGCTTTTAGAAAGGCTTCGAATGTAGATTTTTAGAAACTGGTCTGTTATTTCGACCGTCCAAATGTTATTTTTGGGTCCGTCGGGAACAATATTATTATCTAGATGAAACGCACAGTCAGATACAAGATGACAACATATATAGGAAGCGTTAAAAAAAAACAAATATACAGTGAAACAAAGTAACTTATGCATTTATAATATTAGCTAAGTTATGTGGATTATATAAGAGTAATATAGCAAGCGAGACCTCTGGTCAGGTGATTGTCGTTTTTATTTGATGCGACTTTACTAAATAAACATGTAACAAATGGAATATTAGAGAAATAAGCATAGACAGAAGAAAATCTAGTGTCTTTTGGTGCCATCTTTCACTATAAATGCATTTGCAAAACCTTTTTTTTTCATTTTTTTTTTTAAATATATCTAAACTGTGTCCAATAAATATAGAGTCAATCTTTAAAACACAAGCCCAAACACCGGTCGGTATGAAAAAGCAAAATTTCCCCTTAATTACTTTCACAATAACCACTCGACATTGAGTGTTGCCAGCAAATCCCCCGCTAAACAAGCTGTGTTGCCAGATTAGATAAAACGCGACGGATACGGGAAAATTGCTTGGTGTAAGGCATGTCTCGTTATCTGTGTGTACGCTACCGTTTATTAATTTCTGATATCGTATCCATGTTAGCTTTTGATAAACGATTTGCTAATGATTCGGCTTTGACGGTCCGGGTAACTGTTAAAATGTTAGACTCCGTAATTTTCCACGTTAAACAACAAAGTCACATTGATAAGGTTAACTCATTACAGTCTCCCATTAATTCTGGCATTAGATTAAGTTTGGTTATGGTTATCTCTACAATCGGATTGAGATTATATAGTTTAATAAAGAATAAACAGATAATATGTCAAGCCCAATATGTTTCTGTTCATAAAAACATAAATTGCACAGATATTGTTAGATATATCTTTGGATACTGATACACATACATTTGTTAATCTTGTGTTAATAAATTGCCTTTGGCATATCATAATTCATCATCTTCTAGCGTTATGTCCCATGTTCAGACGGGGTCCGCTTAGACCATGATCCAGGATTTAGCAAGTCTGGTAATTACATTGAAGCGACTGCTGATCTGAACTTCGTAACCCTAAGATAGGGGAACCAGTCAATTTTTGGATTATAGCATATTATAATTATGACGTTTGTATATCGAAAAACCTTTAAAAAACAGCTTACTAAATTATTTTACCTATTCACTTAGCTTATCATGGTAGAGGTGATAAGCTTAATGTCTAAGAACGTACATCTCATAGCCGAAAGCTGTTGGTTCAAAGCCGATCCTAAATGTTCAATACGCATATACTCTTAGCTAAGTTAAGAACATATAAGAAAAAAAAATGTTGGGAAACATTAAGGGAACCTGCACATTTAAATATCTGGATGTGTAATCACGACCCGATTTTTTTTATATCAGATTTTGAAGATCAGTTGGCAGTGGTTTAGTGAATAAATAAACTCACTAAATCTAGCAAAATTTTGTATTTTTGCTGAATGTGGTTAAAGGAGACTGTTCCATTAACTCCTGCCGTTCCTTTAACACCTCTTCGGGGATTTCAGGCGTGATGTTACGTATGTATGTATGCTACATCCTACATCTAAAATCGTAGTCCAAGCGGCTTCCACTGCGAACGGGACAAACCGCTTAGAAGTTGATAACAACAATATAGTTTACAACTCGTGACTTCTGAAAGCAATACAGCCCCACCATTGTTCCAACTCTTCATCTGCCATTGTGTGAGACCCCATAAGTCTGTCACACGACAATAACTCGTAAATGCTCGCCATAAAAGTTTATTATCCTATCACGTGTAGGGCTACGTCTCGAGCGAGTGACTCACTACTTCGATGTGTTGGTGCATAGATAGCGGACTGCGCAGGACCGAAGATTTAAATAGAATAGAATAGAAATTATTTATTCAACACAAACATAAAAATATACAGAAGCACAAAAATGAGTATGAATGTAAGTGGATGGAGAGGAAAAAGAAGGCCAAATAAGAGATGGATGGATTGTGTGAAAGATGATATGAGTGAAATAGGAGTGGATAGCTTGATGACGGCTGACCGGGACGTATGGAAGAAGAAGACATGCTGCGCCAACCCCAAATGAACTGGGAGAAGGGCGAGAGGATGATGATGATACAAAAATGCGACAAGAAGTAAGTGTCGGTTGGTAAAACGACGCATTTAGTACTATAAGCTTTATAATTATGCACCATGGCGCATTTTTAGCTGGTGCAGTGATAGCTTACATCCCGCAGAGTTTTTCTATCTAGGATGATCTAGGATGTAGCGAGTCTGGTTATTGACATAACTGCTTTATCTGATCTGTCCATGGTAATGTTGTTAAATGGGGGAACCAGACAAATTGGACCAACATAAATTCTTCAGACTGACACACCAAATTCCCTAGTTCCAAACTAAGCTTTGCTTGTGCTATGGATACTAGGTGAACGGATAGACATACTTAAATACGTTTATATACATCCATGACTTGAATACAAATGTCCATTTGCCCCTACCGGGATTCGAACCTGCGACCCCAGGTTTCGTGGACAGAGTCTCTGACCACTCGACCAACGGGCTACTCAGTTTATTTTGGATGTGCAAGTTACCTTACGTTTTCTTTATCGTCAAGTGTATTTAGATTTTGAATAATCTATTCAAGTCGTGGCCGGATTTGAAACAGCTTAACTCGCATATGAGATGCGTGTCTGTACCACTGAACTACCACCGCTGTTGTTATTATTGTGCTCAAGTAATTTTTTTTTTTGAGAAGCCCATGTCTATTAATGAGCTAAGTTAATAAAATGAATGGTTCGATCCAGTTCGATCTCTTTGAAAGTCTGTCACTAAGTTAGGGTGCATTTTATATCACTTAAGCATAATAGGTTATTTATCCAATTTTTTTAACATGCACTTAAGTGACATCATTAATGGTAAAAGCCATTGGAATAAATTGGTAACCCTAGACATAAAGTGTATTCTTATAGTATCCATGGTTATCCCAAAACGTTTGTACCGAAGAAAACTAAGGCGTTCCCCTTTGGAAACGTAAAAGTTGGAAAGTATCTGCTATTGTAATTTCATCCCTTTTGTCAGATGTTTAGGTATAGTTTTGTTTGTACAGATGTGAGGACGGGAAAAGAGTTAGGTGGGCCATGAAATGAGCGGTAGGATTTTGAATGAAGGAAGCACTTTTAAGGGTATTGAACAATACTGTGTTATTAATAATGTAATTGCTATATTACACACACAATTCACATGATGCTTGTCGTAATTTTTTTCTTGTTTAAAGTCGTATATGTAGTGTAGTGACGAAAAATGTATATGAACACTTCTTTTTATATTTTAAGTAGTGTGAGGATTTTGTAGTTATAGGAAATCAAGAATTTTTTACAATATAATTTTCGACGTTCGTAAGATATTTTGAGATTGAGAGGCTGAAATTTATTATTTGTACGAATAAAAACTTAGACTTAGACACAGATAATTGCTGCCTACGTGACAAATCACCATGAGGAATGCCACCAAATGCCACATGAGAAACAAAAAGGATTTTTTTTTTTTACAAATAAGTAAAAATTTTTGAAAGGTCATTCTAGGATGCTGCATCACTCCGCTGCTTTCATAGCCCAAATTAAGGGGTTGCGTGACGAACCAACAGCGTTTACCGGAAGCTGGGATGGGAGGGGGGCGGAATAAAGATGGCGGCACCGGAAGTCGAGACACGTGCTCGGCTCGCACCGGACATCCCGCTCGCATCCATTGAATTATAGCTATTCTGCGTATTTTCCGTAACTATAATAATAATGTGGAACTATTTTTGGTTGTTCGGGATGGGTTGGAGGTTACAGCGTTTTTCGATTACCGTAATGGTTCGGGTTTTGTCATATTTCGATGATGTATTTGGATTTGGTGATTGAGTGCGTTGGATTGAATAACTTGATGAATTTATTCGTTTATTCCAGCTGTATTATTTACAATTCCAATGCACCCATTAGTCTTAATATTAATACTCCTATTTATCCTACTATAAATATTACTGTGTTCTCCTTCTTCCTCGCGTTATGTCCCGTGTTTAGACGGGGTCCGCTTAGATCATGATCCAGGATTTAGCGAGTCTGGTAATTACATTGAAGCGACTGCCGATCTGACCTTCTTAACCCTAAGATAGGGGAACCAGACAATTTTCGGATCATGGTTACAAATCCAAAGTTTTTTGAATTTGCAGGTTTCATCATGATGTTTTCCTTTACCGTCGAGCTAGTGGTATAAATACGTACATAGATTTTGAAAAAACCAGAGGTACGTGCCCCGGTTTAAACCCGCACTCCTCGGTTAAGTGGCGCGTGTCCTTACCATTGAGCTACCACCGCTTACTGTGTCCTAAGTGATAAAATTTTATCATTTAACACAGTCAGTGCCACCGTCTCGCCCGGGGAGTTCACGTAAATCTTATTCCAAAGCCGACGACTCGCTTTTCGTTCGTAATATAAGTGTCATGAAAACCGTAATGGCAGTGAATGTGTTTACGATTTTAGCAAAGAGAATACGAAACATACCTATTTGTCCTAGCACCTATATACAGACAGACAGACTGCCCCATCGGTCGAGTGGTCAGAGACCCTGGCCACGAAACCAAGGTTCGCGGTTGCGAATCCCGCTAGAGGCTGTTTCGTGTGATGAACATGGACATTTGTATTCGAGTCATGGATGTTTATAAATGTATTTAAGTATGTCTATCCGTTCAACTAGTATCCACAGCACAAGCTTATAAGCTTAGTTTGAAACTAGGGAATGGGTGTGTCAGTCTGGAGAATTTGTTATTATTATGTCTCTCGGCACAATCACGGGACAAGCCCGGGCCTTTAAGGCTTGCATGGGGACATGGATCCAACATGTAAAGGCCTTTGACAGTTTGTCTAAATGTTATGGAATACACCGGCCGGGTGTTGCCCTTAGTTGCAGTATAAAACATACACTCAAAGGCGACATCCGGCTGATGCAGGACTATTGCGAAAAAGGGAAACTAAAAACCGGTGCTATGGAGGGAGGTTCTACTATGGACAGGAAATTGGGCTATGGAGTGAGATACCGGACTGCCTCGAAAATCTCTCACAAACTTTAGTTTTGGCAGACGATCACTCGCCGCTTGTGACACCAAAACGTTTTTATTATTATTATATAGCCAATGTCAACATACCCATTGATACTAACTTGTGTTGCTCAACAGCGGTTGAAATTGGATTATAATTCGTTTATTTTATTTTATTCCTTTAGTTTATTTCTAATGCATTCATCATCTTCCTAGCGTTATGTCCCGTGCTTAGACGGGGTCCGCTTAGACCATGATCCACGATTTAGCGAGTCTGGTAATTACATTGAAGCGACTGCCGATCTGACCTTCGTAACCCTAAGATAGGGGAACTAGACAATTTTTGGATCATGGTTACAAATCCAAAGTTGTTTGAATTTGCAGGTTTCATCACGATGTTTTCCTTTACCGTCAAGCTAGTGGTATAAATACGTACATAGACTTGAAAAATCCAGAGGTACGTGCCCGGGTTTGAACCCGCACTCCTCGGTTAAGAGTCGCGTGTCCTAACCATTGAGCTACCACCGCTCAGTATTTATTTCTAATTTATTTTTATTTTATTTCTAATGCATTATTTATTAAAATATTAGTTTTCTGCACTCCTGCACTTAATATTTTATGACTCTTTGACTGTGCCAAATCGCACTCCTCCGTTCGCGTAATTTTCGTAAAAAGAGGTACAAAGTTTTTGCTTCACGTATTAATCACATACATACATAACATCACGCCCATAATCCCCGAAGAGGTAGGCAGAGTCAAAGGGGCAGCAGGCCCCTTTAACCACATTCAGCCAAAAATAAAACTGGACTGGATCAGATGGAAAATTGTGAAAAAGTAGTAACAAGTGGCTAGCTCGTCGCCTACACAATTACATACCCAAAACCCCATATACCAATGTATTGTGTCATATACCAATGTCAATTCATTAGTCGCCTTTTACGACATGCTAGCATACCTAATAATCCTAATACCCAAATAGCCAATGCCAACATACCTATTGATGCTGGAGACGGAAGGCACGTTGTCCTGGCTGCAGATGCCCTCGCTGAGCAGCCGGTCCCGGATCTCCCACGCGAACATGGTCGGGTTCTCCCGTTTGTAGGCCGCGATGGCGTCCACCACTGGGGGGGTCGCCACCTTCGGCTTGGAGCCGCCGATCACGCCGGCTTTGAAGCTGCCGGTCTCGTAGTACCTGAGGGTGATGGTGATAGTTAGAAGAAGAAAGACAAGTGACAGACTGGATAAATTGCACTGTAGTGGCAATCACTTTGATCGGCTGGGTTTGGTGACATTCATGGTATTACCTATGTGGAGAGAACTAAGCAATTCGTAGGCAAAATAGGTATAATTAATTCAGGGACTATTAAAAAAAGAAGGACTCCACGCTGTCATAACGTGAAGCCACGTTTATGCATTGTGTGAGTGAGATACTTATGGATACCAGATATTGGATATCTGGCATTCGAAGCGCTAATTATGTCAATATGTGACGTAAGTTGCGTGTCAAATTGGAGCACCTGAGGAGCTTCAATGTGTAGTTAGTGGCGCGGAGTCCTTCTTTTTTTACTAGTCTGTATATTAATATTTTATTATTTAAATGAAATTTTAATACAACAGTATGGACGTGGTACAAATCAGAAGATAATTTTGCAATAAAAACAAAAGACGCGCGTTATTCGAACGCACGGTGAAAAATAAGAAATATTTAATGAGGCACTAAAGAGGTTTCAGTTCTTGACATGCACTAATATATAAACTATATAAAAATGAACCCCTATTTCTTCTGGTCACATTATAACTTGATAACAGCTTTACCGAATTCGCTAATTCTTTTTTTTTGTGTTTGTTATTGTCAGATGAAGATTCTTATGAAAAAAAAAAAATTGCGCGAAAAAAAAAGCGTATTGAAAATCCGAGAACGGAGCGTTACAAAATGCGCTGGGTCAACTCGTAGGTATTTTGTAAATTAAATGGTTTATAAGGAGTGGTAAACGCTTTATACTTCATTTAGCCAAAAATAAAGTTGAATTGGCTTAGTTGGAAAATAAATCGTGATACTGAATAAGGGTATCTTAAATAAACCACAAGCTAGCCACTTGTAACTGCTTTGGTTGCACACTTGTTTGCTGCACAGTTTTCCATACGACCTCAAAAAATCGAGTTTTTTTTTCTTTTCTCCCAAATTGTGGTTGTCTGTATGCATGTTTCTAAATTTATTTTTCATTTAAAGTACTTGTCACTTTGGTGCGTCAATAAATACATAAGTAGTATCATTCACACAAAAATATTTTAGAAAAAAAAATAGTGTTATTTTTTTTTTCAAAACTCTTCACAAACCTTTTAAAAAAAATCTCAAACTCCCGCCCGAAAAACGCACAAATCGCACCATATTGCCATGTATTCCCAAATCAGCCATAAACTAGTGCCATAGAGCACGCCCGTCCCGAGGGAGGCGGCATTAAAGCTGACGAAAATTAAATTTCCCCCAATAAAATAATGGACAGCATTATGACAATTTGATTACTCGGCACCCTTGCACCCTTTCGGGGTTGATGGCCAATTTTGATTCGACGTAATTTATTTTTTTAAATGACCAAGGACATTAGTTTTATGTTGGAATTGTTCTCACTAATACTATGCTTGGCATAAAGGTCAACATACAACAGTGATTTTATTTTGATGTATTTTATGGGGGTTGAAAAAATTTAAGTAGGTACAAACTGTGCAGGATTTTCGTTTAAAAAATCCATTTGAGATTTCCAAAATTGTTATTCAAATATCTTGTCTTGTCGTAACTGACTTACCGAGTAACAAAAAAAAACAAGTGAGTGTCAAACGCGAATAAGATGGATTCCATAATCAATTTGATACTGGCGCCAATAATTTACGTTTCTTGTATGGGCCGTTAAATTAAAAATGAAAGCTTCTATTTTTAATTTTATGTGACCTTTTTTTTTTTGTTTTAACGAAGTTTCATGTTTATTGGGGACGGTAATGGTAATGGAAATTGATTTTTAAGTCTTTATTTTGCTATTATAATAATATTATAAGAGAGTTTTACTGAATAATCTAATCAGGTTACAACACAATTAAATATTACCTGTAATTTATATTTTTAAAGTAGTCAATACAGTGAAATTTAGATACCAAATATTAACTTTGAATATCTGAATCTCCATTCCAAACACATTGACAGAGGCATTCAGATGAGAAGTTCTCAAAAACAAATTAAACCAAATGGGCTCTCAATATCAATGACAATGCAGTCTCGTAGGGTCGGGGTTCGATCCCCGGGGAGCGGCAAGTGTAGCACTCTGCAGAATGGGTGCATTGAGCATTTGTACATTGCATTGAGTATTTGTTGTCTTGTACTTGGATTTGTCATTACATATGTTAGGAACATTTAATGATAGATTTTTTTTTGTTTAGTACTGAAATGGGGACTGGTTTAAGCTAGGGGTATTTTTATAATTCAGTACGTATATATATATATTTATTTCACAGAAAGACAATTATTGAGTTTTTTTTTTATTGAGTATCTAAATATAGAGCTCTTGAAAGTTAATAATATTATTATAATCTCATTATTTTAAAATCATGCAGACACATATTAAGATTAATAAATGGATTTCATTACAAATAGACTGGATCTTACTGTCTTTTTAACCTCAAGTTTTAAATATAAATCATCCTTACAATAATATGTATCTATGTGTACCAAGTTTTAGCTAATTTCGACGCGAAATTTTAATGTAAAATAATGAACAACAACCATATATCCCCAAAAATATAAATTAGTGACAATGAACTACAGACGGAATTTAAAATTTAAAAATATTAACATACCTACCTAATCCATTTACAAAAAAGCCACTAAAACACAACACTAGCAAAACCGGATTAATCCGGTAATGCCATTACTTGAGCCGGCTTCTACCGCATTTAGCCGGTTAGGGCGCGTACGCACTGGCGGCTGTTTTGCGGAATTATTCACAATCGCACTCGAGATAAGTCAATTACAAGTGTGATCACACCCTAAGTGACAGAGTAGAGTTGTACTGTGGCGAACAGAAGTGTTAGATTTCAATATTTATTTTTATTCTGGCATTGGTATCTGTATACCTAATCCCGCTTAGACTTTATATGAAGAGGACATTAAAAAAAGAGAATATTTGCTATTATAATTACTTTTCTTACAAGACAAGTAGCAAAATTTGGTTTTGTTTTTTTACTAACTACAAAACTTATTTTTATATATTTAAATTGATAAAAAAAACTGCTAAAGAGGGAATAACTATGTTCCACTAAATTTCAGCCAGCTTTTGACTAGACTAAAAATGAAAAAAAATTATCAATTTAGTATTAAAATCTGTTAAACCACTTTTCGACAGAATTGTACGCAGAGTGCATTAAACAAGGGTGCTATAGCAGGAATCCGTGGGGACATAGCCGACATTATCGTAATACGGAGGGTTCCGTACACAATACCACACAAATATCACCTTACCCTGATACACATAAAAGCTATTTTCCAAAAATGGTTCTGTTAAAGTCTTTTTGCTACAATAAATTGGCATAACGACACAATTGTTAAAAGACCACTTCTATTAAGCTAATGAGCTGAATAGAACTTTATCGATAGCGTCATAGAGACGATTTTACGTTGAAAATTTTCTTGTTTTTCTGTGCAGTTTACAGTAATGATTTTGAAATGATATTGGTTGAAAATTATGATTTCTCTTTTTTTTATTTTTTTACTAATACCAATTGTTAGTTAAAAAGTGTAGAAACCCTGGCTATAAAATGATAAGCCCATGGCTAATTTGTCGACTGGCTCGGTGTATTCGGTAGTGACAAGAGTTCTGGGTTCGATCCCCACCTAGTACTAACTTTCGTGTGATGAATACCTGTGTTTGTTCTGTGTCTAGGTGATAATATCCAATATTTAAGTATCTATATATTTGTAATACCACTGTTAATTCTGATACTCGTAGCACAAGTGCTTAAGCTACTTACTTCGGAGTCAGATCAATGTATGTGATGTGATGGGATTTTTATATTTTTGACAGTTATACCATGATTTACTTGTTCTAAGGATTTATAAGTGATTTTCAAAGCCTATAAAAATAAAAATAAATAAATTTTAATTGTAATGCATGCGCCATGAAAATAATAATTTGGTGGTTGCCACCAGCAATATGTAACGGGGCTGTAAAAAAGGTTTAATGGATAACAAACACCCAAATTTAATCATTCACTCAGCCAACCACCAATCACAAAGTAGCATAATAAGCGTAATACCGCACTAATCCGGTTAAAGCCGGTCGGAGCCGGATAGAGCCGGTCGCGACCCCACTCACTCGCTTATCGCGATCGGCAATATGTCAGACACTCGACACGGAATATATTATCCTGTTATTCCTTGTTATTATGCGATTAAGGCGATATCTATAAGATATATAAATAAAAATGATTGTGTTTGTTTGTCCGCGTGATCAATTTGTATATTCTATACACATCTGTTTACAATGCCAAAAACAGTAAATGAGAAGACAAACTTACGATTTATCGACTGTTTGTGCCAAGACTAGTTCAAATAAGCTTTTTTCGACTGGCCCGTTGGTCGAGTGGTCAGAGACCCTGGCTACGAAACCAAGGGTCGCGGGTTAGAATCCCGCTAGGGGCATTGTTTCGTGTGATGAACATGGACATTTGTACTCGAGTCATGGATGTTTATAAACGTATTTAAGTATGTCTATCCGTTCACCTAGTATCCATAGCACAAGCATAAGCTTAGTTTGGGACTAGGGAATTGGTGTGTTAGTCTGAAGAATTTATTTATTTATTTTATTTTATTTATTTTTAATAAAGATTTCTTTTTTTAAGGCGTGGAATACTTACTAACTAACTAAACTTCACGCCACTTCCCTAGCGGGTAGGCAGAGAGAACCAAACGCCATATGACACGATCCTTACACACCTCACTGATTACACTTTTATTAAACTTGGTGTCCCGGGAACTTCGTACCGCCCCATTCTTGAGATAAAAAACAAAAAAAAACCTTTTTTTTTGGGTAGTCTGGTAAACAGTACAGTAGTTTATATGTTAATCCAGCTGTCTTCAAACCAAATTTTATAAAAATCTGTCTAGCCGTTCTTAAGTATAAATTATGTAATTAACCTGACTCTGTTTTATGTATATAATTAAAGAAAATCAGATGTTTTGATTTTATCGACAGTAACATTTGAAATAGTAATGTAATACTCAACAAACAATTAAAATATAAAAATGAAATTAAACATGAAACAAAGGCCTCAGGTCATTCACCCCACTTTGCATTCCGGATCGCAACATCCAAGGTTCGCATTAAAATAAGTCTAAATATAAATTATATTAATTAACAATCAAAGCCGAAACGAAAGCGGTCCTGACAATTAGACTCTGCCGTGCGCGTGCGCAGAAAGCGTGACTACGGCGCTTCCGTCCCCCCCAGGGAGGGGGAGGGGTGTTATATGGTAGTCATGTTATAAAAATATGTGTGCTATTGTGTGGGCCCTAAACATGTAGAGATTGGAGTAATGACCACTTGATGTTAGAGGTATTTTTAGCTAAGCTAGTGGCCGCCGAGTGGTCGAAATACGACCATAATTCATTTAATTTTTACTGGCTTGATGGCGCATTCGGTAGTGACCCTGCCACATGCGCCAAGAGTCGTGGGTTCGATCCTCACCCTGGACAAACATGCGTATGATGAATACTTGTGTGTGTTCTGTGTCTGGGTGTTAATATGCAATATTTAAGTATATATTTTTTAATACCACTGTTGTTTCTGATATCCGTAACACAAGTGCTTAAGCTACTTACCTCGGAGTCAGATCAATGTATGTGATGTCGTCGGATATTTATTATTAATTCATTTAATTTTTTTATGGATTCCTAACGCAATATTTATTAAATTATATACTATCTAAGAGTTTTGAAGGTCGGATGGGAGTCGTCGCTTTAACGTAGCTAGTGGTCGCCCAGTGGTCAAAATTCGACAATAATTCATTAATTTTTTTAATGAATTCCTAACGCAATATTTATTAAAATATTAGCTTTCTGCACTCCTTCTCCATATAAACTTCAACTGTGCCAAATCGCATACTCCTCCGTCCGCGGAATGTTCGTAAAAAGAGGTACCAAGATTATGCTTCACGTATTAATAATATATAGATAATAACTTACTTACTTACTAAGGTCGAAGTTAGTGCCATGACCTTTTACTTGAATATGGCGCATAAAGAGTCATTATAACACCTGCGTCTGATTTACTATGTTAGCGCGAAGACTTTGGCAAAGTTAGGTACCTATGTCCGGATATCTTAAAATAATGTACTTATCTATACTTATAATAAATCTGTAGAGAGGTCAATTCTGTACATTAAATATATTTAAAAAATAACTATCAGGGGGTGATTAGTGATCGATACTGATGCTAAAAATGCAATCAGTAAAATTTTTGTCTGTCTGTCTGTATGTTCCTTATAAAAACAAAAACTACTCGACGGATTTTAACGAAACTTGGTACAATTATTCTTCATACTCCTGGGCAGGTTATAGTATACTTTTCATCACGCTACAATCAATAAGAGCAGAGTAGTGAAGGGAAATGTTGGGAAAACGGGAGAAGTTACTCCATTTTTTAAGCTTCCGTCGCGTGTGCAGCCTTAATGGTTAAAGTTACATAGAAATCATGTATGACGGAAATAGTCTTTATAATATTAACCATAAACGCGGGTGACACCGCTGGCACAGAGTAAAACCGCAGGAGTAAGTAGAGTCCAAAGATCAATATGCTCCTTAAACCACATTTCGCCAAAAATAAATTGAGTTGTTAAATGTAAAATTGTAGTGACAAGTGGTCCCGTCGCCTACGCGATCCCAAACGATCCCAATACACCATTAGTCGCCTTTTGCGACATGCTACATTATTTTTGAGTCCCAAACCGACATGGGACTAATAATCCCAAACTTATTAAGCGGACTAAGACGATCTTTATGAGGCTCGCTCCAGACCACTCAAACAACAAATTCGCAATACACGAGTACCGTCCGCACAAAAGTCAAAACAAAACGGGACGGTCGGCAAATAAATTGAAAAGCAAAAACCCCATTCAGCTGCGCTGGACACTCCCTGGGGATAGGGACGGGAAAGGCGATCCCGGATCCCGGGTTGAGGGGATTGTTTGTTGTTGGATGATGAATGATTTTGTTGACGGATGATGATGTTGTTCAATAATTAATAGTTCAAATGATGCGCTCTATTCGTCAATTTGTGAAGTTGGTAAAAGTTCACGTTTTGCGCTATGACGATAGATATATTTTGATGTGGATAATTAATATAAATTTAGTTTTTTAATGAAAATAAATTGTGGTTTCTATATGTCTATGATTTTCATAGCATAATATTACTTACAACATTACAAAATTTTATGAGTAGTTTACATATTATACCGTAACAACCAAACTCCATTATTTCATAGTTGTAGTATAACTTCAACCATTCAAACAACAACAAATAATAAGATGAAAATGTGAAATGAATGCCAATCAAAATATCTTGCCTTAATTTTGTAAGTTACTTATTGTTAACCAACTTCAGATAAAGGAGGAGGTTCTCAATTCTACTGATGTTAAATGTTTCCTTACAGTTAATAAATATAGAGTTTATAAAAATAAAAATATTTCTTATTAATTATTTAACGTGTGCTTATACGATCAGATTGGTCGTGTATTAAGAGAAGGTGATGTTAGGAGTCATAAAAACCGTAGAGCTTGTATGAAAAGGATTATGAATGTTGAAGAGGCGAGTGAGGTGTGTAAGGATCGTGCCTCTGTTAAGAGGCGCGTGGCCTTACCATTGAGCTACCACCGCTCCAATATTAGTATAAGTATAGAGTCATTTTACAACATTACTTAATAAAATATTGTTTGAGAGAGAGAATCCCGCGCTCCGTCTCTCGTTCCCAGCACTAGAGGTCAATTTTCAATTTAAAATAGACAATGGCATCCGGACGGCGCTCTATTCATATGATTGCGTTTGTGCCGACATTATATCAAACTGATACGTTTTAGTGAGTAATTAACTGACTATCTGTACTGGCCGAGTAATGCTATTATGTACCAGGAAAAATTAATTTAATTTAGGAGAATGCTTGGACGCTTGAGACGTGAAAAGTGTCTATAGGGATGATGATGTCATGCAGAAATAATTCCAAGATTTTTTTTAAAAACACATCTTTACACATCAATAAGCGTTTTCCTTTTTTTTAAATCAGTGCAGCTGTAATCTCCAAATGGCAGTTGGCAGAGTCCAAGGATTAGGAAACTTCTTTAACCACATTAAACCAAATATAAAATTGAGTTGGGTTAGATGGAAAATTGTGAAAAATAGTAACAAGTGGCGAGTTAGTCGCGTACATAACGCGTATGCGTGGTAGAATCATATCTCTTTCAACTGTTTTCGACGATTTATAAGTGTTTCTTTGAAACCTATATAAATAAAGAATATTTTGACTTTGACTTTGACTTTGACATAATAATAAAAAATTAATACACCATTACGTTATTTTCGAGCCATCATATTCTAATTCAAAATATCTTTATTTATATAGGATTCAAGAAAGCACTTGATAGTCAATATACAAAAACAAAAAAACACAAATAATAGGTACTACCACCGGTTCCGAAGGTAGATTCTATTAAGAAGTTAAGCTAAAATAATAACAACACCTAAAATGTTTACAAAACCGGCTATTTCAAGTGAATAGGTAAACTTAAGCTAAGCATACCGCTCATTTGTCTCGGGCGCGCATCTTAACCACTCATTAAGTTAGGCGAGTTAAGAGGTGTCTCGTTTGCGGTCAACCGAGTTTAACTGCGAGTTACTGACTCTACTTAAGTCGGGTTCAAGTAGTAATTGATGCAGTTCACTTATAAATATTATAAGGTAACTTTTTCGTTTTATATCGATTTTTCTGTCTCTCAAGAATAGTAATTTTTTGAAATGTATGAAATTTTATGTCTGTGTAAAAATGTTGCATATACCTGGTGCCAATGTGGTCGTAGTGGACAATGTGTATGCAAAATATTTAGAGATTCAGTCACTAGATTTTCACAATGATTCGTAGAATATTAGAGATGTGGAAGAATAAAGGTTGGATGCAAGACACAACCATAGTTACCTAGCGACGGAATTATTAACGACGTCTCTGCTCGATGCGTACTTCGCAAGTGTTACACGTGCTCCCGTATTTATTTATTAGTTCATTCTATCATCATCTTCCTAGCGTTATGTCCCGTGTTTAGACGGGGTTAGACCATGATCCAGGATTTAGTGAGTCCAGTAATTACATTGAAGCGACTGCCGATCTGACCTTCGTAACCCTAAGATAGGGGAACCAGACAATTTTTGGATCATAGTTACAAATCCAAAGTTGTTTGAATTTGCAGGTTTCATCACGATGTTTTACTTTACCGTCGAGCTAGTGGTATAAATACATACATAGACTTAAAAAATCCAGAGGTACGTGCCCGGGTCTGAACCCGCACCGCTCGGTTAAGAGGCGCGTTTTTTTACCATTGAGCTACCTCTCCTTTAGCTACCACTGCTCCTTTATTAGGTTATTCTATAATATACCAAATTGACTGTCCGCCTAAATTTAATTCATCAAAAAAGCTAACAATGAGTTTTAAACTTAGAATTCATAATATCAACGAACGAAACATGACATCAAATAACCTAAATGAGGCTACTTTTTTAAAGTTGAAAGCTGCATAGTCAAATTATTTTATTCATTTATTCATAATAATTTACTTATTGGCTTACAGAAATGTCCAACACGCCAATAAGCTTAGCACTAAAATACAAATTAATTAGATTTAATACATACGATCATGCCAATAATCTTGTCAATAATGAAACTAAAAAATACCATTACAATTTTGCATGTGTAACCATGATCTAATTTGTCTGGTTCACCTATCTAAAAGTTTTGAAGGTCGGATGGGCAGTCGTCGCTTTAACGTAACTTGTGGCCGTCCAGTGGTCGAAATTCGACAATAATTCATTATATTTTTTAATGAATTCCTGACGCAATATTTATTAAAATATATAGATAACCTTACCAATAATAAGACTAAATAATGATTCTATGTTCTATATTAACGGATATTGTTTCCAAACTTAGTCCTTTGAGTGGACCATTGTACGTGAGCCATAGCGGCCGGTTATTCCAGCCAGCCCAACTCCCTCCAGAAGCAGATTAATCTTCCCAGTTTTCTCAGGGTATCCGCGAGTGATCCTGGTGAACCCAGAGTTTCCCAGAGGAGCACATGCACCACCGTTTCCTCCGCCTCCATGAACGCTAAATCATGATTTATGCGGACTTCGACTAAACACGGGGCATCCTGTATAGCGCTAAGAAGATAAAGAAAAAGATTCTGTGTATCTAAGTATGCACAAAACTGTCTCATTTCAAAGACTTATAACCCCCCCCCAGTATACGGAAACCAAAAACAACATCCAAAGACAAAGCGGCCGTCTCGTGCGGTGATCACAATAGCGAATGTTGCATGTGTGCTCCGTCACGGTGCGCGGCGGCGCGTGCGCAGGCAGGGGTCGGTAACATTGCGAGGACGACTAGCGGGCGGGTGTGAGCTGAGATGAATGTGCACTGGCTGGACGACTGGACCAGCCAGCGAGTGTGACGATTAGCAACCACTGACTTTTGACTCCGCCTGCGCTTCATTCGCGCGGAATTGAATCTATTAATTACCGCGTGCTTCGCGCATTAAAATCGCAATAGTTTAAGTGTGTTAAGGCTTGAAAATTTACTACACAGAGTAATGAGTGAGGATAGAGCAAACAAGCTGGGCTAGGACATAACAGCGCAGCGTAGATAAATTTAAGCAACTGCAGACAAAATTATCTGCTGGGAATTTTTTGTGCTTAAATCACTCGTGTATTGCTTTTTACTAACAACATTATTTTTATTAATTTTATATAAGCGCTATACTCCATTTCTACCCTGGTTTCTACACACCCCACAAGAGAGATGCAATTCTATATCTATTTAGATGGCCAGTCATTGCGTAAAGATTAACAAGTCAATAAACCCATTCATTTGTCTTAGGTTGCGAACCCCTGCGTAGACAATACACTTATGTCATTTTCTTTTGTTCTGTGCGCACGCGCCGACTCTTTTTACTCCAATAATTGACATCGTTAGCTTTACGGTAATATGTATTTAGAGTAAGCGTCGGAGGCAGTATTGTTTCGTATTTTCGGCTTCGTATGATGATGATTAGAAATAAAGTGTCCGTAATATCTATTGTTTAAAATGAGGTAAATGATGGTAAATTGGTTTTAGCGCAAGATAATAGATTCGGTAGTTTGTGGCCGGCAATATGTGGAACCGACTTCCTTTTTAAGTAATATTCATGTGGACAATCAAGCTGGCTTGTATATCGTAATATTTTGTTGGTGATGGAGACACCCTGAAAACACATTAATTTGCATACATTTTGACCGGAGTGGGACCATCCTCTGAGAGGAAACCGGCGTTATTAACTGATGCAGTTTGTGTAATGAGTGGGAGTATTGGAAATTAAGTGATGATACTTTAAACCGTCACTCCAAAGCCCATTACATTACTTGGTGCCTACCCGCAGAAACGAAATATGGTACCAACTTTGACTTTTCATATAAAAGAGAAGCTGCTTGAAGCCTAAACCACTCTTAGGTACTCCGACCAGATCTTGTAATCACACCGTACATCAATCTTCTGCTATCTCCTACCCATACATTTATTTAAGAATGAGCGACGCTGCTTCAAGGCCCCACAGTTGTTCACAAAAACGAAAGATGATAATAAGAGTCGCATGCTCAGGAGCAGCTGGTCCACAGCTGGTCTTTCCTTGAGCAGAACCCTGGAGACATACTCGTGCGATACTCAGTTGCTTCCTACTCTCAGAAACGAAGATGCTAAAATTCGAATCTTCAAAGTTCTTCCTATAATGTGATATGCTACCTTCTCTTCAAAGTGCTCCCATCTTCACCTGAACAGTATCTTGGAGACAGACCCGTACGAGACGCGCAGCTGCTGGCTGATGTTGTACGGCCACACGCCGCTGTACGCCAGCTCCACTATGCGCTACCGCACCACGTTCGGCAGCGGCCGACCGCTGACGAACACTCTGCCCAGTTGATCCTTGCGACACTCTCAGCCAATTGCCTACTCTCAGACTCATTTGGAAATGAGAGACACTACTACGAGACTTCGAAGCTCCCTCCATTATCTCGCCAGCATCTTGGAGATAGACACTCTCGGTTAATGCCTACCCTCAGACTCATTCGGAAACGAGAGATGCTATATTCTTCGAATCTTCATGGTTTTATTTATTATCTTATAAGTATCTTAAAAACTCAGGAGGTACTAACTTTAATTCAGAAATGAGAGATGAGAGATAGTACTTCAAGACTTCAAGGGACACTCTCGACAGTATCTTGAAGACACTCTTAATTGACACTCTGGTCATGCCTACCCTCAGATTCATCCGGAAATGGCAGATGTCTTCAACGTCGTTCGTAACAGATGCTACCTGTAGGAGAAGGTGCCCCCATCCTCACCTGGACAGTATCTTGGAGACACACCCGTGTGAGACGCGCAGCTGCCGGCTGATGTCGCACGGCCGCACGCCGCTGTGTGCCAGTTCCACTATCCGCTGCCGCACCACGTCCGGCAGCGGCCGACCGTTCACGAACACTCCGCCCAGTTGATTCACTCCTCCGTGACCTGCGAAGAAGATTCATGTTAGAGAGGAGATAGGAGCGATTGGTTTAGGAGTTACTTGCATATCATCAAGGCCGCAATCTTTGTAAGATCTGGCATAGTCCAAGGAGCAATAAAGTTTTTTAAAGAGTTACGAGGGTAAGGCCGGTAGTCGCTTCAATGTAATTACAAGACTCGCTTAATCTCGCTAAGTGGACCCCGTCTAATACGAGACAACACTAAGGAGATGATGATGATGCCATCCTTCTTTAAAGGTTATGTTGATCTTGGAATAGTAGTCAATGGCGATTTTGTCGAGTAACAAAGCATAATTAAAAATCATTCCTCCGTTTTTTATTATCGAATGGATAGTTTCAAGAAGCCGCTCAAAGACAATGACGAAAAGGCACGGGTCCTTATTCCGCTAAACGAAATTGTTCGTATGACAACGTGGTCATTAATTTAAAGCACGATTTTTTTTAAACGTGTGTCTTATTATGGCTAGTATCCATAGAATAATCATTAATATCGACTTGGGGCTTGATGTGTAAGTCAAAAGAATTTATATAGTTCCTGGTGTGCGCTCGTCCTAGAACCATGACAACAGACATAACAATATAACATAACTGTTTTAAAATGTATATTTATTTTTTAATAATCATCATATTCCTAGTTATGTCCCGTGTTCAGACGGGGTCGGCTTAGACCATGATCCAGGATTTAGCGAGTCTGGTCAAGCGAAGCCACTGCCGATCTAACCTTCGTAACCCTAAGATAGGGAAACCAGACAATTTTTTTGGATCATGATTATTTTTTAATAATAAATAATAATAATAAAAATAATGCTGTCATATTGTTCAAGATTTTCTGAGAAAGAAACAAATCAAAAGGCTATTTAGATCAAAGACAAAGTCAAAGTCAAAGTCAAAATATTTTTTATTTATATAGGTCTCAAGAAAACACTTATAAATCGTCAAATACAGGTAAAGCTATATGATTCTACCACCGGTTCGGAATGTTGTATCTACCGAGAAGAATCCGGCGGGAAACTCGGTAGTTACTCTTTTCAATACAATATACAAAGGTGTATGATATTGAGAGGAGTGTGAAAATGACGAGGAACCGTAAGATTGTCCGAATATCCGTTCGGTGCCCGGACAAGTCCGTATTATTAACGAGGGCGGCCATGACCGGGGCACGGACCGGATCAATGCGCTGCCCGGTCAACGCTGTTGCCTAGCCGTGGTTAGAGCTTTTGAGCTTTCGACACAAGCTCCCATGTTGATGTGGGATTTTAAAATAATGTTTGTTGAAGCTTCTGAGCTTTGGATACATATTATTAAGCTGTCATGTTGGTTTAGAATTCAAAATAATGTTGGTTAATTAGACGAGCTTTCGAACTTTAGATACACAAGTCCCGGACCAACACGAGAGCTACTCAAAAATAGTGTTGGTTGGTTAAACAAGCGTTTGACGATTTATAAGCTCTCCTGTTGGTTTGAGCCTCAAAAGTAATGTTGGTTGGTTAGACGAGTTTTCGACCTTTGGGAGAATATATTAGATATCATGTTGGTTTAGGTCTCAAACAAGTCTATTTTAGACTGAATATGGTATAGGGAGCTTATGGCGTTTTGACTGTCTATCTCTTTAGGCATTGCAAGCGAGATGGATTGTATGTATGTATGCTTAAATAGCTTAAAGAACTTGTATGCATACATACATACGTATAGGCTGTAACATCATGCTAAGGTTGTGATATCACGGTAAACCCATACGAAATCTTTAAAATAAATAAACAAATAAATAAATATCCGACGACATCACATACATTGATCTGACTACGAAGTAAGTAGCTTAAACACTTGTGTTATGGATATCAGAATCAACAGTGGTATTACAAATATATACTTAAATATTGGATATTAACACCCAGATACGAAACAAATACATGTATTCATCATACGAATGTTTGTCCTAGATGGGGATCGAACCCACAACTCTTAGTGCATGGGGCAGGGTCACTACCGAATGAGCCATCGAGCTTGTCAAACTACAATTCAGGCAATCTAACTCAATTTTTTCTCTATATTGATCTCTAGAAAATTAATATCATTACTACTACGTGTAGAGTATTGTAATTTCATTCTCACCCAATCACAACACTTAAACACCTCCTAGTCTCTATGAACCTCCTACGAATACCCGATAGCATCTCTACCCTGTCGCACAACCATCCCGGTTATCCGGTTATCTAAAATCAAAACAAGCCGCCGTATCGACCGGGTGGGGGCGGTCCGGATCGATCGTCACGCCCGCTGCCCGGGGGCGTAGAAAGTACCCCAAGATCCGGGAGGGAAAAACTACCCAGGTGATGAATAAAGAGACAATCTTGCGAAAACGCCGACTAGGTGAATCTATTCTTGGGCTGAATTACTGTTCTAATAAAAGATCTGTTACAGTGATAATAGCATTTTACATTCATTCTGCATTCATTTTGAATTTAAATTGAAATGAATTGAAATCAAATTATCACTGCTATTGCAGACTAGATGAATGCATTCAAATCTCAATGCCTGCTTTAATAAAAGAAAGGTTATTGTACTTGTTTTATTTGTTAGTTTCTAAACGTAAACTCGCATCTATGTAATAAAATAGCAAAAAAGTTACTGAACGACCATATGATAGACTGTAAAGTGTGTGTCTATGCTCTCTGTCTTCCTTCCTGTTTGAATCCTGTTGTGAAGCCTGCGAGGTTTTAATAAAATCATACTTAATCTATGTATATCTCTGCTCTTTATTTTGAACCATAACCCATCAATTTACAAGCTCGATGGCGCATTCGGTAGTGACTCTGCTATATGCGCCAAGAGTTGTGACTTCGATGCCTACCCAGGACAAACATTCGTGTGATGAATACTTGTGTTTGTTCTGTATCTGGGTGTTAATTTCTAATATTTATGTATATATTTGTAATACCGCTGTTGATTCTGATATCCGTAACACAAGTGCTTTAGCTACTTACCTCGGAGTTAGATCAATGTATGTGATGTCGTCGGATATTTATATATCATATTATATTTATATTTATTTATATCATATTATTTTTGTCCGCATAGGTCCAGTTCTCGTAACAGTATAGCCTACGTCATTGGTGAAAGAGTTTCCAAAATTGGTTTAGTGATTCAGACATGGAAGTCTACAAACAAACTCACATTCGTTAAAGTTAGGATTGCATAGTATGTAGTTAGGATTTATACTTTTATTACATTTTAATGCTCTTTATATGGCATTAATGTGGATAGTATGCGTGGTTTCATTAAAGATTACATAGATAGGTATATACTGTGATAATACAATATAGAGTCCTGGCAGGAGCAGGCAAGGTCCTGGAGCAGTAAGTTCTATTAGCCACTTTTAGGTAAAACTTGCCAACTGTGTTTCTTACCTAGCATGTCGTAAAAAGCGACTAATGGTATATCGGGTTTTAGGTATGTGATTGTGTAGGCGACAAGCTAGCCACTTGTCTCTTCTTTTTCACAATATTCCATCTAACCTAGCCCAGTTTTATTTTTGGCTGAATGTGGTTAAAGGGGCTGCCGTCCCTTTGACTCTGCCTACCCCTTTGGGGATTATGGGCGTGATGTTATGTATGTATGTATGTAGATAGAAAATTGTGATAAAATAGTGACAACTGGTTAGCTCGTCACGACCATAACAATACTGAAACCATAATTTGCCTTTTACGACATGCTACGCATGGAAAAGTTGGTAGGTACATAGTCTTTATGCTCCAGACCAACATAGGATAGTAAGTAGTTCCTGGTACATACTGAGTCTGGAATGATTTTTACAGAATTTTAGACATTTTAAGCAAGAAACACAGTTAAGACGTCTTAAAGTTGCAGACCAGCATGGGACAATAAGTTAGTAGTTCCACCTACTGAGTCCAAAGAGAATAATTGTTTTACAGAATTTAGTAAATATTCGCTCAGGGTTTTGAAAATTTTAGAGTGAACCAAATATATATGTATGCAATCGCTTAAAATGCTTTAATACAGAGCTAATCAAAAATTTTAATTCATTTTTTATTTGAAAATCGGTTTAATTATTACATTATATTTATATATATATTAATACGTGAAGCAAAAACTTGGTACCCCTTTTTATGATAATTAAGCTGACGGAGGAGTGTGAAATTTGGCACAGTTAAAGTTTATATGGAGAAGGAGTGCAGAAAGCTAATGTTTTAATAAATAATGCATCAGAAATACATTAAATAAAAACCAAATATACACGAATTTAGTCGAATTTCAAGCACTGGTCGACATCTAGTTTGATTAAACCAGTATATAATGTTTTATGTTGATAGCAACATCTTGTCAAACGGATCTTACACCATAGATCCAAACAACGCCCCAATCCCATGAAAGACCCATAAAAACGAAATCACCGAAAACTAAACCTTTTTCGTAATTAACAATAATGGTCCGGAAGCGGCTTCCGTCCCTCCGGAACCCCAGGTGTCCGGATAGCCGGAGTGCCGGAGTGCCGGAGTTTTCCTCCTCCTAATGAGACCTGTGAAATATGCCTCTTGGCTTTAATGAAACAAGTGCCTTTTCTCTGAAATTTCGACGCCATTTCCCTTTTGAGATTTTCTCCGCTTGTTGAAAGAGGGCTTAATATGTGTTTCTTTATTTTCTTCTTAAATTCTAGGTGTTGAGAAACAAGATTTCGTGCCCTTTTATTTATGAATGTGTCCCATGTTGGTATGGGACTTAAAAATAATGTGCCAACTCTGTATCTTGCCTAGCATGTGGTAAAAGGCGACTAATGGTATATGGGTTTTGTGTATGTGATTGTGTAGGCGACAAGCTACCCACTTGTCACAAATTTATCACAATTTTCTACCTAACCCAGCCCATTTTTATTTATTTATTTTTGTATCCTGTACCCGTCGCGACAGATCACCCTGTGCGCGCGCGCAAGGACGCCCGCGTCATGCGCCGGCGCACTCCCTCGCCCTCGCAATTAACATCAACCTGCGAGGTCACGTGGATTCCACCACAGGCCCGAGTGTCGGAATGGGAGGGTTTTGATTTTTTTATTTGATTGCGTCTGCCACTTGACCAATGAAGGACGTTGATTTTTAGGACGATATTCATTTATAACGGAAAAACCTATTAGACAACTACAGAGTTTCTTGCCGGTTTCTTCTTGGTAGAATCCGTATTCCGAACCGATGGTAGATTCACATTGCTCTACAGATTTTTTCAAAATTGACGATTTATAAGTACTTTTTTGAGGCCTACTTTTATATTTTTATTCATATATATTTTTTAAAATCTAGTTTTAGTTTATTTACATGCATATATCAACACGCTTGGAATACTCAAAGGAGTATAGGCAGTCAAACACAAAATTTAATTGGATTATACGGATAATTGTGAAAAAAAAGTTGACTAGTGGCTAGCTCGCCATACGATCACAAGTCTAACATCTAATAAGTCTTAGTTCCCTTTACGACATGCTAGACAAGGAATTCAGTTGGAACATTATTCTTTAATGTGTCACAAGTCAAGATGGGACACATTCAGAATGTAAAAGAATACGACACTAACTTAGAATCATGCTTATATGATGTCATCGTCCTCACATGACTTGAGACTAATTAAAAAGTATAAGTGCAGGATTATAAAAGTGCATTACTGCACTTCCTGACGCATTCCAGTAATGCATCGTAAGTGCACCCCAGCATACACAAGCCCATACAAAAACCCTTGGATTCCTGTGCGTTGGTGCATGGAGGAGGGGGTTTGCCATTGATTAATGACCATAGAGAACAGGTACGGGTATATTTTGTGTTAATATTAGGGTTCCGTGTCCAAAGCCAATAGGACCTTATTACTGAGTCTTAACCGTAGTAGACCTGATTGTGTGACAATGAGCTAGTCACGTCATAAATTTTGCGCAATTTTCCAAAATGCCAAACCAACCAACTAAATATTATTTGAGACTAAAGATGGTGTTTATATAAAAATTCTCACGAAATAATAATATCGCCAGACATGTAAACATCATAATGAGATTATAATGAAGTAACACTAGAAAAAAAATATATATATACATAACATCATAATATCACGCCCATAATCCCCGAAGGGGTAGGTAAGTCAAAAGGCCGCAAGCCCTCTTAACCACATTCAGCCGAAAATAAAACCGGGCTGGGTCAGATTGGGCTGCAGGGCTGGTCGGAAAATTGTGAAAAAGTAGTGACAAGTGGCTAGCTCGTCGCCTACACAATCACATACTAACCCAAATATATACCATTAGTCGCATTTTACGACATCCTAGACATAGTTGGCACAGTCTTTTTAAATCCAATAGAAATATAAATTCAGGGAATTCAACATTACAAATTATAAGTAGCGAAATATTTGAAAATCCCTACTATTTATCATTAATTTATATTTATATTATGTCTGTTTCTGCCTACCCCTTCGGGGATTATGGACGTGATGTTATGTATGTTATGTATGTGTGTTAACCTTATATCACCGCACCAATTGCGACCAAATTTGACACAGCAAAAGTTTGAACCCTTAGCAAGGAAATCGCACATTATTTTATGCCGGGAAAATAATAGTTCGGGCGTAACGCTCTTTATGAGAGTTGTTCACATAACATAGTCCAAACTGATAAGACATTTAATCACAATTTTCAGCAAAGCCTAAACGAAATATTTAAACACAGCATTCCATAAACAATAAAGCATAGAGAACGGCCCGAGCAGAGGAAACGCATTACCATACGCGGACCGGATGCGGACCCGCCGCCATTGTGTCGACGCCATCTTGTTTTTACGAAAAAAAGGGATTCACTTTGTAAAGAGGAATTAATTTTCTGTATGATTCATAATGTTATTAAAGGAACAAGGAAGTCAGATATTGTTATCGTGGGTGAAATCTTTGTTGGTTTATTTTCCTGGATACAATTCCGTTAGAACCGAAAATCCGAGACACAAATTCAGTATAAACCTAAAACTTTAAACAAAAAATACCTACTTAAGTTGCTCAAGAAATAAGTATTGAATAACTTAAGTATGAGGTATGAGTATAATGTTAAAGTTGATATAAAAACTTGACATATTTCATAGTGCTTCCATTAATTTTGAACTCAATATATGTTCTGTCTCGAGTCCACAGATCTGAATTTTCAGTTTAAGAAGTACGTAAGTATATTTTTATACCAACTGTGGTTCTTGCCTAGCATGTCGTAAAAGGCGACTAATGGTAAGTATATAGGGTTTTGGGTGTGTGATTGTGTAGGCGATAGGGTAGCCGCTTGTCACTGCTTTTTCACAATTTTCCATCTAACTCAGCCTGGCTTTATTTTTGGCTGAATGTGGTTGAAGGGGCATGCTGCCCTTTTGACTCTGCCTACCCCTTCGGGGATTATGGGCGTGATGTTGTATGTATGTACGTATATTTTTATACCATGGGCTGCCAATAATATGAGATACCTTTTGTATGTAGGTAGGTAAAGAAAACTATGGAAGTGAAACCGTGATTCGATATTCCGATGAGAAGCCTTTAATACAATCGCTGTTTTAGGCTTAACACGGTCTCTGATTCAAAAATTGTCTGGTTCCCCTATCTTAGGGTTACGAAGGTCAGATCGGCAGTCGCCTCAATGTAATTACCAGACTCGCTAAATCCTGGATCATGGTCTAAGCGGACCCCGTCTAAGCACGGGACATAACGCTAGGAAGATGTTGACGGTCTCTGATTCAAAAACGGAAAATAACGCTCAGAAAATCATTGGTGGCTCAATGGTGCGGGCATGCCTCACATACGAGGGCTGCTGGTTCAAACGCAGACAAGTACTTATTTGTGCATGAATTTGAACTATTACTTAGTCTGGCGGTGAAGGAAGTTAGCGAGGAAAACTGCAGGCGTATAACTATAGATGTGTAGCCCAGATCCAGTTTGTCAGATTGTTACCTTCTGCGTTTCGAATAAATAAATATCCGACTACATCACATACATTGATCTGACTCCGAGGTAAGTAGCTTAAGCACTTGTGTTACGGATATCAGAAACACCCAGACACAGAACAAACACAAGTATTCGTCATACGAATGTTTGTCCTGTGGGGCGAACCCACAACTCTTGGCGCATGGCGCAGGGTCACTACCGAATGCGCCATCAGGCCAGAATGCCAAATGATAGTCGCATATGATCAGTAGACTTACTAAATTTAGGATTACAGCCCAAGCTCAAGCAAATCTAACGTTATTTCCCATAGCTAGATGGGAAATAACGTTAGAAAGATGAATAAAGATTTATAGATATTAAATCAAAGTTCAAATCAAAGAATCTACTTTTAAGATCGTTAATATTAGTAATAGTTTGATAACTAAATTCATCATCTTCCTAGAGTTATGTCCCGTGTTTTTTAGACAGGGTCCGCTTAGATCATAATCAAGGATTTAGCGAGTCCGGTTATTACATTGAAGCGACAGCCGATCTGACCTTCGTAACCCTATGATAGGGGAATCAGATTTTTTTTTGATCATGGTTACAATACCAAAGTTGTTTGAATTTGCAGGTTTTCATCACGATGTTTTCCTTCACCGTCGAGCTAGTGGTATAAATATGTACATAGACTTGTAAAATCCAGAGGTACGAGCCCCGGTTTGAACTCGTACTACTCGGTTAAGAGGCGCGTGTCTTTACCATTGAGCTACCACCGCCTCTATGATCGTCAATATTAGTAATAGTTTAATAACTAAAGTTAAAACTAATAAATCAACATCACACTAATCTCGACCCAGTTAAACAAATCACGTCTAACTCCACGCAACACTAACACGACGTCATATGCAAACAGATCCCAATTACAATTTCAAACAGACCAAGTTCTGATTAAACCCGCTTTTACATAACACAAATTATCCATCACCCGTCCAATGAGTAAACCAGTTAGTTACAAAAGACCTATATACAGTTCGCCTTTCTAAAATCTCCGCGATTACCAAGCAAAACTAGTTTCAAAACTCAGATTCTGTGATATATGCCCATGCGCACGTCGTACGACCAATCACCGCTAAGCTTTCTCAGTGTGCGTAGACTGTGTTGGCATACATGTGTCCGTGTTGCGTTTGTGTGCGTGAATGCGCATGTGTCGCAACTCAATTTGTCTCATGTTACGAGGTGGTCTTTGTGAGCTGTAATCGATTGTGAACCTTATTTCAGGTGGATTTAGAGGCTGGCGTCGAGTATCCTGCTTGCGTTAAGGCGCGGCATCTTCACTTATGTGCCAGTATATTGCTATTGTGCGTTATGGCAGTGACTCACGTACCTATATTTATATAGGCAGTATTCAAGGAAGTCGTTACACCTTTTTTGTGACATTTCTCATTGTTCACGTTTTGGTTTGCTGGTTTTTTAATAGTTTGTCGTCAAAATTCTTATCTGTTATCTTAGTTTTTATAATGTTATATTTGAATAGAATTGGCCAATCGTATTGTTTTAGGATTCTGCCGTAATTGTAAGTATGTTTCCTAAAATCATCCTGAAGTTACAAAGAACATTAGTCTATAATTAGATCCTTAAAGAGGTCTGTAATATAATTGTTTTTAAAGTACGTCTTGACATTTTTTGGCCGGGCAAAAACTATGTAAGTAGGTACATAATAGATTTTGCATTTTTGTTCGTAGACTTAAAAAATTGTGAAAGAGAGATTAATAATAATAAATAAATATCTGTCGACATCACATACATTGATCTGACTCCGAGCTAACTAGCTAAAGCACTTGTGTTACGAATATCAGAATCAACAGTGGTATTACAAATATATACTTAAATATTAGATATTAACACACATACACAAGTATACATCACACGAATATTTGTCCTGGGTGATGATCGAACCCACAACTCTTGGCGCTTGGGGCAGGGTCACTACCGAATGCGCCATCGAGCCAGTCAATGAGAGATGTTATCCGGGATGCTACCCCATGAATACACAAATAGATACGGACTTAATGTTATTTTAAGTTATAAGTTACTATCATTTAATATTGAACCGTGTATGATTATTTAGATTAGTTTAGTAGGTAAATAAAACCTGATTAAAATCTAAATAAATAAAATCGAACTCCCATGATACCGACTTAAGTTAACAGATAAGTTATATTACTTACATACATAACAGCACGTCCATAATCCCTGAAAGGGTAGGCAGAGACAAAGGGACAGCAGGCCTCTTTAACCACTTTCAACGAAAAATGTAACTGGGCTGGGTTAGATTGAAAATGTTAAAAAGTAGCGACAAGTGGCTAGCTTGTCGCCTACATAGTCACATACCCAAAACCCGAAATACCATTAGTCGTCTTTTAAGACATACTAGACAAGAGAAACCGTTGTCACATTCTTTTTAAGTCCCAGACCAACATGACTGGGCTGGGTTAGGTTATAATGACGTATTACTAGCCCCAGTTTTGTCTGGGACTTACAAAATGTATCATCTGTATTTCTTGACTGGCATTATTTAAAGTTATTATTATAACTTTAATGCTCAGTCTAGACTTGATCAGCTGAATAAGAGTAAATGGAATTAGGTTCAAGGCTAGTTCAATAGACGTAAAAAGATAATGCGACTATACTGATATTGTACTATTACTGTAATCCCCGAAGGGGTAGGCAAAGTCAAAGGGGCAGCAGGCCCCTTTAACCACTTCCAGCCGAATCAGACTGGGCTGGGTAAGACGGTAAATTTTATTGTGAAAAAGTAGTAACTAGTGGCTAGCTCGGCGCCTACACAATCACATACTCAACCAGATATACCATTAGTCGCCTTTTACGACATGCTAGGCAAGGAACACAGTTGGCACATTCTCTATCCTACCTAAGTCCCAGACTTATAGAACATAGAAACATTAAAAAAATTTCAAAAACATTCAATTTGTGCCAACTGAAAGATTAACGTACAAAACTAGTTGCGATTTCTTTACTAACATTTACTTTGAAGAAGTGTTTATGGAGTCTTTTTTTTATGAAAAATTGCTGTTACCCCAATATAAGCTTGTATTAACTGAGCCAAAAAATTATAATTAATGCGCTAGCCGTTTAAAACGGAATTACATTTGGTTATACCTACTGAACTAAGGTATTAGTTGACTGGCTGGATGGCGTATTCAGTAGTGACCCTGCCCCATGCGCCAGGAGTTGTGGGTTCGATCCCCGCCCAGAACAAACATTCGTGTGATGAATACTTGTGTTTGTTCTGTGTCTGGCTGTTTATATTTAAGTATGTATTTATGATACCACTGTTGATTCTGATATCCGTAACACAAGTGCTTAAGCTACTTACCTCGGAGTCCGATCAATGTATGTGATGTAGTGTGATATATACTTAGCTTAGCTTTTAAGGCTTCAAAGTAAAGAGGGAAATGTTTAAGGAGTGTATTTTTGACTAAGTAAGTTAATTAAATAAATATAATTCTCTAGATTGACACACCAATTCCCTAGTCCCAAACTAAGCTTAGAAGCTTGTGCTATGGATACTAGGTAAACGGATAGACATACTTAAATACGTTAATAAACATCCATGACTCGAGTACAAATGTCCATGTTCATCACACGAAACATTACCCCTAGCGGGATTCGAATCCGCGGCCCTCGGTTTCGTGGCGGGTCTCTGACCACTAGACCTACGGGCCAGTCAAAACCATGAGATGAACGATGTTTATACAGGTATTGAATACGTCTATCCGTTGTCTAGTGAGTAGATTTCCATACTCAAACAGAAACGCTTAGTTTTGTATCTAGGGAATTGCGCAAACGCAATACACATACCCAATACCCAATGCGCAAATAGTCGTTTTTTACGACATGCTAGGTGAGGAACACAGGTTCACATCCTTTTAAAGTTCGAGAACAATATCGGAAATGCGAAAGTAATTTTGTCTGTCTGTGACGTTTTCATATAACAAATTAAATAATTCACATTTGTTCCGCTAAAGTTTAAATATCAAGAAGAAAAAATCCTGTAAAGCACCCGATAGAATCTTTTTATAATAAGCCAAATTTATCGCTAGTTGTATTTTTTTTTGGTTTCTCTACTTATATTAACTATATTCAAACAAATATTGGCTGAACATTAACTTTAATTGAGTAATCAATCCTAATACTATAAGTATGAACGTAAAGCTTAAAATCCTATAACAACCTTAGTCAATTCATATTAAATAACCTTCACACAATCATTAACCTGCTAAGTAAATCAAGCCTTTATAATAACGACCAGTTCAATAACGTTCGTATCATTTTCCCATCTACACGTATGGAGTCTCAAATTTGTCCTGACACCATGCCTCGCCGAGACAACGGCATACATCCCATACAGCCCAATTAACCGACGCATGCCCACAAATTTGAACACCACACAAGCGTACAACGAAACGCCCAGCGTCGCCCAGCCAATCAGAGCGGCGCGCTCGCCCTCCCGCGCGATTCCACCTCTCCGATTGGCTGAGCCGTAACGATCTAGTTTTCGGAGGGAATTTTTCGGGTGTTTTATGATGTCTTCGCAGATGTGCGGTGGATGTTACGAGGTATTTTATAGAGGCACGATTATTTGAGTTTTTATGTTTTGTCGTTATCATAATCCGGTTATGTATGGGGTTTATATAATGGTATTGTTGATTTTACTCGGTCTTTTTTGTCGCAGCGATTAAGATTATAATCGAGGTTTTATTTGTTACACAGCGGAATGATGATGTTGAAGAAGATTATTAACATTAAACAAAAGCTTTTAACAGACAGTCTTAGAAAATCATTTAGGTATTAATAAAATTCATTTGTTTTTTACTACTAAAAGGATTTTCTGTTTCTTAGAGTACATTATTTCAGGTCTTAATTGAAATATTTGATAGCATATTTTATTAACATCTGAAATAGCTCTTATGAGATTAAGAAATAACTAAAATACGGATGAATTTTAAAATGTCACAGCCTGTTTCCTACGTAAATGTCGAATGCCATTTATAAATTAGAAACCTTATACTGTACCGATTGGTAAATTATTTATCTGATCAATAATAGATAATAAAATAAATGAACTTAGTCATAAAATAATAATGTAAACATACAATTTGTTAATGAAATAGGACTTTTTAATGTTAATTTACTAAACTTCACACCACTTCCCGAGCGGGGTGGACAGAAAGCCGAATTTTTAATGCTGCTAATATCAAATGCATCAAACTTTAATATTTTTTCAGAAAACCACCCTACTTATTACAAAATACCATTTACATTTTGCACACATCATTTTATCTCAATCAATTTATCACGCAATTAACTAAATATTGTATTCTTACACGGTTAAAATAATGTTTGAGTAAATACTTACAACGGTATAATTTCAAAAGATTTGCTTCCGTTTATGCATGTAACGTTATTTCTCGTTTGTAGGTATGTTTATCAAAGACACGAAGTTGCACAATTTACCGTTTAGAAACATTTTCAGAATATTATGTTTGTCATTATTATTTTGTCTACATATGTAGGTATAAGAAAATATAATTTTTGAATCGGCAATGCGTTAAATATAAATAGTTAACATTCCATCATCTTTTCATTATCATCCATTTTATTAAAATTAAATACGAAAAGATAAACAATAATCTAGAAGAAGCAATTTTGAAAGATTTTTTATAAAGGATTATTGAAGACTAGATTCTGCCCGCGGCATTGCTCGCGTGGCACATCGATAAATCATAGCCTATATGTTATTCGGGTATATAAACTATATTAAGCTAATGTTTCATTAAAAACCATTCAGTAGTTTTTGCGTGAAAGAGTAACAAACATCTATCCAAACTTTCGCGTTTATAATATTAGTAGGGAAGTAGGGATCTTTTGGTGGTCATTTCATCAGTGTATGGTCTTGAATATAGATACTCCCGTGTCAGGGAGTATCTTATCTTATGCCTACGGGAGTTTAAAATCCAAGCACCTAAGCGACTATTAATAATCAAGCCATCATCAATGGCACAAAATATCATTCGCGAACATTCTTATAATTTTAGATTTATAATCATGATTCACTTTGTCATATTTGTCAAATGAATTAAGTAAGTATTTAGTTTATTTCTTAAGAAAATATTTTGCAGAATAAGTAGGTATATCGGGCTTCTCAAACTTATGATTACGATCAATGTCTATGAGACGGGATAAATCGCAAGGGCATGATATAAACAGTTTTACAAACGTAGATATGTATGTATTTTAAATTATTTGTAATAAACTTACATGTATAATATTCCATCATATTCTGGTTGTATCGGTAGGCGGCGGAGAGGTCCACGCCGCCGCCGGCCCTCAACCCGAAAAGGGCCGCGAAGGTGGCCTTACTTTGGCCCTCCAGTTTGCTCAGGGTATGTCACTTCACAACTCCCAAATTTATCAAACGAAAAAAAAAACAATTTCACACTCTCCCTAAAGTCGACACTGTAAAATACCTTTCAAACCGCCATTTTGAGTTCGCAATTCGAATTTGGAATAAGAGTCGTCACCGATTCAGTTCACTGATTGTCGATATACTCATGGTTTCTTGTTTAGAATTTTATTTGAGCACTTATTCACACATTGTTTTTTATTATATATTTTTTTTATTATAAATCACTATCGAAAACTCTGTAAAAGATTTTTTTATTATATTTTATGTTGTTCATCACAATTCGAGTTTTATAACTTGTAAGACTTTTTGTTGGCTTTTCCTTGAGTATCGACGACTTCAATTGGAAGTACGGTACGGTACTCCTAAGGAGGTCTTTCGAAATTAGCTTACGACTGACTAATTACAAATAAAGTGAGCTTGTGACGACTGATTGGATATCGTTCTGCCTTCGCTCCGCCTTCGCAGATTTACAAAAAATTAAAACGCGACTCCTCCGGAAAAGCTCTAAAAACCACAAATAAGTGACTATTTGCCGTAAGACAACGACTTGGTGGTTAATTTCAATGCACTAATGGTTTCCACGAAAAAACTGCTTGACACCGTGAAAGTAGCATAAAATCGGGGAGGTAACGATTGGTAGTTTGGTAAGACCGATTCGTTTGGAGCAATTTCGCCGGTTTTTGGACGATTTTCCGGTGTTTGGACACCGCTTTTCCGGTCCGGTAGAGGCAGGTGGGTCCATAAGTCCCTTTTTCTCACGAGAATAGACACTTTTAATGCTTTAGTGATTATAATGAGGAAGTGAATTATGAAGTTTTAGTTGTGCCTGTTGTTATTGGTTGCTCATAAAGAAAAAATTAACGTCACGGTCTATGATTCGTTTTGCGTCAAGTCAATTTGTTTGGTCAGTAAACATATAGAGCGATTAATTTGGAAACAAAAGGGCTTGATGAAGATAACTTTCATTTTTTGTTACTACATTTTAATAGTAGGTAATCATACTAATGGCTCATCTGATATTAAATATGATGAACGTGCTTTGTGCATGCATTCCAAATGGAAGGTAAAATTTTGGAATAGTATTAAGAATGTTGATATGTACCATGCATAGTTACTCAATTGACTATATTATAACAAATAAAATTTCTAACAAATCTCGTCGTATAGGCATTCACACAAGCTCTATTAACGACACTGGTTTTAAATAACGAACACACCATCACTAGTTTCTACCAAAAAGGCCACTTCACTTTTACCGAAAATTCACGGAAATTTAACGTTCGATTCTAAAAAAACACTGAAACATTCGCACAAACGGATTCCTAGTAATGATTGAGATACGTCTTAATCGCCCGCTGGACGGTTCGGTACAGATGGCTTTATCTCGATTTTGAGGTATATTTTACGGTTGGTTCGCTCAGAATCGATGGATTGTGACAAGAGGATCGGTTTTCAGACACACAAGAAGCGGTCACAAGCGGACACCGCTCGTGGGACTGTCGTTTCGTTATTTTTAATTATGTAACTGACACTGGTGGTGAGGTCTTTTATCTGCCGCCGTCAGGTGCTAACCTGAGACAATCGATAGAAATGTCGAAGGATAATGTTTTGTTCTGTTGTAACTCCATTTCATTATCACTTCATGATACTAGTTAGTTGTTATCTGTATGCAAGTTTGGGTAGGCCGTAGGCAATTTTTATTATGTTGAATCAAGAAAATCCTTCAGATTGGTTAATATTTTGCGTTTAGTAATCACTTGGTGATTTTGAAGCAAATCTTATGTCACAAGTTAGCAATTCATGAAGATGTTCGATCAACATGTATTTATTCGAAAGAAAATTATTCAAACAAATTACATCCGAGTTTTTATCGGGACTAACTGTAAATAATTAATTTAGCAATTACACATTTTTGCACATAACTCGTAGAGTAATGACTCCTGGAGACATTTTTGTGTGTTTTTCTATATTAATCCATTCATGCACGAATTAAACCATTAACCCACTCTTGTAGAGTCTCATCATCAGTCATTAGGACTAACTAACTAACTAACTAAACTTCACGCCACTTCCCTAGCGGGGTAGGCAGAGAAAACCTAGTCTCATTAAGACTAGATTAGAATTTAGCACCGTACTAGCCATAATTATGTAAGAAATTTCTGTGTATTTTTGTGAAGTTCAGCATAGAGAGAAGGTCTAAAATTTGATATATAAAAGTGTTTTTTGAAAGAAAACAACTGAAATCCTTTTGATGATTTCTTGATATTAGATTACATAAAAAATATAAGTATATTCATTTAGATGTCAAATGAAGACTACGTTCAGGCATGTGATATGCTATATAAGACACAAAAATATCGATTAAATTAGCGTCATAAATGCATTAACTATGCGATAATAATAATGAAGTGGGTAAATTCACACGGCGCGAGTTTCTTGCCGTCATCCGATCCGCGGGCTCTGATTTAGACGGCTGGGTATTAGAATTACATGCAATATTATTTTACACGGCAACACGAAGGTTCTTTTGATATAAACACATCGTAAATTTTCATTATGAAATGTCTATAACAACAGATTTTTCTAAAATGGATGAATCGGCTTTATCTGAGTCAATGCTCTGTTTTAATGTGGTCCTTTAATTTTCTAAGAAATATTGAGCTTTGGATGATTGTTATTAAAAATATTTATGAGTCACTCTCAATAGTGGACAACTTTGATTGCATTATTTTTTGTCTAATTATTCAAATTAAGTAATGATAGTGTAAACAGTTTTAAAGGCCTTTGTTTTAGTTATTATTTATTATTTTTTAGTAATGGGTACCGGAACTAACTGAAATATTCAAGCGCACTATGGATTTTCTGTCGATACAAAAAGATGTTGTATTAGAGTCAGTTACAGTAGCTACTGATTTTTTTCCTAAAGGTTTCGCGAAGGGATGTGCATATTTTGTAATTTTTTTATAAATTTAGCTAAAACATAATTCGATCATTACACATTATCGACACCACCACATCACTAATACACACAACACGTTCGAATATTCGGAATACATTCAAAAATGGAACGCGGTAGGCGCATTTGAAAATTCGAAATTTTGAAAATGGAACGCGTCTCGGTCGGCTGGACCGCGCGGCGCGCCGCCAAAATACTCTCTACGCGGCACGTGGCGACGCGAACTAGGGTGCGTTCGGATTCAGCACCCTGAGTTCGGGCATGTATTTATATAATAATTTGGATTTTAAATGACTTTTTGAATTAAGATTTAAGTTAATTACATTTGAGATTTATTGATTTCGGGAAGTTAAAACAAATATAATAGTTTTCGTAGTATCTAATTTAATAATAGGTTTTACTATTTCCAAGTATAATTTATTATTATAACTTTTATTTGATTGATATGCTAAGAACCACTTTTAATATAAAAAACTTAAAGTTGAAAATATTGTACTTATTCTATTTTTTTTTAATTTTCTCTTATCGAGTACTAAATCAAAGTAAATCGATATGTCGGGGGATTGCTACGGACGATCAAGCTACAATTTGTTTAAACTCAAAACATAACTTATTTACGTTACGTAACTTATAAAAATCAAATTCAAAATATTATTACAAATCCAAACTTTGTGGTTGGTAAATAAGAGATTATTTTTAAAAACCATCCATTAGTCTTACTCAATGGTTATGAAAAAGATGGGCGTAGATGATACACTATGCACACGAAGACATAATTTGAACATGTTACAGTTCAAAATGAAATAGAAGCAATCTTGACTTTAATTTTACATGTCTGTTTCAAAACACGTTTCAAAAGAATATTGTTACGTTGTTGAGTATAGTTTTTATGGTTACACGATAGGTTTGTTGCATGTTTCAAAACTTCATTGCGTATTATAAAAATACTCGCCTTCAATCATTTGAATATTTTTGATATAAATGTAGTCGGTTCTTATTAAACTTTTTGCTGTGTTGCGTGGTGATCGTAATTTGCTTAGGAATTATAATTACGCCTCATTTTAACAAGTTCCCTTACCTCTGAGTCACAATCTTCTGTAAATGGTACCTTGTATTATATATGTGCCGTGTAACTATAAATATGACTATTGTTTTCTGACCTTGTAGAGATAGTACAGTGTAATAAAAAAGCATAATTTTAGGAATTGTTTGATGTAAATTATGACCTTTAAGTACAACTATAATATCTATGTGATAAAAGTTTTGTAATGCTTTCAACGTTTCTTTAAGTTCTGTATTTAATTAACATAACGAAATATCTAAACTATTGTTATAATCTAGGCTTTTAGTGAAATAAAAATTTAGAAAGTTAAATTATAGCAAGTTTGATTACCATATTAAAAATGTGTTAACAAATTAATTATACATACAGTTAAAATTCATGTCTGACTGTTATCATCGCTAAAAGATCTCGCTTTATTGCATAATTTATATAAATACTTGGAATAACTGACAGACTTTGATAAGCCCTGTATAATTTGCATACAATTGTCTTGATCATTTTGGGCCATCCAAATAAACACATAAAAAGACCAAGAGTCGGGATAGTTAGTGCAACTTAGTTACCTTTTTATCACCGATATGCCCTAAACACCAAAGAAAGTAAAAACACAAAAAAAAACTAAAAAAAATAAATAAAATTCGCACACCGCCCCGGCGCGGTATCCGAACGCGCGCCCGTGACGTCGCACCCATCCCTCTCCGCCCTGTTCCCGCTATCGTCCGTCTCGCTCGCGCGATAAAATGATTATCTCAACGAATTGGGAATGACAATCAACATTGCAATATTTTGAGTGGATTCTTTTATGAGACACTGATATTATTTTTTATTGGTTTTAATTAGACCGCTATGGAGATGTTACGATATTGAAAGCGTTAATACAAACCAAAACTTTTATCTTAACTTAGAAAGGATATATTAACGTAGAACTAACAACCACATACTTATATACTTAAATAAATAAATTCCCATGTTGGTCTGGGACTTGGCCCATGTTGATCTGGGACAAAAAAAAAGAATGTGCCAACTGTGGTTCTTGCCTAGCATGTCGTAAGAGGCGACTAATGGTTTACGGGCTTTTGGGTATGTGACTGAGTAGGCGGCGAGCTAGCCACTTGTCACTCCTCTTTCACAGCTTTCCATCCAACCCAGCCCACTGTCCCATGTTGGTCTGGGACTTAAAAAGAATATGCCAACTGTGGTTCTTGCCTAGCATGTCGTAAAAGGCGACTAATGGTATATCGGTTTTGGGTGTGTGATTGTGTAGGCGACAGGTTAGCCGCTTGTCACTGCTTTTTCACAATTGTCCATCTGACCCAGCCCGGCTTTATTTTTGGCTGAATGTGGTTGAAGGGGCTTGCTGCCCCTTCGACTCTGCCTACCCCTTCGGGGATCGTGGGCGTGATGTTATGTATGTAATAAATTCTCCAGACTGACACACCAATTCCCTAGTCCCAAACTAAGCTTATGCTTGTACTATGCGTACTAGTTGAACGGATAGACATACTTAAATACGTTTATAAAAATCCATGACTCGAGTACAAATGTCCATGTTCATCACACGATACAATAGCTTAACAAATTTTTCCACACATAACACAACATCACGCTCATAATCCCCGAAGGGGTAGGCAGAGTCGAAAGGGCAGCAGGCCCTTTAACCACATTCAGCCAAAGACAAACCTGGGCTGGGTTAGATGGAAAACTGTGATAAAGTAGTGACAAGTGGCTAGCTCGTCGCCTACACAATCACATACCCACAACCTGATATACCACTGGTCGCCTTTTACGACATGCTAGGCAAGAAACACAGTTGGCACATTATTTTTAAGTCTTAGACCAACATAAGACAAATGTTTCCAATATTTAAAAACAATACCGTCTACTAACGTTACAGCTAAACGTGTCTTTTCAGCAGTATCTATCATATATTTCTAATCGTTTGAAGTTTAACAAAGAACAACAGCTTGACCGCACTGACTTTCTTGAAATGTCAGAAGCAGTAACAGTCTTAGATGATTAAGTCCGTATTTTCAACCGACTTCAAAAAAAGGAGGAGGTTCTCAATTCGACCGTATATATTTTTCTTATAATACCTATTATACCCTGACTGGCTCGATGGCTCATTCGGTAGTGACCCTGCCCCATGCGCCAAGAGTTGTGGGTTCGACCCCCAGGACAAACATTCGTATGATGAATACTTGTGTTTGTTCTGTGTCTGGGTGTTAAAATCTAATATTTAAGTGTATATTTGTAATACCACTGTTGATTCTGATATCCGTAACACAAGTGCTTAAGCTACTTACCTCGGAGTCAGATTAACGAATGTAATGTTGTGGGATATTTATTTATTCATTTTTATAAGAAGAAGAAGAAGATTAGCTCCTAGTACCTAGTCCTACACACATTAAGAACTGACATCACACAAGTGCCCAATAATTCAATAATTGTTATTAATTAATCAATCGCTTTAACCGAATGCGCGGTATTGATAAGCATCGGCTAATGGTTTAACGACGTTACCAACAAAGGCGCGCTAAACGAACCGTCGCGGCGCTGCCCATGCGCACGCGTATCTATGATAGATAGAATAGTAATAGAATAGATAGATACGGCGACTACTGGGTGTGGGGACTTCGGAAATGGAAAAATTTGACATTTTCGATAGTCGCAAGAGAGCGATAGATAGACTGGCCCGTTGGTCGAATGGTCACTCTGGCGACGAAACCGAGGTTTGCGGGTTCGAATCCCTGTTGGGGTAAATGTTTCGTGTGATGAACATGGACATTTTGTACTCGAGTCATGGATGTTTATAAACGTATATAAGTATGTCTATCCGTTCACCTAGTATCCATAGCACAAGCATAAGCTTAGTTTGGAACTAGGGAATTGGTGTGTCAGTGTGAAGAATTTATTTATTTATTATTTTAGAGGGATTAGTTTTATATTTTCTTTTTCTGTTTTATCTTCTATGGCGTACATAGATCTAATACGGCACACTTCCTTTCTGATATTTTATATAGTAGAAATCACCAAACCTTCACAATTCTCAGCAATGACGTCATTAAACCAACTCCGAAGTCTCCATAGTCATCATACCTTCTGATTATTGTAAGCAATTTGTCAAATACATAATGCCGAGTCCATTAGCCGTCGCTAATAGATACATAATGCTCGTTCATTATCTAGTACATGGTATTCATTATGTACACTAGTTGTATACCGCGGTGTTGCTTGGAGAGTTTTACAAACAATTTCGAAGTAATAATAAATCAATAAATAAATATCCGACTACATCACAAACATTGATCTGACTCTGAGGTAAGTAGCTTAAGCACTTGTGTTACGGATATCAGAATCGACAGTGGCATTACAAATATATACTTAAATATTGGATATTAACACCCAGACTCAGAACAAACACAAGTATTCATCACACGAATGTTTGTCCTGGGTGGGGATCGAACCCACAACTCTTGGCGCATGGGGCAGGGTCACTACCGAATGCGCCATCGAGCCAGTCAATAAAAATCTTACTTACAAGAGTTTACTAAAGAAACAAAACTTTTCTTTGGAAAAATGTGATCTTTTAAACAAATAAATATATTCTCCAGACTGACACACCGATTCCCTAGTTCCAAACTAAGCTTATAAGCTTGTGCTATGAATACTAGGTGAACGGATAGACATATTTAAATACGTTTATAATCATCCATGACTCGAGTACAAATGTCCATGTTCATCACACGAAACATTTGCCCCTAGCGGAATTTGAACCCGCGACCCTCGGTTTCGTGACCAGGGTCTCTGACCACTCAACCAACATGCCAGTCAACAGTATAGTTTTAACTAATGAAATAATTTTTTGGTTGTAATTGCTTTACTTGTCTTGTGATAACTTAAAAAGTAAATAATCATTGTTATCATCATACACTATTGCGGATCCTAATGCGAATTTGAACCTTATCACGTTGTCATAAAACAATAGATATAAAACTAGATGACTTTTAAAAGCAAATTAACACAAATACAGCAAAATCTGTTCTCTATCACCTCCAATTAGAGCTTATTATTCAATAACATGAAACTCCAAGCGTTCTAATTTTGAATTATTTCAACTGATAATTCACTAACTTATATTAATCAGACAGTTAAGGTAAAATAAACTCAATTCTTAAAGACTTAAGGGATTTGAATAGTGTCCAGTTCATTTGGTGTTGGTATAATCTGATTGGCGGGGCAACTGTCAAAATTTGAACAAAGGCGGTTCTAATGGAGCGGAACGGGCCGAGTACAGTTGTCTCTTTCCCGCGGACGGGTTGTTATGGTTCCGTAAGATTGGTGTAAAAACCATTTTCTTATAATATAAAATAAAAATATTCACAACGTATTATTTTATTAAAATTAATAAGCCTATTTTTTATTGTGGCACAATAATGTAGAGTCAATGATATTATCGGTACCTTAATAGCATTAAAATACATATTTTTCTATGCTTTCAAAAAACCCAATGCAATTTATAGGTTCAACCCAGATACGTACCAGGTTTTTGTTAGTATAATATTCAAATCTATGTACGTATTTATACCTCGACGGTGAAGAAAAACATCGTAAAACCTGCAAGCAGCTATGAATGTGTAACAAAAATCCAAATTATAATTTAAATGGACCCAGATATGAATCAATAGGTTTTTATTAGTTTATTATTCACATCTATGTACTTACGTATTTCTACCTCGACGGTGAAGAAAAACATCGTAAAGCAGATAAATGTGTAACAAAATCTAAATTATATGTTTCCCTTATCTAACGAAATAGGTACTACCTATATAATGCTAGGAATGAGAAGACTTTACAAGTCTTTTGACATTGGTAATGTCTTTCGGTTCAGTCCAGTATAGGCTCCGATTTCACGGAAAATTGCGATCCCGTTATATCTCGGAGAGTTGTGAAGATATGATATTCAAAAAAGGCTCAAAAGACGCGTATTCACAAGAGCTGTAACGTGCAAAAAGAATTGTTCAACAATTCAAAAACTTAAAGAAATGGCCGTAATAGTGAATTTTTATTTTTATCTTGGCGCTTGATATTTTGAAAACGAAGAATCATATAAAAAATTTGAGAAAAATTCCTCTGGACAATTTAGTCAGCTACAATTTGAGCCTAAAACTCGGGTTAAGGGTTTGCCCTGTAGCATAACCTTTTTGAAAAAAGTCAAATTCCGTAGATTCATTTCCAATGTGCTCGATAGTCGTGTGAGGCACGAAATCTGTGATTTTTTTTACAAGATTTTTCTAGAAGTAATGTTTAAGGTTTAAAGAAATTTTTTTCTCATAAGAACTTTCAATGTTAGTTCACTTAGAATGAGGAAAAAATATATATATATATCAAATACATATATATAAAAAACAAAATAAGGTACATTACATGGCGCAGCGCAGCTAAGATTTTTTTTTACAATACTGATAGCGCGCGAGTTGTATGCAGAGCTCAGGTACGTCTCGTCTAAAGCCCCGACTGCATTCAACTCGCGCGGTATCTGTACGTATAATTCACGTTACACAACACTTAGGCACCTTCCCGACTCAAAGATAAACTCCCAGCTCGATAACTCACAATACAGAAATAACAACACTCAAAACACCACAAATCAACAATCAGAACAAACTATTCAGATACAAGTATGTAACTAACTACTTTTTAAATACAAAATAAAGTTAAGCATTGTGACGAAACTATTGATATAAATCTAGTGAAATTGTAAATTCCTCATCAGATTGTATGGCAACGTTACAAAATGGAATGCTTGTCCTACAGGTAATTTTTTAAACTTACATACATTATTTAATTAAGATTGAATGTTAATTAGAAAAACACGACTTAGTTCTGTCACCTGTGTGTAATTTTAACATATACAATAAGAAGGATTCTATATGCGTCAATAATCCATTTGGATTTTAGCACTAATGAGTTATTTTTGTCTCAATGACACATTTTTTGACTGGTTAGAAATGTCCATGGTTCATCTTGTGATAAAAATAGGTGTATTATTACAAATATGTAGGTAATAGGAAATGTCTTAACGGTGTACGTTGTAACAACTATTATTTCAAAAATAACAAGAACATAGGTCTTTAGTTTACTTTCTGGTTAGCAAGGAGTCAAGTAATAATAATATTTTTAATAAAAAAAACCACTCGCTCTATTATCGAGTCGACGGAACCCAGCTTGTTTCAGCGGTTCGCGCTTGACCGTGTTTTTATTGCAGAGTCGTAAAAGTCTCTTTTCCGACTACGGCGATGATAAGGGAAGTGTTATGAATTGATGCGTCCACGCATGTATGTTTATATATTTTTTTTTGTACTACAACTGTCTCGTTGGGCTAGCGCATGTTACCGACATGCGCTCCTTTGGGTATGTGATTGTGTAGGCGACGAGCTAACCACTTGTTACTACTTTTTCACAATTTTCCATCTAACCCAGTCCAGTTTTATTTTTGGCTGAATGTGGTTAAGGGGGCCTGCTGTCCCTTTGCCTCTGCCTACCCCTTCGGGGATTATATATGTATGTATGTATACAGGATTTGAACTCGGGATCTTGTAAACTACACAAGGGTTGAAAATGCGATTTTCACCAATAGATAGATTGATTCAAGCGGTGAGCGGTGGTAGGAGTAGTAGGAGTGCGGGTTCAAACCCGGGCACGTACCTCTGGATTTTTCAAATCTATGTACGTATTTATACCACTAGCTCGACGGTGAAGGAAAACATCGTGATGAAACCTGCAAATTCAAACAACTTTGGATTTGTAAACATGATCCAAAAATTGTCTGGTTCCCTTATCTTAGGGTTACGAAGGTCAGATCGGCAGTCGCATCAATGTAATTACCAGACTCGCTAAATCCTGGATCATGGTCTAAGCGGACCCCGTCTAATCACGGGACATAACGCTAGGAAGATGATGACATAGATTGATTCAAGAGAAGTGGTTTCAGCGTACGAAGCCGGGGCGAGTCGCTAGTTAAGCATTTATAGCCAAGTTCTAAAATGGATAATATAACATACATGGATTTTGTTTCAAAGTTATACAAATACTTAAACTAACTAACTTAATAGTAACTATTATTATTATTGGGAAAGGAAATCAATAGATACTACAAACACCCAGACCTGACACGACAACCGACTTTGCCAACAATTATATGGTTTGGGAATCGAACACACACCCCTTCGTTTCAAAACTAAGTCAAAACCATTCAACAAGACAAAAATACTTTAACAAAATCATTTTAACCTCAAACGTATCATAATATAGTTTTAATCGACACAAAATCACAGTGAAAGTGACTAAACTATATAAAAAACTGTCCGTCCGTCCGTTCTCACCCCGAACCAGTCCTGTGCCAGTCATCGCGTTGGTCACACCCCGGGAGTCGAACCGGCGGAAGTAACGATTTAGTTTTTACCACCGCGCTATAGATAGTTTGTTAAAGCTAGCCCGATAATTCCTAATCTCCAAGCTTAGTATAAATTGTACTAAAGATCTCACTAATATTTTTTTTAAACCTACATTATATAATTATGATTGTTACATTAGAAATAATGTTAATTTGAAAATCACGACTTAGTTCCGTCACCTGTGTGTAATTTTAACATATACAATAAGAAGGATTCTATATGCGTTAAATCCATTTGGATTTTAGCACTAATAAGTTATTTTTGTATCAATGAAACATTTTTTGACTGGTTAGAACTGATTATAAACACGAAGTTTGTATGGATGGATGGATGTGTAAATGTTCGTTACTCTTTCACGCATAAAGTGCTGCATGGATTTTAATGAAACTTTACAATAGTATAGCTTATACATTAGAATAACACATGAGCTATTTCATCGATGTACCACGCGAGCAAAGCCGTAGGCAGAAGCTAGTACGACCATAAATATATTCTCGTATGTTAGACTGAGATTCAAGAGCGTTGATAGATCAATGGTGATGACACTTGCCTTATATGCAAAGACTGCAAGTTCGAACCCGGGCATGTACCTCTGAATTTCTTGGTGGTGTGGATGTTGTGATAAGAAACTAAAAAAAAACCGGCTAAGTGCGAGTCGGACTCCGCCAAATGGTTCCGTAACATTATCTATAAAAATGGCAAAAAAATCATGTTTTTTGTAAGGGAGCCCTCTTTAATATATATTTTATTCCGTTTTCTAGTACTAGTTGTTATAGCGGCAACGGAAATACATCATCTGTGAAAATTTCAACTGTCTAGCTATCACGGTTCATGAGATACAGCCTGGTGACAGACAGACAGACAGACACGGACGGACAGCGGAGACTTAGTAATAGGGTCCCGTTTTACCTTTTAGGTACGGAACCCTGAAAATGATGTATCTACAAATTTGTCTATGTCTTAAATGGGACTACTGAATTCGTCTTTGTCCGATGTTGGTCTGGGACTTAAAAAATAATGTGCCAACTTTGTTTCTTGTCTAGCATATCGTAAAAGGCGACTAATGGTGTATCGGGTTTTGGGTATGTGGTTGTGTAGGCGACGAGCTAGCAATTTGTCACTACTTTTTCAAAATTTTCCATCTAACCCAGCTCAGTGTTGTTTTTGGTTGAATGTGGTTAAAGGAGCCTGCTGCCCCTTTGACTCTGCTTACCCCTTCGGGGATTATGGGCGTGATGTTATGTTTAAATGGGACTAATTATGTACTAAGTACCGGGTATGTGTTTATGTAGACGATAACCTCGCCACATGTCGCATTATAACGTCGCTGGGATGGTGCCGCTATGTGGCGGGTCGTTCCATTCCCTAAAATATGGCTGATTGAAGCGATGGCTGACACATACGTCATGCTTGGGAACAGGTGCCGCCTTTGGGGCAGTTTCCAACCACTTTGGATTTGTAACCATGATCCAAAATTTCTTCGTTTCCCTTATGTAAGGGTTACGAAGGTAAGATCGGCAGTCGCTTCAATGTCATTACCAGACTCGCTAAATCCTGGATCATGGTTTAAGCGGACCCCGTCTAAGACGGGACATAACGCTAGGAAGATGATGTTTGAGACCAGAGCAGACCAGTATCTGCTCTGGTCGGATCAAGTTTTTTATTTTTTTTTGCCTGGTATTTATACATTTTTATTTTCCTATTTCACACCAGGCCCACTTTGAAACATGGTTCAAAGTTAAATATGATTCTTATAACTTTGTTTATACTGTTGTTGAAAACAGTAACTACCGAGTTTCTTACCAGATTCTTCTCGGTAGATACAACATTCAACAGTAGATACAACCGGTGGTAGAATCATATAGCTTTACCTGTATTTGACGATTTATAAGTGTTTTCTTGAAACCTATTTAACTAGAGAATATTTTGACTTTGACTTTGACATGTCGCTGATTTTTCCCAATTTTGCGTCTATCCCAAATTTTATTCGGCTGAATAATGATCCGCAGGTACGATCCCAGATTTGATGTAACACTCTTCGCGTATAAGACGCGTGTCCTTACCCCTGAACTACACTGCTAAACCGCTCTACCTCGTAAGATAACGATGAATAATGAATGGTGAATGAATAGAGAATGAATAAAGAATGGTGAATGAACAGAATGGATAGTTTCATTGACAACACAACAAGGTCCAACAAAAAAGAAAGAGATGCAAGATATGGTATATTCCCAAGGAAGTGGCTGCGGTTTCAGTATCAATTACAGAAACTGGGGTCGATATAGCCCGGGTGATGGTAAAGTTATATTTTTTCTACTCGATTACGATGAAGACAAAAGAACGGTGGTAGCTTAATGTTAACGACACGTGGCACGTACACGGGGGATGCGGGTTCAATTCCATGGTTCGTACGTTAATATGCAAGGCTAGTTGGACTAATTCGGTGGAGAGAGATTCATCGTGATGTCTGGTTGAAGTTGTCTGGTTCCCCTATCTAAGGGTTACGAAGGTCAAATTCAAATTCAAATCCTTTATTGCAAGTCACACGATAAAAAATAGATGACAGTCTTTAAAGGGCAAGTACATGTGACGCCCTGTAGTAAGGACATTGCAAAAATTCTTAAAAACTATAAGGTCAGATAAAGCTAGGTCAAATAAGCAGTGGCATTATTGTAATTACCTGACTCGCTAAACCCTGGATCATGGTCTAAGCAGACCCCAACAAGCACGGGACAACGCTAGGCAGATGATGATGAAGTGTTTAAGCTGCCTTTGGAATTTGATTAAAATATGTGATGATGTTAGGTATTTATTTATTTTACACTTACTAGCGGCTCTCCCCATCGCACGAGTGGCAATTTATGTTCTAACCTAACTTTTTCTATAGCCCATGTTGATCAGGGATAATGTAGAATTCTAATAGTGAAAGAATTTCCGACATCGATCCAGCATTTTTTGAGTTTATTTGTTACATACATACATACTAATCTTTCCTCTTTATGATAATAGTGTAGATATCAGCCAACTCCTCCACCACAGTGCCCCGATTAGTACGCGCACGCGCAGATTCGCTTTCTGTGCGCGTGACCACGCCATGGACTGCGCGTATTATATTGTTGTCCGAGAGAATACAGGCCAAAGTCGCTCTTTGTTACAATGAATCTAGTATAAACTAGTTTGAATAAAAGCATTTTTGAGGATTAGAGATATGAACGTCTATGTCAAGATGAACTATACTTATTTCTTTATGGCAAATAAGACATAATATTTGAGATTGCAGATTCTTCAATGTCTATTAATGCTATAAATAATGGAAAGAAATTAATTGTGAATGGTTTTCTAACTTTTATAACTAAGCACGGTTTTCCCATTACAAATCTTTCTTAAATTCAAACTTATATTAAGTAATTACTATGAGTGTTATCTATTTTCATTTTACACAGAACCTTCGTCATTAGAAAAAGAGAGTGTGAATCTTCACCAAACTTCTTGATCAAGCTCAATTTTGATGAATAACTCTGGAAATTTTGAACTTCCTAAGATTTTTTTCTCAATAAAAGTTAGCATGGTGAGAACGCCTCATCCAACGTCTCGACCAAGCTCAATTTTGTCATATCAAATATTTTTTGAATCCACAATTAATCTATATTCTTCACCTATATTAGTATAATCGACTCTAGAACTCTTTAATTTTACACTCCCTAAGAATCTTCCTCAGTAAAAGTGAGTGTGGTTCCCATCAAACTTCTTGATCAAAACATTTTGACGTTTCAAATCTTTTGTGGAGCCGAGAGCATTCTAATTCTTGATCGCAACAGTACCCGGTAGATTCATTGAGCGCGTTTCACTGTGGGTCAGGCGAGGCGGCTGGCGCGAGTGAATGGGACGTTTTTTGTGCGAGTACACTTGCCTAAATCGGTGTGAAATTAGTTGGGCCGACGCCGCTTCTGATCTGTGATGTGTTGTGGGGTGCGAATGGTAGCGGGATAGGGGAATTGACGTTTTAGAATCCTATTCATAAAACTATTATCATCTTCTAGTGTTAGATATGTGTCATTATTGGTTGAGATCCGCTTAGCTCAGCTTAGAATTCTAAATTTCGTGTCTAGTTTATTACGTTGAAATGAAGCCCTTCTAACTCATCTGCAACCAGATAAACTGTGCCATTTAAAACCAAAAAAAAACAGAGTCTAAGGAAGGAATTGGACTTTCGTACATTTGATCAATATTTTTTGAACGAAAAAAGATTAACCGTCCTCACAAATTTGGTATAAACAAACAATATTATGTTGATAGGATTAAGAGCTCTAATTTACATCGAATGATTTTTCTGGGACTGTAACATGTTGTTCTGGGACTTAAAAATAATGTGCCAACTGTGTTTTTTGCCTAACATGTCGTAAAAGGCGACTAAGAGTATATCGGGTTTTGGGTATGTGATTGTATAGGCGACGAGCTAGCCAATTGTCACTACTTTTTCATAATCTTCCATCCAACCCAACCCAGCTTTATTTCTGTCAGAATGAGGTTGAAGGTTGACTCTGCTTACGCAAACGTATGAATTTTGTTTTTCTAAAAAAAAATTATCAGCATCGTCGTAATATAAAATCTAAACGTAAACGGCGAGTGAGGTGTGTAAGGATCGTGCCATATCGCGTTCGGTTCACTCTGCCTACCCGCTAAGGAAGTGGCGTGAAGTTTAGTTAGTTAAACGTAAACGCTTATACTTTGGATCCGAATAACGTAACGTTACATAAACCCTTGTCTCTATCTGTCGCAGGCAATTTGTATGATTCCGCATTTTGACTGGCCCGTTGGTAGAGTGGTCAGAGACCCTGGCCACGAAACCAAGGGTCGCGGGTTCGAATCCCGCTAGGGGCAAATATTTCGTGTGATGAACATGGATATTTGTAATCGAGTCATGGATGTTTATAAACGTATTTAAGTATGTCTATCCGTTCACCTAGTTTCCATAGCACAAGCTTATAGGCTTAGTTCGGGACTAGGGAATTGGTGTGCCAGTCTGAGGAATTTATAATTTATAATTATAATTATAATTTATTTTACAAACGGCGTCGTCTGTTTAAAAACGCTCGCTGATTTGTAATATGCCGAAGGCAAATTGGCGACTTATTGAATCAGTTGTTATAATTTCGACATTGTTTGTTTTTCTTCGGTTCTGGCTGTAGGGTCGCAGTTGTACCTAACACTCCTCCTCGCTTAGCTGGTCGTCGTACCTATTATTTTAACTACTACCTAACCTAACCTAACCTAAACTAAATACTTGCGGCATACTATATAAAGACCGCAATATACATTTTGCCTTCGGCATATTACAAAACAGCGAGCGTTTTTAAACGGACGACGCCGTTTGTAAATTCCGAATCATACAAATTGCCTGCGACATATTCATTAAGTAATTTCTATTTCTTCGTTATCATCTATCCTATTTTCTCACCATTATCAATTAGAACCGAACGATTCATTCACCGATTCCTCTCCGCTGCAAGTCAGACCACGACTTACCTGATATTTATACCATTCGAGTACACAAAGCAAGATTGGTCCGGTCATGAGTGAGACAGTGAAAAAGAATCTTTTTTTTGTGCTGCGCGAGAGTTGTGAACATTTCACTTTGGTGCAAGCATGTTGTTACTTTTATCTGACCTTCTCGCTAGACTGGTAAACGCTGTGCAAATAATATACATCATTAAATTGAATTTCTGGATCCAGGACATGACCATCCATACCAGCTACGATATCACCCGCAATCCCCGAAGAGGTAGGCAGAGTCAAGGCAAGCCCTTTTAACCACATTCAGCCGAAAAAGATAAATTTCAAAAAGACAATTTTCCATCTAACCCAGCCTGGGTTAGATGGAAAATTGTTAGTAGACAAGTAGCTAGTTTGTCGCCTACACAATCACACACCCTAAATCCTATATACCATTAGTCGCCTTTTACGACATGCTAGGCAAGAAACAAAATGAGTAGGTACAAAAGGTGCGGCCAGAATACCAGTGCTGCTGCGGCGACTCTCGGGTTGCTGCAACACGTGCTGAGGCTCGCACCTTGTTGGCCATAACTCTTGTATGTTCCTGGCTGTTCTTGGCGGTTTAATCACCCCCGTGCCTCGGAAAGCACGTTAAGCCGTTGGTCCTGCGCCTGACCTCTCTCCGGTCATGTCGGATTGCCGTCTCACCGGACTATGAGGGTGAAGGAACAGAGAGTTCACTTGTGTTTGTGCACACACTTGTGCACTATAATATCTCCTGCGCAGTTGGCTAATCGTCGTTGAGATTGGCCGCCGTGACCGATATTGGTTAGGAGGACATTATTTATGTTCCTGTCTCATATGTCTGTATTATTTAATGTTCAATAGAATAGAATATTCTATTCTATTCTAAACACAATTGGCACATTCATTTTAAGTCACAGACCAACATGGGACAAATATAGGGTCAATATTTATTTATAGATATAAAATAATATATTAAGCGAGTACTCACCGTCGCCCCCCTGGTTGCTGCTGTGCGCGTGGTACTGCTCATCTGAAAAATCGTACTCTACGTCAGGTCAGACACATCTGCTCTCGGTAACCATACTTCTTTTGGACACAGTATAGATATATATAATACTAGCAGCGCCCCGCGGTTTCACCCGCATAGTTCCCGTTCCTGTAGGAATATAGGGATAAAATATAGCCTATGTTACTTCCGGATAATGTAGCTTTCCAATAATGAAAATTTTTTTAAATCGGAGCAGTAGTTTTTGAGTTTATTCATTACAAACATACACACACAAAAATACAAAAATACAAATCTTTCCTCTTTATAATATTAGTAGAGTTTAGATAGTATATATATATACTACCAATTTATACGAGTATATAAAACCTCCACTTTAATTGTTAATTTTAGCATTAATTATTTTGTAAGACCTAAAATGCAGTGGTAGTAAACCTTTACCGTATGTAAAGTATTAACAATACTTTGGTCGTGGGCATCTTTTTCTTGTATCAAGTACGTACAAAAATGGCAAAAACTAGAAAAAAGTTGTCTGATGAAGAAAAAAAAAGGAAGAAGGAGAGAGCAAATAAGACTTAGTATGCGGCGAAACCGAGAAAAACTTTAAAAAGATGCTGCAGCTATAGAAGAAGTGCGAAAGAGAGACAGTACAACAGCCATTTACATTGTGTTCTATCAAAATATGTAATAGTTATGACGTCTGTTTCTTTAGGTTTATATTATTGTAAGCTTTAAGAAATTGTTATAATGGTATATACAGGGTCATTTGTAAAACACCAACAACCTCGCAGGAGTCGATTTCTGGCGTTATAAGCAACGTTTGTTCTACGATTTTTTCTAAATCGACAAAAAAAACGGCTTTCCTTACTAAATGACCAAACAGCTTATGTAGTTTGTATGAAAATTCTTTTTTTTTTGCCATTTAAGAAAAATCGTAGAACAATTGATTCTGTTTATAATGTCAGTAATCTACTCCTGCAAGGTTGTTGATGTTTTACAAATGACCCTGTATAAGTTAAGTTATAGACGGTTCAAAATATAGTCTATGATAAGTCTAATAAATGGACTAAAATTCGACATAACTTTAATACATTTGTTTATTATTCAATACAGTGTATTGTACCTACATGTATTTTAGACATGAATATGTTTAATATTAAAAAACAAATAAAAGTTGCCTATGCACAAAACTGTCAACAATCTACTAGTAGGACAGTAAACTACTGTAAATTTATTAATAACTGCAAGATTACTTTATCGATCATAGCTCTGTGGACTAATTTAATTTTACTGTATTAGGAAAAACGTGATCTAAACCCACCTCCATTCCGATGGTCGCTAATCAGCTCCTGGCTCTGCAGCGTGGGCGCATGTATCAGCACCTTCTGCTGCGGACTGTGAGGGTCCAGACCTTCGACCTCCAACAACGGCGCGTGAGGTTCATACCCGTGCACTACAAGAGGAGGCGCGTGAAGATCCATGTCTTTGCATCACCTATTTTATAATCTGTTTAAAAAAAAATACAGTTCCACTATAGATAAATATTGGCGCCAATGTTCACTAAAAAAAACACTTGACAGTTCTCTGGCGCGTTCTAATTTCGAAACAGTTCACTTTTTTACGTGCGATTTTAAAAAGATATCGCGCGGGCTTTTAGTTTTGTTTTGTTTTCGGACACTGATTGTTTTGTTCGGTTGGCAGTATTTGTTTGACGTGGCACTGTTTGGTTTGTCGTTGGAAGAGAGTTCGTTGATGTTTTGTGATGATTTTTTAATTGCTTTTTTTTTCTAATTGATTTGCACTATTGTTGGCACTTATTTCCTCAGTTATAGACTATAGAGTATGCTAGAGTATTTTGGTTGGAAGTACGGGAAAGTTTTCTTGGCGTTTCACACTATTCTATCACATGTTTGTGTTCACGGCTACTTGGTAGTGTTCTTCACCGTAATCTCTTCCGAATTTTCAGGCGTAGGGTCAGCATTTTTGTATCTGTAACAAAAGAAGAAAAAAAATAGTTCTATTTCTTTTTTTACAACAAAATTGTGCAACTGTATGCAAGAATCGCATGTAAATGCAGTAAAAACGCGGTAGTATTTAGATGCACTTCAGCATTTGAATATGCGAACAAAAGGCTTCCTCTGGGATACGAAACGGCTTCGAAGAGTTGGGAAATAGAGCACTGGCTGGATATGATACAGGGATAATGTTTAAGTTGCTCAAAAAGAGTAGGTATAATTTTGCTTGAATTTTGCCATTTCATATTATCACATTTAACGAAAAAAAATGCTACCTTATTAAGTTTATTCCTATAAAATTACTAATATATAGCATCATGCCCGTAATCCCCGAAGGGGTAGGCAGAATCGAAGTAGCAGCAAGCACTTTTAACTAGAAAAAAATACGTACAATGTAATACGTACGTAAATGTTACATTATTTATTTTACTTAAATCGTACGTACATTTTCCAAGTGGTGTAAATCATTATAGTGAATTTCTCACAACCATAAAAAAAATCAACGTATCTATGTGATCCTAAACATTCATACTACTCTGAATTATTTCAAAGTTATATTATAGCTATCATATTAAATTCCAATTCACAAAACAAAGTCGTCGCTTCTGTCTGTTCGCTTAGATCTCTTGAATTACTCAAGGGATGTTGATTTGGTTTTCACCAATAGATAGAGTGATTCAAGTTGTTTGATCCTCACCGTGCGAAGCCGGGGCGGGTCGCTAGTATGATATAAAGACGATGTCACCTCCAAAATGGAGTATTCCCACATCGGCGTCAGCGCAGAACAATGGCTGCTCAAGGCACGAGCCGTGGCTTCGCTTAAATAATAGATGTACACATTTTGTTTGCAAAACGGAACACGCTTCATTTATATTTGCGTATGCGCACATCGCGAATAAAATTCATATTCAACAGATAAATGCACTAGATCTTACTAATATTATAAACATGAAAATTCGTATGGATGGATGTATGTTTGTTACTCTTTCACGCAAAACTTACTAGATGGATTTTAACAAGGTTTACGAGAATAATGTCCTAGTTGATATAAGTCATGGCTGCCAATCTCAACGAGGATAAGCCAACAGCAGGGCAGGAGTTATTATAGTGCACAAGTGTGTGCGCAAACACAAGTGCACTCTCTATTCTTTCACTCTCATATTCCGGTGAGACGTTAATTCGACATGACCGGAGAGAGGTCAGCACTCGACCAACGGCTTAACGTGCTCTTCGAGGCGCAGGGGTGATTAAACGGCCAACTTCCTGACTCCAGACTGTTACCGAGTAATTTTAATATTGAAATACCCAACTAAAATTTTTGGCCAGACCCGGGATTTGAACCCGGAACCTCTTGGTCCTTAACCGGCTCATACTAGTACTATAATAAGGAGGAAATTTTAGGAAAATATATCTCGTACATCAGAATAACACATACGCTACGTTTGTGGTCACAAGACTTAACTTTTCAAAACCAATTTGAAACAACGCCTCGCATAGTATCGCGATGTTTTGAAGTCAGTTTGTTCATCATCACCACTAACAAAGCATCAGTCAGGACAGCACAGGATGGGACAGACAAAATTAGCGCTCGTCTGAGTCACCCCCTACGCAAAAGGTTACCGCGCAAGGCTGTGGGAACTTCGGCGATACAATGAACAGAGCGCACACGGGCTAAGCACCCGGGACCAAATCACGAGATATTATTTTATTATGTTTATGTAATCGTATTTACCTAACTAACTAACTAAACTTCACGCTACTTCCTTAGCGGGGTTGGCAGAGAGAACCGAACGCCATATGGCACGATCCTTACACACCTCACTCGCCTCTTCAACATTCATGATCCTTTTCATACAAGCTCTACGGTTTTTATGACTCCTAACATCACCTTCTGTTAAAACACGACCAATTTGGTCGTGGTAGGTGAGCCTGGGCCTTCCGCGGTTCCTACATCCTTCCACTTTCGCATTGTATATCTGTTTAGTCAATCTTTCGTCATCCATTCTTTCCACATGTACGAACCACCGGAGCATGCCTCTTCTTATTACGCATTTATCTTATTTTGTTATTAATATAATATATTGTATTATTTAAACGTATAAATATAAAAACATTCGTCCGTGGGCATCACTCGGCAGGGCGCACTGAAAACCAGCGCCATGTCTTACCATGTAGGTCATGGCTTAAATGCTGAGTGAGGCCCTTTTCTTTTGGACATGGCAAATCCATTTCTAGTTATCGTGAATTCTTTTTTTTCTTGTAATAAATGTTTCTTTCTTTAAATATGTATAAAAATGAGGAAGACGATACAAGTAACTAAGAGGTTTTAAGAACTTTTTCCTTAAAGCAGCGGTTCGGCGTGAAGTTTAGTTAGTTAGTTAGGTAGCGGTTCGGATCCCAGTAGAAGAATGAAATATATTCGCATGAAAACAATTATAGAATTTAAATAAAGGGCCGTTAACCCAATTTTCCAATAAGGGTCAAGCAATGTAAAGATTACTAGTTTTGGTTCGTCAGAAATGGCATTAGGAGGTTTTCGCAAGTTCTGCGGCGTGCGAAATTCCTTCGATATTATTTTGGAAATCTTTATAAATGTATAATTATGACGGAATAGTCTGGTTATGTGGAATTTTTAATCTTGTCCAATGAAACTTTATCTGCCTATAACTTCGAATTATTACCTAATTTAAACACAAATAAGCAAAAGGAAAATAATTGTCAAACCTTTTTTGAACCACCAAGACAAACATTCATTTAATGTCATATTAAATATATTTACTTTTGTTAACAATATTTTACATTATTGTGTGCTGATTAGCAACTAGCTTTTTCTATTCATACTATTTTTACTTCTAATTAAATCCCATAATATCGTCAGATCTATCGCCAGTATGGCGTGCGCGTGCGCACATTTTCGACAAATTATTCACACGTTAGTTACGATGGGTATCTTGTGTGCGCAGACGATAATGTTTATTTCCATACTTAGCTGTGTTTTACGCACTCTTTTTGTTGTCAACAAAGGACGTCTTTTATTTTTAAAAGTGCTAGCGGAAGAAAAAAAATATTATATATAATTAAGGTGTGTTGTCATAAATATTTTTCTTTTACATTAATTCGATAAAATAAATAATCGACTATCTTATCAAATAATGATTAATGGAGGTTCACACACTGTTTTTTTTTTTCTTGAATTCAATCTCTAAATAGTAGTCGAATCATTTTCAAAGAAAGAAAAGATCAATTTAAAATTTAGTTATCATTGAAAACAAATGTCGACGATTTTTATTGAAAACGTTTGCTGATTATCAACTCAAATGTGTTTATAGAATAATGAAAGGCCTCTTCATATAATAAGTTAACCCTTTGGTTTGGTTTTAGTCAGATTTAAATAAACTATTACTAGACCTATATAACCCGCTAGGAAAGTGGCATGAAGTTTGGTAAGTTAGTTAGTTATATCTATACAACTAGGTCAGATTCTCAGATCAGAAATGTCAACAAGAAGTTTAGTTATTTAACTACACTAGATCTTACCGCATCCAACTATTTGTACTGCATCACAAAAGCTTCATCCAAAAAAAAACAACTCCTTTTCACACCTGATCATTACACATTGTCACACGAGAAAAAACTCAAAGGTTCACTCTTCAATTCCCAAAAACAAAGTGTTTCAAACAAGACAAATCATCAGTGACCATCTAAAACTACTTATAATAACAAAAAACGTAACGAGCTGGTGTATCCGTGAGAATAAAACTATACGTCAGCTGTAACTTAGCGATAATGATAAGTTGTAAGCTAAGGAAAAAATTTGTTGAACTTTAACTTAACTTAGGTGTGAAGTTAGATACTTAAACAAATATGTTGTCAAATTTACTGTTATAATAGCTGACCCGCACTTCGTAATGCCCTATTCTCAGATTTTCAATACCTACTTTTTTTTTATTTAATTTAATTTTCCACCCAGGACAAACATTCGTATGATGAATCGAACCCACAACTCTTGGCGCATGGGGCAGGGTCACTACCGAATGCGCCATCGAGCCAGTCACGTGTGTGTGTTTGTTAATTAATGTTATTTTAGTTTTTATATAGTTTTTAAAGTTTAGGTCACGGAAATAAGGTGTCGCAACAAACTTAATTATTGTGAAAATGGAATAAGTAGTATTTTTTACAATAATATCTAATTATTGAAAAAGTATAGAGAATAATTTTTATATTTTAATTATTACTTTAATATGGAATAGCGGCCGCTAATAATAATTATTAAAACAATACATTCAATTAACATCACAATGAAGTATGTTTTACAAAAAATAACATAGTTGCGAAATCAGTTCGTAACGAAACAAAATAATAAATCAATTGATGTAACATATATATGTTTAATAAATATATCTTCATTAATTGGGAACTGATTTTAAATCATTACGTTAATTGGAATAAGTTACAGCAATCGTGTTTAGTATAGGAACTAAGATGGTTTAGTGCCGTACTAATTACTTGTATATTTTATAGTACAATAATATTATTACATAAAAATTTTGTCTTCTCGAAAAATGGGCTATCTAATACTGAAAGAATTTTTCAAATCGGACCAGTGGTTCCTGAGATTAGCGCGTTCAAGCAAAAACAAACAAACAAATTCTGCAGCTTTATAATATTTGTATGTATAGATTTAAAAATATATATGCGTAAAAGTGTCTGTTCGTTCGTTACATCTTCACGCCTAAACTACTTAACTCATGGCGATGAAATTCGCTCCTTGAGAAAGAATATAGACTTCTTTTTATCCCAGAAAAAATTGGCAGATCACGCAGTAACCAAGAATAAATTTATCGAGACCAAGACTAAAATCTAGTCATATAAATAAATTAGTTTTGATACAAACTTCATAATGTATGAAACGGACGCCGTAACAACGTTAGTGCTTTGTTCGACGGCTGTCCTTGAAGAGCGCTTATGTCATACAGCCAATGGACAGGTCCGGGCTAGTTCGAAAACGGGTTATCTTCATACCCAACACGGTAGGGTGGCCAAAATTTTGCTAACGTTCACGATTTTTGATAGAAACGTAAATAGAATACTTTAGATTTTTTTTTTATGTTTTTATCACTATAATAAGGACTTTAACAATTTAATCAAAGCGTTATTGAAGCAACCTTTTTTCGATACAAAAAGAGAAAGTGCTTGTAAATATGAATGAAATCGGACCAAAATAATTATTAAATTGATTGGCTCGATGGCGTATTCGGTAGTGACCCTGCCCCATACGCTTACAGTTGTGGGTTCGCTCCCCAACCAGAACAAATATTCGTATGATGAATACTTGTGTTTGTTCTGTGTCTGGGGTGTTAATATCCAATATTTAAGTATATATTTGTAATACCACTGTTGATTCTGATATCCGTAACACAAGTGCTTAAGCTATGGAGTCAGGTCAACGTATGTGATATCGTCGGATATTTATTTATTTATTATTTATTAAATAATATTGGAAAACACTTAAGTATACTTCCAGACATCCAAGATTTAGGTACATATATATTTTTTCTTATCATGAACAGCTGATTTGTATTCGCCTTTGATTTGATTTGTTTAAGCTAGTATTTCTAATCTATCAACCAAGTGGCCTTACTTTATATATGCGCGCGAGTTGATGACAAAAGAAAATAGACAAAATCTGAAGGTGTCAACTGGCTCAAGCAAGCGAGTTGACGAACAAGTCTGTCTCTATAATTAAATCTGACGATAGGAAACATTTTTTTGTTAGACAGACATCTTTTTTATCTTTAAACATGACGTCACAAATAATCACACTAATCATGGCCACCATAGTCCTAATTAAATATGCCTTTGTCTAACATTTCGGCGCCGGCTGAACAATTATTATCTGCCGGTTCAATGTCACTGTTTTTTGTCCACATGAGAAAATGTATGCGCCATTTTGCCTCCGCCATCTTGGATTTCCGATAACGATCGTTATTGGCTAGCTTGTTTTTTGTTTTTGTAAAATTGTTGATAACATATTATGTGAGTTTGGGAATAACATTTGTCGTTGATGATTTTTATAATTGAATGTAAATTTAAGTCATGTTATCAGGGCTTTTAAATATAGGGTCATGTTCTCAAATATTTTTAAATACATTCAGAAATACTTAATAATAATGTCTATGTGTATGTTGCGAGAAATCAGGTCAGCTATCATTTTTCCTACGGATCTATTAATTTTTCGGGATAAAAGTGGCATATGCCCTTCGTCAAGGTCTAAACTTTTGGCATGACAAATGTAAGTAATTTAGTCGTGAACATTTTGTAATACTTTTTTTTTGTATTTTTAACTTGAGACGCCATTGAAAACTCGCTTAGGTATATACTTAAATGCCTAGATAAAAATATTTACAGCGCACCTATGTCATTAATTAAAATCTTATAGCAACTAGAAATCATACCAATCTTTAAAATTAATTATCATTTACAGTATCCACAAACTAGTTTAAACAACAAATTCCAATGATGCAAACTCTAAAATTAACATAAACTTTTGAATGAATAGGTATTCAAATTTATTTTTTTTTCGAAACTAGTTTATTTATTTTATGAATATAAAAGTTTAAATCAGTCATCAATCGCTAATGGTCGGCATTAACTTTTACCAAATCTAGATTTTAAATGAGTCTAGTTTTGCAACAGACCCCTTATTATCATTCGACCGTGAAGTCTGTGTAAAAAACGGCAAGGGTTAATAGATATTTAATGCATTGGTTCCGTAGAATTGATTTTTGCTATGAGCTTTTTATTATTAGTTTTATTTAAGTACTAGCGACTGCCCGTAACTTCGCTCGTGTTTGTTACAAAGTGTAAGTTCTGCGGGATCTACAACATGTCCAGGATAACAAAACAGTCTGTGTCCTTTCTTAGTATTCAAACGTATATAATATCAAGTTTCATTATTATCATAAGATCAGTGTTAAGGCGTGAAAACAGAACAATTTAATAAATAAATAATAAATATATCAGACTAGGTACCATCACATACATTGATCCGACTCCGAGGTAAGTAGCTTAAACTTGTGTTACGGATATCAGAAGCAACAGTGGTATTACAAATATATACTTAAAAATTGGATATGAACATTGAACACTCAGACACATAACAAACACAAGTATTCATCATACGCATGTTTAAGGGTGGGGATCGAACTCACAACTCTTGGCGCATGGGACAGGGTCACTACCGAATGCGCCATCGAGCTTGTCAAAACTTTGTCGTACATAGTTACTTCCGCACGTACAATATTAGTAAGTATTATTTATGTGTATATATCTCTATTTATCTATCTACCATGATCCAGAAATTGTCTCTCGAAAAAATCAAAAAAATCCCCTATTTTACGGTTACGAAGGTTAGATCGGCAGTCGCTTCAAAGTATTTAACCAGACTCGGTACATCCTGGATCATGGTCTAAGCGGACCCCGTCTAAGCACGGGACATAACGCTAGGAAGATGATGATATCTAGTTATCAAATACTACTGGTCGCCCAGTTGTCGAAATTCGACATAAAATCGATAATTCATTGAATGTTTTTTATGAATTTCTAATACAATATTTATCAAAAGATTAGCTTTCTACACTACTTCTCCATATAAACTTCAATTGTGCCAAATCGCATACTCCTCCGTCCGCGTAATGTTCGTAAAAAGGGGTACAAAGATTTTGCCTCACTTATTATTAATATGGATTTTATTGTATTTTACTTACCATCAAATTAAGTGTTTTTTTTTTGCTTCATTATTTAGGGCTGTGCAATAAAACCACCCAATGTTATTTACAAAGGTAGAATTATGTATTTTTACTAAGATTATGTAACCAGTTACTTTTTTTTATAAAAAACCAGTAGGTAAGTGTTTCTTCTACGCAGCATAATTAACAGAATATTTTTTCCATTCATTTTAAATGAACGGAACCCTAAAAAGTGTCTTATTTTGTAAACAACGTCAATTTTCCGGTAGATCTACCGCGCCCTGCGTAAGCGCAGCGAAAATATACGTAATTGGAACTTTTACCCTCCGCCGTTTATCGCGAGTACTACGGGCACTCGATAATAATCAATATCGAACATTTTACGATTCGAATCGTCATCGTTACGACAATTATTTAGAAAGTAATTTTTACGATGAATCATTATAGAGTATTAGGAAAAATTATAGATTAGAAGTAGTGGAAAATTTCTTTTAGAATTCATTAAAATTCGAAGACATGAAATCGCAAAAGGTGACTAATGGCACATCGGGTTATGTGTATGTGATTGTGAAGGCGACAAACGAGCCACTTGTCACTACTTTTTCACAACTTTCATCTAACCCAGCCGAGTTTTATATTTTGCTGAATGTGGTTAAAGGGGCCTGCTGTCCCTTTGACTGCCTATCCGTTCAGGGATTATGGGCGTGATGTTATGTATGTCTAAGACATGATATTTCATTAAGTAATATTTGATGATACATTTTATTTTAGTACTGTAAACAGTCAAAATAATTATTATTTAATTTAATTCAATGCTTTTTGTCAAGTATAGCACATAATGACTTCAAAGTCTGCGATTTGTGATAAGGCCTCTTTCATACAACAGTTCCTTACAAAGAGTAACATTAGGCTACTTTTATTTCAGAAAAAAATATTATGCGTCCGTATAGAAAAATAAACATTTGTTGCCCTAATAGCTAGTTGCCCTATAAAACAAGAGGAAATACTGCGTTCTGATTCAACGAGATTCGTACATGAAAAATCATCATCATCTTCCTAGATATGTCTCATGTTTAGGCGGGGTCCGCTTAAACCATGATCCAGGATTTAGCGAGTCTGGTAATTATATTGAAGCGACTGCCGGTCTGACCTTCATAACTCTAAGAGGGGAACCAGACAATTTTTGGATTATGGTTACAAATCCCAAGTTGTTTGAATTTGCAGGTTTCATCACGATGTTTTCCTTCACCGTCGAGCTAGTGGTATAAATACGTACATAGATTTAAAAAATCCAGAGGTACGTGCCCGGATTTAAATCCGCACTCCTCGGTTAAGAGGCGCGTGTCCTTACCATTGAGCTACCACCGCTCTTCACCATACACGAAAAATAGTTTCCATCAATTAATATGCACCGTTCAATCTCATTTCCGACTCATAACCATTACGGTCACCAAAACAACCACAGTACGGGAATTTCCCACGATTACTCGAAATTGGTCACTACACCCTCCTCAATTATATTCACGAGTTAACCCTGCGCGCCGATGGTCCGGCTGACTGATTGGGGGTGAAGTTAAACGGGGGTGATTAGCGAAGCAACGGTTTTAATTTGTGACTATTTGCAGGTTAAGTTGTTGGTTTGACTTTTAATGATAGTTTCGTTTCGGTGTTTTGGAATTTTCGATAGCGTTTGATTCGACTGGTTTTTTTTCTTCTTCAAAAATAAATAATAATAAATTCTTCAGACTAACACACCAATTCCCTCATCCCAAACTGAGCATATAAGCTTGTTCTATGGATTCTAGGTGAAAGGATGGACATACATAAATACTTTTTTTAAACATCCATGACTCGAGTACAAATATCCATGTTCATTGCACAAAATATTTACCACTAGCGGAATTCGAACCCGCGACCTTTGGTTTCGTGGCCAGGGTCTCTGAGCACTGGACCAACGGGCCTGTCTGTTGAAAAATAAAAGGCGATGAAATGATTTGTATCTTTGTATGTAATCAATATGCTCAAAGATGTTGTATTTGGTTTGTGATTATGGTGCACTGTAATCCTCGAAAGTGTAGGCAGGAGCAATAATGCTTCTTAAACTGTATTTAACCAAAAATTAAAATGAATTGAGTTATATGGAATATTGGCAGAATGTAGTTATATTTGGCTATCATAGGCGACGTCATTAGCCGCCTTCTAAGACATATTAGGCAAAGAATACAGTTGACACATTATTTTTGAATCCCAAGCCAAAATGGGATCAGGTGATGTTAGGTCTCAAAATAACCGTAGAGCATTATGACAGTAGAAAAATTACGGATGTTAAAGAAGCGAGTGAGTAACCTAGCCCAGTTTTGTTTTTGGCTGATTGTGATTAATTAGCTAGCTGCCCATTGATTCTGCCTTCCCCTTGGGGGGTTAGGGGCGCGGTGCTATAAAACAAAAGAAGCGAGTGAGGCTCATGAGGACCGTGTCATATGGCACCTAGTTTTCTCTGTCAGACCCCTGTCTCCCCCTCCAGGGAAATGGCGTAAAATTAGTTAGCTAAAAAAAAGGAAGTTGACTTAAGCTTTAACCACCCAAACATCAATTACGCATCGAGACATCCCCGATAGTTGTGGAAGTAACCTAGAAACGAACAATAAGTGCCAGTTCGCACGCGCGACTCCCACGCAGTGTCTAGGGCGCGTGCGAACTCAGCCTAACAATGTGTTACGTTATACGACGTAAGCTCGAAAGCAAATGGTGAGGTCAGGTCGTTTTGCTTTCGTCCGTGCGGTACTGGGAGGAAAGTTCGCATTACGCGTTCAAAGGCATGTAAAAATAAATAATAATAAATATCCGACTACATCACATACATTGATCTGACTCCGAGGTAAGTAGCTTGAGCACTTGTGTTACAGATATCAGAATCAACAGTGGTATTACAAATATATACTTAAATATTGGATATTAACACCCAGACACAGAACACCGACACAGAACAACACACCGTTTTATAAAAAAAAATCTATAACATTGTTGGTCAAGAACACAAAAAAAAACAGCTGTTCGTTGCCTAGCATGTCACTTATATTTGTCAATAATTTTTCACAATTTTCCAATTATAACCGTTGAATTTTTCTTATTGACTAAATGGGGATTAAGGAGCTTAAATAAATAAATTCTCCAGACTGACACACCAATTCCCTAATTGCAAACTAAGCTTATAAGCTTGTGCTATGGATACTTGGTGAACGGATAGACATACTCAAATACGTTTATAAACATCCATGACTTGAGTACAAATGTCCATGTTCATCACATGAAACATTTGCCCCTAGCGGGATTCGAACCCGCGACCCTCGGTTTCGTGGCCAGGGTCTCTGATCACTCGACCAAAGGGCCTGTCAAAGCTTCAAGCTTTTCTAGGAATGTTAGGTTTTTAATTATTTTCATTGTTTTGTGCTCATTTTTATTATAATCTTGTTTGTAACTTTATAGGTCATGCCTGATACACCAGGCCCACTTTGAAACATGGTTCAAAGTTAAATATGATTCTTATAACTTTGTTAAATACTGAAAAGTAACTACCGAGTTTCTTGCCGGATTCTTCTCGGTAGATGCAACATTCCGAACCGGTGGTAGAATCATATCACTTTGAACTGTTTTTGACGATTCATAAGTGTTTCTTTGAAACCTATATAAATAAAGAATATTTTGACTTTGACTTTGACTTTGATATAAATGTTTTTTTTTTATTGCTACTTGGACTATGCCCACCCCTTCAGGGAACGCTGGCGTGATGGTAATTATGAAAAAAAGGGTTATTCATAACAATTTCATTCGCCTTTACTCATAAATAAAATGTATTAATCAACGAAAAGAACATTGACTTTGAATTTTCAGCGGCATTTCCATAATGTTGTAACAATATGCTTAGAGGTTATTTTACCGCCAAATTGCCGAATGACGCGTCGCAAAGTCACCGTGGTGACGCGATGACCTTGCGTGTGTGCTAGCGAATGTAAGTCCTTATCACGACGGGTTACGGTTCAAACTGTAAGTAATATTTTGGGGCAGACGGTACGTACGAATTGAAGATAAGGTTTTATTCAGTTTTGGGTTTATGAAAGAATCTCGTGTTTTTGGCTAGTCGTTTTGGATTTGTCCTCATTTGTTTTTTTTTTCTTTTAGATGACGTGTTTTTCAATGAAACATAAGTAGACTGCTAATCTTCAGCTACGTAAAATATGTTCGTTTCTTAAGCTCAATGGACAGCGGCAACTTGCGAGGCATTTTGGTTCAATTCCGAGAGAGTCTCACTGTATTTCCGATACATACATACATACGTACATAAAATCACGCTCATAATCCCCGAAGGGGGAGCCAGAGTCAAAGGGGCAGCAGCATAAAAAAAACTGGGTTGGACTGGGTTGGATGGAAAATTGTGAAAAAGTAGTGACAATTAGGCTAGCTCGTCGCCTACACAATCACATACCCAAAACCCGATATACCATTAGTCGTCTCTTACGACATGCTAGGCAAGAACCATAGTTGGCACATTATTTTTAAGTCCCAGACCAACATGGGACAATATTTCCAAAAATCTAAAATTATAACACTACTAGTAACACTATTAAGAAGAATCCTGTATACAAAATGTCTAATTCAACCCTTGACGGGGCAAAATGAATTGAAAAATGGGTATACGATCGAAATTGCGGTGACGGCCTGTTTAAGATAAAATTTATTCATTCGTTAAACACCTGTATGAACAAATTATATTTGACATTGTCTCTGTAGTCATCATTCAACTGGGCCATATTTATCCCCAAATTACACACCACGTGACCAATTAACCCCACATCCCTCTGGCACGCGACATTACAATAACCGCTTTCTTCAAAGTCAGTTATTCCTCCCCTCGCAACCTGTATAACATTTCCTGTCTTATCTTCGACAGGGCGTTATACTTAACCGACTTTACAAAAAACGGTTGGGACTTAGTTACAGCATATGTTATCAATGGATTCGATTGATAGTTTATTTGTAATGGCGGTAGTTTCATTTAGGGGTCAATTAAAATGTATTAGTAGCAACTGTGAAACTTTTTAATAGAGGGTTATTAAAAGTAAAATTTAAACTGTAGTTCTGTATAATAAAATACTGTTATGCATCAGCTTGTGCTATGAATTGAAACACCAATAGGTATAAACTTAAGCTTAGTTTGAGACTAGTGAATTGGTGTGCCAGTCTGAAAAAAAGTAGTTTTTTTTTTATTTTTTTTTTTATACTAATACTAGGTTATTAACGGGTTCAATGAGTGGTATTTGACTCGTAGAGAGTAACCGATGCGGACTAAACCCCCAGGTTTATTGCAAATCGGGTAATCCTGAGGCGATCAGGAATCCGTAAGGATCATCCCCTGTAAAAGAAGATATAAAATTGTGAAATATTAAAAATGTTTTAAAAAGAAATAACTATATACATATTTACGACAAAGGGTAGTTGTCCGCCTCGCCGATCAAGGTACCTAGAATACTGGCAGCGTTGCCCCTTTGAATTGCCAGGCTGAGGCGTTGGCCGAGGAAGCTTCCAGCATTCAGGTCGCCAGAAACTTGAATAAGCCGGGTGGACAGCTGCTGGAAAAGTTTGCGGACCTCTGGACCTCTGGACTCTGGTCCAAGAGTTTTGAAAAATAAAATTGTGAAATGTTAAACGTTTGTAATTTGTACTTATGAATTATTATAATCAGTGAATGTGTGACTCGCTAAACGATGTCATAGGCGTAAGCAATTGTGTTTTTACGTCACATCGCGCGTTTAATTGATGGATTGTTAGTTTTTGCCCCATTGTCTTACAATCAGTAATTAGCTGAGGTCGTTGTCCCCGTATCTCGTTGATAAGGCATGGTAAATAACGTTTTAACCGATGGACGAGCGATTCACCTATTTTGGTTAAGTTAGATACTAGTTTTTATGTTAGAAAAAAAATGGTGAGTAAGATCATGGTTACACATTCATAGTTACCTGAATATGTTTATTTCTCCACGATATGTTTTCCTATCATCAAAATAGTTAAATATTAGACTACATAACATAAATTTATCTGATTTAATATAAGTTATGGATACCAGGTACCATATCAACAATTTATCAGTCTGATTGCTGGGATCGAATCTTCTGTCAGCGTGAAGGCGAAACCATTGCACCAACGGAACTAGTACGGGGCACTGGGGCACATGATAACGGGGCAGTAAGATTAGCACTTATTTGAAAATCTAGGATAGATCATGTACTTACCGTACATGATCTAATTTGAAGTACACCAAACTTTATATACATACATATCACCACATTTGTTACATATATACATAAATAACATCACGCCCATGTGTAAGGATCGTGCCATATGGCGTTCGGTTCTCTCTGCCTACCCCACTAGGAAAGTGGCGTGAAATTTAGTTAGTTAGTTATGCCCATAATCCCTGAAGGGGTGGTCAGAGTCAAAAGGGCAGCAGGTTCCATTAACCTCATTAAGCCATAAGTTAAACTGGGCTGGGTCAGATGGAAAATTTTCAAAAAGTAGTGACAAGTGGCTAGCTCGTCGCCACAATCACACACCCAAAACCCGATATACCATTAGTCTTCTTTTACGGCATGCTAGACGAGAACCACATTTGGAACATTCTTTTTAAGGCCCAAACCAATATGGGACCACATATCATCGTGCCCCTTAGACAGAGGCCAAAGAGCAACAAGCTCCTGGAATCTCATTTAGCCAAAAATAAAATCAAATTTGGTTAGATGGAAAATTGTGAAAAAGAAATGACAAGAGGCTAACTCGTCGCCTACATAGACTGCAAACCCAAAGCATCATTAGTCGTCTTTTACGACATGCTAAGCAAAAGACACGGTTGGCACATTATTTTTTAATCCCAGATCGAACTCTACAATGGCTAAAAAAGAACTCGTTGCATATTTGTCGAGTACAGGTCACAATTAATGGCGCAAGATAGTTATCGAATCGTCTTTCATCAACCGCCGTCAGGATACAAAATCGACGCATAGATAATCCTCCATTATCACACCCTATGTTCAAAAAGTCGGTTGCTCTACCAAAAAAATTAACAAGACCGCGTCGGGCTTCAGAGGGAGGATTCCGTACGAATAATTTGTAACACGTTGATTATAAGAGTGGTTTAAGAATAAAAAAATCATAATATTTTAAGGTCTATTTAATATTGAGTATGTAATATAGATTTTTCATTGCCATGTTTATTTAATGCAAGAAAAATTAGGGGAGGTACCCCTAATTTTGGATGCATTTAAATAAAGTAGCATTAAATTAAATTTTTATCTATACTAGAGGTATCAATAAACTTGATTAATGTATAATTTTGTGAACAATTGGTCAGTAATTCATAAAATTTCGAACCTAAAATTCTTTGTGTCAGATTTTTAACTATTTTTACTTCTGTAGATTAATGGATTTATAACATGTAATATCCTCTGTACAATATCTCATATACCTTAATTTCCAGATATTAAACTTAGAAAAAATAAAATCAAAACAACTTTAAAAAAATCCTCTCCACCACAAGGGTCCTTCAGTAATGGTACTTTATCCAAACACCCCTAAAAGGCAGGGCAAATCTATGGACGTCTAATCGGCGGCAACCTGTCGGGGTGAGTACCCTAGGGTCATTAGACCCACCTGCGCAGGCGGGGTGGCACCTGACGTAACGGAATCCTGCGCACGCGCCGCTAGCGATAGATTCTCCCGCCAATAGCCAGGGTTGACTATGATTCTTGATCATTATTAATATTAGTACGTAGAATTTAATATGTGCGAGATTGGTTGTCTCTGCCCCCTGTAGGACATCGTTAATATAGTGTAGTATGTACTTAATTATGTTTCTCAGAAATTATTTCATCCAGTATTATGTCAATCTTGATATACATACATAACATAAACTTGATATATTTTTGGCAAAAACACTACGTTTATGGCGGTGTGGAAATCAATATATTGTTCTTAGAACAAAATGACTAAGGCTCTATTCACAATCGTCATCTTCCTAGCGTTATGCCCCATGGTTAGTTAGGCTGCGCTGACACCATGTTCCAGGATTTAGCGTATCTGGTTATTATACCTCTTCAAACTTGGTAAATTTTACTCTTAAAAAAAAGTAACGGCCGGTTTTTTAAACTATGGATTCTTTGTTTTAATTTTTTCTCATAAACACACGGACTAGTTGATAAGCGCTCTTAAGACAGCTTTCCGATGTCTGGTATCCATAAGAATCTTACTCACACATGCATAAACGTGGCTTCACGCTGTAGTATGAAGGCGCGGAGTCCTTCTTTTTTTACTAGTCCGTGGTTATACAAGACAATATTGAATTACTATTTAAGGATATTTCAACAAAGTTTCCCGATACCGAAATTTCCCAATTAAGTCGAGATTCAACAAGAGCCAAATTCTTCTTCCTCCTTTTATTTCAAGTAAGTAAGTGAGCCAAATTCCAGCAAGTAGCCTTATCAAGCCTTAATATGCAAATGCGGACCGTTTCCCACACAAATCCACCACCTGTTGCCGCCCTGTTGACATTTGTAATTCAAATGAGTGACAGCCCTGGGGTGACCTGCGCCCGCGCCGGTCCAACGTTTATTGACCACTTCCTAGTACTAATATGAACTTTGATTAGAAATATCGTTTATTTGTTCTGTCTGATTTCAGGTTGGGTTTCCTTCTCCCCCGACTTACCCCCAATAGAAAGACCCTGACGTAGTTTTTTCATAACACTGAGGTCCAAAGATTACTTTTATAGAGACCAGGCTGTCTCTTCTGTGTAATACTCGTAGACAGACTATGGTTAAAACTTTAAGTAGAAGTGAGAGACAATTCTAGAAAGATAATTTTAATCGGTTTATGGTCAAGTTATTGTTTGACTTGAATAGTCCCTTGGAGTATATTTCAACACAACTGCCTGAGCTAACTTAGTTTGAAAATGTACGTATTTTATAATTCTATCCCCTGATAAAGTCAGTCACCCAAAAATTTATCTACATATTTCATATTTTTTATCTGGAGGTTCAATGCAAAAATCTCCTACAATGTTATTTATATGTTTAGGTTATTTACTGTATTTTTATACCAATGAGCTTTGGCTTTTTTTAATATTTATTCAAGCATGTCTTCCAATGAGGCGTAATGTAATATTTAAATTTTGACTACCCATCCACAACTTACCTTTAGTCAGAGTTGCTTGACTTTACAAACGAGATACCCTATAAATCCTTAACAAACTCTGAATATGTTGATTTATAGACTTGCACATCATTCATCAAATCACCACTTATTCTTATGCCATAATTTAACACTTAAAAAGGACTGTACGATCCTGCAACGCCAACCAAAATCCAACCTTACTTCAGTTTAATTAAGGTTCAAAATCGTATAACCTCTGTTCCCTATAGACAGGCTGCGCCCGCGCAGACACAGGTGCGCTCGCACGTGGCCGCGTGATTTTTTTGCGCAACCCTTATCCTTAAATGTCACGGGTTCAGGTGGGTCTTCGAACCTTTGACTTTTCGCTCTGAACTTGATATGATAACTGTTTTTTCTTCGTCGGTTTTTTTAGTTCGGCGATGGAGAGCTGTGGTAGCTTAATGAGTGATGTATGTCTTAAATGCGAGGGTTTTTGGTTCTAATCCGACCGCGTCTGAAATTATTTATTTCTAAGTATGGATTTATACTAGTTTGGCGATAAGGGTACCAACTGATAAGTATTGGTAAATTTTTCATGTGCGTTTTGGTGAAAATGTAACATTCATAAAAAAATCGTGACGAATTTACCATTTCCTCTTATCAAAAACTATAGCTTTGTTTCCTTCTATACCATAGACAAAAAATGGCGTGACAAAATAATAAACACATTAAAAAGAGGAAGTCATCAAGATGAATGGGGCGAAATTGCACACTTTTCAATGTATCATTATAATTTGTGTATTGGTGATGGTGCTATTAAATTTGATACAGCAAGCCATATGCCACATTAGGATCACATCTCCTACTGTTTTATTTTGTAAAGCCGCAAAAATAATTCGCTTTCAAAACTAGCGAAAACCCGTGGCACCTCTAGCGGAATTCGGTCACTCATAATAATAACAAATTCAAATTCAAAATATTTTTATTTATTTATTTAGGCTTACATATAAACAGAAAAGAAAACATTACCACCGTTTCGGGAGGTAGACTCTATCGAGAAGAATCCGGGAAGAAACTCGATAGTTACTCTTTTAAATTCCAAAATATACAATTTGGTAATTAACAATCTACACTTACTAGGTAACAACACTGCAGATGAAAACTTCATTATGAAGTTAAACATATCATCATCATCTTCCTAGCGTTATGTCCCGTGCTTAGACGGGGTCCGCTTAGACCATGATCCAGGATTTAACGAGTCTGGTAATTACATTGAAGCGACTGCCGATCTGACCTTCGTAACCCTAAGATAGGGGAACCAGACAATTTTTGGATCATGGTTACAAATTCAAAGTTGTTTGAATTTGTAGGTTTGATCACGATGTTTTCCCTCACCGTCGAGCTAGTGGTATAAATATGTACATAGATTTTTTTTAAAATCTAGAGGTACATGCCGGGGTTTGAACCCGCACTCCTCAGTTAAGAGGCGCGTGTCCTTACCATTGAGCTACCACCGCTCCTAAGTTAAACATATATGTTTGTCATTTAAAAAGTCTTCGATCTTATAGTAGCCCTTAATCATTAAAAGCGCTTTAATGCAACATTTTAACTTATGTGAAGGTAATGCTAGTAGACTTTCTGGAAGCTTATTAATTATTTTAATACTTACCAATAAATAATAGGGTAATAATAAATTATTTGTATTTTTATAAAAGTAACTACCCATTATTTTTCTTAGAGTTCAAACTTTTGGTATATCAAATAGGTTAAGTGTGCTAGGCGTGAAAACGTAACAAACAGACAGGCAAACAGAGGCACGAATTTATTAGAAATAGTGGTCGCCCTGTGGTCGAAATTCGACCATAATTAGTTATTTTTTTATTTTCATATATTTCTTTCTTAGGCAGAATTTTAAAAAAAATCCGTATTCCACACTCCTCCTCCATATAAACTTTAACTGTGCCAAATCTCATATTCCTCCGTCCGCGTAATTCTCATAAAAAGAGAAACAAAGTTTTTGCTTCACGTATTAATATATAGATACTAGAAATGGTGAGTATGATTATGACCTCAATCTTTTGCAGTTCTTCAAACGAAAATCAGAAAAACTATGCAAATCTGGTCATGGTTACTCATCATTACTAAAATATTTTTTTTATGTTTTCCTTCACCGTAGTAATCACACTGTTACTTGAAAAATCGAATATGTAAACGGTATTGGATTTGAACCAACACATCTTGCAAATAAGCCTTACCCACCAATCTATCACAACTCTTCACCAATAATCTCAATTTGATCACTCCCAAGGTTCCAACCGCCCGTTACAACCTTGCTTAATTATGCAGTTGTTTTTGTGCCTTCCGTATCATTGTCAGCGCAGGAAATTGCTCCATCCCCCTAATTTGAGGGGGGGGAGGGGGTAATAAAAAGTGTTTATTTTCTATTCAACATTTAACGATCGTGGCATGTGCCGCTTTTTTTTTGACATCGGGCCTTCGATCGTTTGATAATGATGGTCGGTATTTTGAATACAGATATCCTCTTGGTATTTGAGGCATGCTGAAAACTTGTCTCTAGCCTCTTCTATTATACCCCAACACGGAACTGCAGACCTGGCTGGTGAGTAGCGGAGCTTTATATTACGGAGGCCTGTGTGCTATGCACAAAAACGGATGAATTCATTTAGATAAAATATATAGCACTAAGTTTATGAACTCGAATGATACAGAGGATTGGTAGACTTGACAATATTGTACCAAAGATAACATCATATTTAAATCACATTTTAGGCAACAAGAGAACTATGCCTATATTTTACAATTATGTTTTAATGTTAACTGCTCAAGATTTCTGTTATATCCTACTACATCATATACATTGATCTGACTCCGAGGTAAGTCGCTTAAGCACTTGTGTTACGGATATCAGAAACAACAGTGGTATTACAAATATATACTTAAATATTGGATATTAACACCCAAACACAGAAGAAACACAAGTATTCATCACACGAATGTTTGTCCTTGGTGGGGATCGAACCCACAACTCTTGGCGCCATCGAGCCCGTCAAGAATACTTACTAAAGAATCACAGTTGATTGGGTCATCTGTATACTGAGTCCCATAAAAAAGTTTTCGCCTTTCCCAACATCGGTATAAAGATAGTGATGTGTTTTAACGGTCACACCTACAGTATATTTCCAAGTATTTCTAAGTAATACTTTTTGTCACTGCGCTCACAAAAAACTAGGAACAACTATTTTCTTCCTTTACCACAAAAAGCGTACAGTACTTCCTTTTACAGTTGCAAATTCGACCTTAACCAGTTAAAATAGAGTTATAGTTAACAGAATAAGTAATTATAAAAGTCGGTAAAATTGCAAAGGCTTTTTGACAAAAAGACAGGCAATTATGAGTCTTATGTAGAAAATAATAAGTGTTTCTTGGATTGCTTTGAAGGGTGGTGTGAAACAGCTGATCGCAAGGGTTGTGTGAAAGGGAAGACCTTTTAACGGATAACTGGCCACCTGTCTTAGGTCAGGGTGATGACCCGGTCTTAGAAAGCATGCTTTGAAACAATGTTAGAGTGACATTTAATTAAAACGGTGGAAAAGTCGTTAGCTGTATTACATAAAAAAAAAATCTCTAGACTGACACACCAATTTCCTTGTCCCAAACTAAGCTTATAAGCTTGTGCTATGGATACTAGGTGAACAGATAGACATACTTAAATAAGTTTATAAACATCCATGACTCGAGTACAAATGTCCATGTTCATCACACGAAACATTTGCCGCGACCCTTGGTTTCGTGGCCACGGTCTCTAATCACTTGGCCAACGGGCCTGTCAAATAATCTAATCTTTAGGTATACGATCAGCTAGATACGTAAAATACAGATTTCCATGTGGGTGAAACTGCGGACAATGTCTATTCTGCTGATATAATATAATAATTATTAACTTATACATACATACATACATAACATCACGCCCGTAATGTCCAAAGGGGTAGGCAGTAAAAGAGACAGCAATCTCCTTTAATAAAATATATATACTTAAGGTTATAAAATACATCAATTAGTTAAAATTTCAAAATGTTGTTTAACCACCTGCATAACTAAATTCAAACATAACAATTACATTATCCAACTAACTCTATACAAACCACAATTTTTTCGTCATTCTATCAAACCTGTTAGTCGTAACGTAAGCGTCGTCTAAGCATTCAAGTAAAACCTTGATCACTATAACAAAAGAAGACCGAGCCCGAGGCTAGGTCCGCACTGCAGTCTGCATTTTGTCTAGATTACGGCCTAGTACTTGGTAAACACAGAGGCCGCTACTTTCCATTGTAAAGGCATCATTGGTTTCAATATTGAAAGTCTGGATCATACGTGTTGCGGTGCCATGGCTATTTTTAGATTTACCAACGAGTTTTCTATGGTTAAAGCTAAATAAACAACGGATTTATACAACTAAATATGATTTGCATATATATATATAAGACTTAGTACCCATTTCAATTTAGATCGTAATTTCTTACATTCTTATATTAATTCTTCTACAATTTATAATAATTCTGTATTATACTATACATTCTTATTTATACTTTTAACTTATTCTCGCTAATATATAAATACGAATGTAACTCTTCATTTCTCTTTCATAAATAAACCATTTAGCTAGGTGTAATAAAAAAAATCTCTCTAAAAGTATAAACCCACTAAGATATTAAAAAAAAAACAATAAACTGTTTAAAAAAAGTTTACAAATAACTTTTTTAAATAAATTTCGCAATTTTAATAGTTTCCATTCTGTTTACTTTTCTGGATATTTTTACCTTGATTTGTAGCCCTCAAGACTTTTTTTTTTTTTTTTTTTTTTTTTTTTACTTGAGGAATGCTTACTTACGCACCATCCAGTTAGAGTCCTGGGTGGACCTAAAAGGGTGAGTCGGGCTCGAAACCGGTAGCAATCTCCGGAGACCCTACCGACTAAACCTCAAGGCTGTCGTTCTTCGGGCGCTAACGCAAAACCAACGGGATCCCCACTGTCGGGATTCATCTCGTAAAGTCTACGCAGCGCGCGCTGCCGCCTGGCGGCCCATCTCGAGGGAGTGGTATTCTCCCCCAGAACACCTAGGGTGGTGTTTCACGACCACATAGACAGCTGTGTACCCTATCCTGACGGACCGGGTGTAACACCTGCAGTCGGCTTCTCCGGGGACGATTGAGGGCTAGAGGACCTCCTCCCCTAACCCCCACGACCCCAAAGGCCCTTTTAGTCGCCTCCTACGACAGGCAGGGATACCTCAGGAGTATTCGGAGCCCCCCCTGCAGGGCGCAGCCCTCAAGACTGACACTCTCGCATAACGTCGAAGACTAGTGGAAGTAGCTGTAAACCAGCGCTGACTGGGTGCAAGCCGCCTGAGCCAGTATAAGCTGAGCTACTTCCAATTGCTAACATTATTTATGTACTGATTATGCCACTGTTACTATATACCATGTAATATGAGAGCAATAAACCATTTTTATTATATTTATTTTTATTTTAACTTTGGAGCAAACACATCTTTAAAAAAAAAAAAAAATTCTTCAGACTGGCACACCAATTCCCTAGTCCCAAACTAAGCTTATAAGCTTGTGCTATGGATACTAGGTGAACGGATAGACATACTTAAATACGTTTATAAACATCCATGACTCGAGTACAAATATCCATGTTCGTCACACGATATATTTGCCCCTAGCGGGATTCGAACCCGCGACCCTTGGTTTCGTGGCCAGGGTCTCTGACCACTCGACCAACGGGCCAGTCAAAATAAAAAAGTTAATTTTACTTTTTTTTTTATATTTTGTAAAATATTTCTTCAAAAGCGTTCACCCTGCACAGACCCTTAGGTGAGAAGCGACTTTCAAATAATTTCGCGTCCTGAGGTAAGTCATAAAACTAACGGAAAGGATTTATTATAACTGTTCTGTGTTTGACTAGTTTCTTAACCCATAGAAAGCGATCTGTTTAAGTCAAATAAGACGCTATTTGCCATTATACGTTTTATATTATATTAAATAAAAAAATATATTGGTATCGTGCCATATGGCGTTCGGTTCTCTCTGCCTACCCCGCTAGGGAAGTGGCGTGAAGTTTAGTTTAAAGTTAGTTTTAATAAAAAATTAGCTTAAAACTAAAAGACTAATGAGACTACTAATCTGCCTAGGTTTCGGACGCAGGTTCTGTCTGTCCTTTGGTAAAAAACTGAGATCCAATCTTAAATATTCACTTTATTGCGTTTAGACAGACTTTTTTATTAACCGACTTCAGAAAAAAGGAGGAGGTTTTCAATTTTTTTTTCTTTTTTATTAGCCGACTTCCAAAAAGTTTAAGGTATTTTTAATAATAGTGTTCGCCCACTGGTCGAAATTCGAACATTATTCGTTTGACTTTATTTTTATTATTTATTGAAATATTAGCTTTCTCCACTTCTTCTCCATATAAACTTTAACTGTGCCAAATCTCATACTCCTCCGTCCGCGTAATTCTCATAAAAACGGGTACAAAGTTTTTGCTTCACGTATTAATATGTAGATGTACTATGTCGCTCACAAGTGAAGGACGAGTCTTAACTAAATTACATTATAGTTCATCAGAATGTCTACAAATAAATTTGATCATAAACTATGCTTCATCAGCACGTTCGTACTACAACCCTCTCAAAATCACAACTAATCAATTTAACATTATAGCGAGATTTACTACATACATAACATAACATCACGCCCAGAATCCCCGAAAGAGTAGGCAGTGTCAAAGGAGCAGCAGGCCCCTTTAAACACATTCAGCCAAAAATAAAAATGGGCTGGGTTAGATGGAAAGTTGTGAAAAAGTAGTGACAAGTGGCTAGCTCGTCGCCTACACAATCACATACCCAAAACCCTATATACCATTAGTCGCCTTTTACGACATGCTAGGTAAAAAACACAGTTGGCACATTATTTTTAAGTCCCGGGCCAATATGACACAGTTCCAATTAGTAATAGATTTTATAGTAAGCTAAAAATATTCAAATCTCAATCAGCAAATCAATCAAAAAATATCGACACTTTAAACAGACGTAATATCAAAAGACTAGACGATACAGCAACACTTTTACTTTTTACCAAATTGAAAAAACGTCCAACCGGGAACCCAACCCGGAACTGACTGGCCAAAAGTGGCGATTACGAGCAATCCGAATGTGGTCAGAAAACCTGGTCATTAAGCCTTGGGCAGGTGGTCGCGACCACTTCCGAACGAAACCCGACGATTTAACGATAAAGCTATTTACAAAATCGAATCTATCTCTAGCAGATAATATAGTTGTTACGTCCCGTGCTTAGACGGGGTCCGCTTAGACCATGATCCAGGATTTAGCGAGTCTGGTAATTACATTGAAGCGACTGCCGATCTGAACTTCGTAAACCTAAGATAGGTGAAGCCGTAATTTTTTTTGGACCATGGTTACGAATCCAATGTTGTTTGAATTTGCAAGTTTCATCTCGATGTTTTCCCTCACCGTCGACCTAGTGGTATAAATACGTACGTAGACTTGAAAAATCCCAAGGTACATGTCCGGGTTTGAACCCGCACTCCTCGGTTAAGAGGCGCGTGTCCTTACCATTGAGCTACCACCGCAATTAATTTGTAATCATTTAGGGTTCCATAAATAAAAGGTACTTGGTTAAAGTTTAAGAACCCCTGGTCTAACAGACCGACATCCGCGAGGCGAACCGCGGCAAATGCTAGCACACCCACACTTATAATCCCATCATATATTTTACAGATTGCTTTATCGAAAATCCAAGTCGGTAGCCTGTACAAATAAAGAACGATTCGATCTCATTCGCCGTAATAACCCAGCATTGTCGATGAAATGATTAAGGAATTACCGACGGAATCGAACTACAATATTGTGTTTTCTAGTGCCGCGGACCGCGGCTCCAATTGAATAGTGATGTACTTACTTAGTCGATAATTTTATCGATGAAATTATACGCACGAATGAACAAAAGTTAAGTCCTTTGTAAATTTTTGTATGTGAACCGATGAGAATTTTCATTTTTATTAAATAAGTGGTATTTTTAGATATCACCATAAGGTTGTAATAAATAATTAAATAAGTTTTATAGGATATTAAATTGCAATAATAACTGTCGTATTAGCTTTTTTAAAAGCCTAAATAATGACATATGTACATATTGAACAAATCATGATACGAATAAAACAATTAATTATTATGGTAAGGATTGATCTATTTATATTTTTTTAATTATTAACGGTAATAACTTAAAATACTTAGTTCAATCTGTATTCAGTAGGCGTGAATATTTTCACGATAAAACTTTAACTCTTAATTGCACCCGCGCTCTACCTCAAATTTATACAAAAGCTACAATTTCGACTTTATCGGTAACTAACACACAAAACCTGCAATTATATATTTATCGATAACCAAGCGACATCACTAGCGCTAACCGCACAATTAGCGGTTCGTTTACCATTCCCAGCCATCACGAGTACTGCCACCGGGCGATTTATATATTTTATTTTTATCTCTATTGATATTACACACGGGATGCAGAGATGATACTATTGTAAAAAAATCATATTAAACTAGATTGTATTTGCCACCCACAGAGCACTTTGTTTTGAGTTTAGAGCGGTGGTAGCTTAATGGTTAGGACACGCGCCTCTTAACCGAGGAGTGCGGGTTCAATGGTGCCTTTATACTTTATGTGCTTGCGCACACACTTGTGCACTATAAAATCTCCTGCGCAGTTAGCTAATCCTCGTTGAGATTGGCCGCCGTGACCGATATCGGTTAGGAGGACATTTTTATAAGAGCTACGCCTCTTGTCTTACTTACATTTACTTAGATAGCAGTTATTACGCCCGCGAGCTAAGTAAAAGGTTGGTAGAGTCCAAACAGCAATAAACTTTTAAACTAAGTAAAGAAATTAAGTAAAAAAAAATATTTAGTTAGGATAGATAGAGTAGCATAGGTCAGGAATTGCTATGCTGGATCCAGCAATCCAGCTGGGTCTAGCATAAGTAGCTGTGCTAATTCCAGCGGCAGGTGTTGGTTAATACATAACATCACGCCCATCTAAGGGGCAGCAGGCCCCTTTAACCACATTCAGCCAAAAATAAAACTCGGTTAGATGGAAAATCGTGTAAAAGTAGTGACAAGTAGCAAGCTTGTCGCCTACACAATCACATATCTAAAACTGGATATACCGTTAGTCTTCCTTTACGACATGCTATGCAAGAACCACAGTTGGCACATTTTTTTAAAGTCCCAGGCCAACTTGAGACAAAATGTAATGTATTGGTTCTATGCCACTAGATTGAAATCCCTGCACAGGATCGAGATAGCTGGCGAAGTCTTGTATTGAGGGTCAAGACTCGCTTTGGGTTGCTGAGTAGATGGAAGAGTGTTTCAGCTGTAATCACGCTTTCATTGATCTCTCTTAACATAAGTAAGTGCATTTAATACATAGAAATTTGGATCAGCAAACTTTAATACAAAAAACAGCTTTTAAAAAAAGCAAATAGACATTAGTTTCATTAATAACTTTTCATCCGGTCGCAAGGATTAAACCATCGCGACGTTCATATTTTGAAACATTTTACCAAAAGGACTGAGAAATCTATAGCTATAAGGAGCACTAGATACTACTTCTATATTATGTAGGTACTGAAATTATGTTGCACGAGTTATGTAATCATCCGTAATGTATCCAGGAAATAGCATTCAGAACCTATCCACGATTACTCACTCGATCAACGTGAATCGATTAAAATCCCCCCCTAAAAGATAAAACAATAACCGATCAATAAACTGAACGTCAGCGCACGCGCACTCATTGTAACGTCTTCGCGGGCCGGATGCTCCGCCATTGCTCGCTCGACCGTTCCAAATTCAAACGGAGCATTTCCGGTGACGTCAGCGGCGGCCATTTTGTCGTCTGCGTCTGCGCCATTGTCGGCATGGGAAATGGGAGCGAATAAAATGGATTTCCCGCAGGAAAGGCCGGGGAGAGAGTTTTTGTGAGCATTAATGGTCTCGTTTCAATTTGTATTGTTTAGTTTTGATTGTGTTTCGTAGTATTTTGTGGTTTTAATCTTTTTTGTATCTTTGTTTCTATATTTGTGCTAGTTAAGGACTTCCTTCTAGTTTAGCATCTTTCCTGTAGTCTTTTAATACCTATATACTCAATTTATATATTCTTACTTTCCTTTACTAACTTTTAACTAGCCCAATATGCAAAAATAGAAGACGAGCTAGCTACTTGTCACTGTTTCATCCCAATGTTAAACATCTAGGTAACTCAACTCAATCTTTTGAAACGTATTTAAAGTATACGCTATTTCTTCTCTTATGAGTCAAAAGAAAGCCGGCATAACATTTTTTACTAATGACGTCAAAATAGTAAATAAACCGCAAAAATTACTTGCTTTTAGAATTACACTGATGATATGCAAGTTTCTTTGCAATATTACCCGAACTGCCAAGCTACTGATGTAATTTAAAAAAATCCCTATTATATATACTATATATTATATATACTAGCAGGCTTGGTATGAGATCTTTCGACTTGACTGACTGCCCCATTCTTCTCTTTAATCGATTAGGGAATCAATTACAAAAATTACACAAAAGTAATTCATTGGCGCTGCGCGGGCGCAAAAAGCAAGGCGGCGATGGCCTTCTGCCTAATCCGATCTTGGCCTAGCCTCGGCCCGGCACACAAATTCGAGATGAGATGAGCAGAAATAATCTTGCTCTTGACACTGGTTTCAATTCGATTTTCTTTTTCCGTATTATTCGAAATTCGTCATTATTGGGTAACAGTTGTTATTCTGACATCATTTACGCTCGCTCGCTATTTTCAATAACCTGTTTAATGTTGAGTACATTTCAATCATTAGGTATATTTGTTACCCATATAAATTTAACAAATAAATAATACGATTAGGTATACTTTTTTATGGTTTAGCAAAGCATATCACTTAGTTAATAAGACTGGCCCATTGGTCGAGTGGTCAGAGACCGTGGCCACGAAACCAAGGGTCGTGGGTTCGAATCCCGCTAGGGGCAAATGTTTCGTGTGATGAACATGGACATTTGCACTCAAGTCATGGATGTTTATAAACTTATTTAAGTATGTCTAGCCGTTCGCCTAGTATCCATAGTACAAGCATAAGCTTAGTTTGGAACTAGGGAATTGGTATGTCAGACTGGAGAATTTATTTATTTATATAAAGAGAATGTCAGTTTATAGATAACATGCCAACAAAACCAAACGAACTGAGTTTGGATTAAACCAGAGGCCAATTTTGTGCTACGAAGTATCCATTATTCATAGTAAAAGCAGTAGGTATGCTTTCTTTGGTGTTAAATAATTAGCTTTCCAGTCTGAACAATTTATTTGAGTCCGAATAATATTATTTACTTGGTATTATGTAATTTACCTCGGTATTGAAATCGTTCTATCTACTAGTCCGTTCATCTTTCTAACAGAGTCTACTGCCACCTCTCAGAAGTTCCAGAGCTACCTAAAAACTTATTTCTTTTAGATTTTTTTCTAAATTTCTTGAACCAGGACTCATAACTACTCGGTCGTAGTGACAAGTGGCTAGCTTGTCGCCTACACAATCCCATACACAAAACCCGATATACCATTAGTCGCCCTTTACGACATGCTAGGTAAAAACCACAGTTGGCACATTTTTTTAAAGTCCCATACCAACATGAGACAAAATTCTAAGCTACTAAACTTATTTCTTTTATTTTTTTTCTAAATTGCCTGAACCAGGACTCATAACTACTCGGTCGAGGCCACCCCTAATTAGGTGAACACAAATATTTAATTAACACCTAGAAATAGAGTCACGGCCTCTGTGCTACTCCACAAAGAGTTGACCCTAGATCCCAAATTGGCGCAAAAAACGACCATTGCTGATGATCCCAGATAATAAAAAGTGAGTGAGGTCGATTGATCAAGAACTTTTTGTTGCTACAGTGGAGGCCGAGTGTACTTTAGGTTCGTTTCGTAATGTCGCCCTGACTGGTTTCTATGCTTAAATAAGTAATGCCACTTACAAAACTTAAGTTATATGCATGGACTAATGAGAGACCTAAGGATACCGATAATTATCGGAAATTTGGCGCGCTATCAATGTGTGAAGTTGCGTGTCAAGTTAGAGCTCCGCTGATGCCGAAACGTCTTATAATTGCGCGGAGTGCTGCTTTTTTTACTAATCCGTGATGATAAGCATAAAAAAATACAAAAGTCAACTTTAGGAATCTTTGTCAATCCTGGATACAAGCCTTAAGAGAACATTACAAAAATTGTTTAGGCATCTTCAAGTCCCACGCATAGCAACAAAATCGATTAATTGTCTTATAATAAGCTAAAAGGAAAGGTATAATAAACACTTAGAGCAACTACTAATTCTAAGGAAGATAGAAATACATTATTATTAAAAGAATAGTCTACCTATAACCATTGTCATAATCATCGTTTTTCCGTTTCCAAATTATAATGCAGCTTCTCGACTTCCAACGAAATACGAATTCTTTTTTAATACCCGAAGCGCTTCATCTATGAAGTAAAGTTACTGTAATCGTTTCATCTTGGAATCAAATGCAATATTTTGTCCGTAATCCATTGTAAGTCTCGATTGTAAAAGATTGACCAACTTCGGCTTGTGAGGTAACAATTAAATGGTACATTATCCGATTTTGACCCCACAGCACTTATTCCGAATAGTTAATAAGAACGAATGTCGTATGGCAGACTCGTTTCTAATTAAGTTGGATTCAGAACAGAATTTAACATTAAAATGGAATATCTTATCGTCCGTATATTTTTTTAATGAAGCAAGTATTGTGCACGATTTTCTTTGAAAACATCGGAGAGATAAGTGTAAAATCGTTTAGATGCTGAGGTTCGATTCTCGATGGATTGAGAATTGTTAAAAGTTTTTCTATCTATTTACGGTAATGTTAAAATTTGTTTGTACTAGCTGTGACCGCGGTTTCACTCGCGTTTATGATTAATGATATATAACCTATAGCTTTCCTCGATAAATGGGCTTTCTAACACTTGAAGAATTGTTTAAATCGGACCAGTAGTTCCTGAGATTAGCGCGTCCAAGCCATCAAAAAACTCTTTAGCTTTATAATATTAGTATAGATTTACTGTAACTACTAATACCACAGCAACAAAACTGCTAAACTGTTCCAAAATCCCACATCACCACACCACCCATTTGTCCAGCCGAGGGTCAATACTCGCCGTGAATGGGAGCAGCGCAAGCGCCGCGGAGCGACGCGCGCGCATATGGGGTGCCCACTGACTCGGAGCGCTCCGCCCGACCATGATGCGTGGTGGCATTTTTTGTTCGCTCTTGACCTTGAAAACTATACTCTTCACACGCGATGTGAAATGGGACTAGTTAGAACTAAGTGTAATATTTGTATGTAGAGCGATGTATTGATGGTAGGTATATGCGAATAATATGCGAGGAGTGTTGGTTCAACTTTGTTTCAAAACAAAGTATAAAATAGCTCTAATGAGGTTTTTAAGAATGTTTCTGTGAAATTACTGTGAGACGAACTTGTCTGGTTCTCCTATTTTATTTACGAAAATGAAATGACATACATACATTAATAAGCAGATGCTCTAAATGTAGGGATGTGATCAAAGCGACCCTTAACAGCAAACTCCAAAAATTCACTTAAAATATTGTTACCAAATTTTAATGGACAACTTCTATTTGTGAGGAATTACCTCAATGTTTAATTTTATTCAATTATAAAGCTTGCCACACCTGTATTTGTACAAAATATAACATATTTTATAACTTTTTAATATACAATAATATGGCTGTATAATTTATGCTGCATTCGACACAGACAAAGTTGCATGCAGAAAGTAGTATGCATCCATAGACAACAAAGCACGAACGCTGCATATGAATGTAACTGTTTACATCTGATGTTAACATATGTAAATATTTAATAGAATGACCTCGACTTCTAAAAGAGTTCAATCCATGTGGTTGGTTTCAAGCCAAGATATCGGTCAAGCTGAAATACTTAACATCTGTTCCAGCCGTGGTCATGCCATGGAAGAGTGACCCGGGCAGTCATCGTGCGAATCAAACATCGTATTGACGTTACTACGGTTTGGTATTCATTCATGCTCCTTGATATGAAGAAGGTTTATCAGACTGCTTAGGGAAACTACAGGATGAATTCAGCTATGTAAGCCGCTGATGAAATGATAAGCAAGAGGTCGGAAAGTCTTGGTGCTTCAAAAAATCTCAGTCATACTTGTAAGATAGCAGTTATTAAAAAGTGCATTCTAAGCCTGTTGGCAGCTTACAATCCTTCCTCTCTCTTACACCAAATTGGTTCAAATGACAATTAGTTTGTGTCAGCTGTAAGAAGTAGTTAGGGACCTTCTAAATATCCAGCACTAGGAAATGTGAAAAGCCAAGCTTATACACTGAATCTGGAAATGAAACTTCATAAAACAGTCCAAACACGTCGGTACGGGTGAATAGCTAGTACGTCAAACGATGACTCAATAACCAACAGTCGAAACTGAAAAAAATACCTTTAAATTCATGGGTCATATAAAACTACTGAATGCTCCTCATAGAACCATTCCAAGGAGTACTTTAAAGATGTTGTTCAAGCTGCAAGACAGTTACCGTCTGCTCCATATCGCAACTGTGGTCATGCCATGGAAGAGTGACCCGGGCAGTCATCGTGCGAATCAAACATTGTATTGACGTTACTTTAGCGTTCATTCATGCTCCTTCATGTTATAACAAACTATCTAGAGTATCGATGACCTTGATTCAATTACTAGAGTCATAGGTGAGATGATCAAGCAAATGTTGGCAAGTGGAGATACCTCACTATGCTGGTTATTAAAATTCCAATAATGCGCTTAAATAGGAATTCAAAATTAGGTGTTTGAAACTATGACATCAATTGATTTGGTAAACAACTGCTTAGCCTGATAACGAGTTTAAGGAACAAGGAATTTCCTTCACAGAAATGTGAATGTCAGTGAAGGATTAAATAACTTTAAGGTTTCAAAGTATTTACAGAAAATTGCAAATGAACTATAGGTAGGCTAGTCGGTGACCTCAAAATTGGTATGTCCTGTAGAACTATCGAATAATCTTCAAAGACCTTCAGGAGTACCACCAAACTATCGGTCAAGCTGAAAGGTTTTTAACATCTGTTCATGTCTGTGGTCATGGTATGGAAGAGTGACCCGGGCAGTCATCGTGCGAATCAAACATCGCGTTGACGCTACGCTCAACATTCATTCATGAAACTGAATCGGTCCTCTAGTGATTGGCATACGTCACGCAATGATCTCCACTGCGTTAGTTTGGGTGGTTGAGCAGAAAATTTCGTTTCGATTTTGGATTCTGTGAAACATAGCCACCAACAATGTAACATTTATGAAAGAAAAAAAAGAAAATAGATAAATGTTCATAACCAGTAACTATGTTTTTATATGAATAAATGTCAATGGACTTTTGATTCGATTTGAACAGGGCAGGTAGTATGTTTCGCTGAAACGTTCATAAGTTTGCTAGAATTTTTTGACAAATGTAAAATTTTGTGTAGTAATATACTTGTAACAAGTCTAACTTTGGACAACAGCTATATATTTCAGCAACATAGTAGGTAACGTAATGTAATATAATTTGACGATAGATGTAATTTTGACACAAAAGAAATTTACAAACTTTACATACTAGTTAAGTCCAAGTTGATATGAGCGAGCCTGAAACGCTAGCTTGTTTTCATGACATAAGTGACCCATCTGCCTCAAGACCTTGTACGATGGAGAAGTAGCGTTCTATCTGGTAAGAACGTGACTACTGAACCCCTTGCCTTGCTGGTGGTTATGATATTTCTGCAAAATTCTGCTTGCTACCTTTGAAAAAACATCAGCAATCAATAGGTAACGCTGATCAGTTACTCAGTTACAGAACAGGTGAACTTGTTACATCTGAGTGCCCGATGGCCGAGGTAGCCTCCGTTACGGCATGGAAGAGTGACCCGGGCAGCCATCGTGCGAAACAAACATTCGGTGCCCGCGCACCGGCGCGGCACCCACGTGCTGCACATCGGATAGGACCTGGAGGTGTTTATATCCAACTTATATGTAATCACGCCTACAATTATTGAAGGGGTAAGCAGATACTTTTTACATCAAAGTCATATATCATCACACCCGCAATCCTCGTAGGTAGGCAGAATAAACTTCTTAAACCACTTTTAGCCACCAATAAAATTGGGTTAGATGGTATACGTCAGAACGACCTGCTTTTGCTTAACGTTTTGGCCTAGTAAGCCTTGGTCTAGTGGTTTGCGAGACATGACAGCAAATATCGCGAACTCTTTATTAGCAAATGTTGTGATGGTCAAAGTAATTTATGCTCTAGTACAAATTTCTTATGTTCATGTATCCAGTCAGGAAGTTGATCTGTTAGACACAATCATGTATTACTTTTATGATTTCAATTAAGCTCTTTACAAGCGAGGATCTGTTAGACTGCAGTCTTAGTCTAGGAAAATGAAAAGCCCAATGTCATTACAATAATAATAAAGGTCCATCAACTATGTTGCATCAATGTAATAACCTGTTGACTGGCCCATTGGTGGAGTGTTCAGAGACCCTGGCCACGTAACCAAGAGTCGCAGGTTCGAATCCCGCTAGAGGCAAATGTTTCTTGTGATGAACATGGATATTTGTATTCGTGTCATGGATGTTTATAAACGTATATTTAAGTATGTTTATCCGTTCACCTAGTATCCATAGCACAAACATAAGCTTGGCTTGGAACTGGAGTTGGTGTGTCAGTCTGGAGATAATAATGTAATAACCATGCTCGCTATGTATGTAGGCGTTTGTATATGTGGGATCTACGAATTTATCATACCATAATATAGCAAAAAGTAAAAAGTTTTTGTACTTTTTCAGGGTTTAAATTTAAGCGTCTTAAATTTTAACGCTATCGGATAAATAGTGCCGGCATCGGTTCTCTCTGCCTACCCCGCTAGGGTAGTGTCGTGAAGTTAATTAGTTAGCTATGAAATGTAACGGACAGACAGAGTAATTTTAGCATTTACAATATTAGTAAGAATTTCAATAAATGAATAATGATTGTAAGACAAACTCAGCCCGCAAATTCCCTAGCCCTCTGCGCGCACGCCGGCCGTTTAGAAAGTGCTGCGCTTGCGACGGTTTTTGTCTCTTTTCGTCGGCAAAAACGGTCGAAAGGCGCCGCGAGCGGTCTGTAGACAGTATGGACGAGAGAGTGCATGTCGATGACGACGCGTTGGCGGCAAAACTCGTCTGTGATAGACTACTGACTTTCGGTGGAATAATCTTTCGATGAAACAAATTATTTATCTTGGAAAAAAATACATACTAAAGATCTTTACAAGATTTAAAGGGTTTTCATAAGAATGTTCATAAGATGCTGGCAACATATATCACCAACTAATTTACATTCATAAATTCAATATACGTTTTGACTTTGACTTTGACTTAAAAAAATATGTCCTTTGTGTTTACATTATGTTTACATAAATGTATGTATACATAATTATGATGACTAAAATAATATTGGTCAAGATTACCTAACCTAAAATTGCTCTTTCGTTGTGTGTCATATATAAACTGGCCATGATGTCAATTATTGCGTTTTAAATATGGAAGAAAAAGAAAACTATCTGAATTGTTTGTCTTGAAAATGAATACTTTTAAATAATGGCAACAACACTGCTCTTTCACTTGGTACTAAACATTTTGTTAATATGTCAAATTTAAATAAACGTTTTAAGTCTGTATATGAGTTTTCCATCTAACCCAGACGAGTTTTATTTTTTGGCTAAATGTGGTTAAGAAGGATAAATGCCCGTTTAACTCTGCCTACCCTTTCGGGGATTATGGGCGTATGTATGAATATATTTGAAAATGCGGAGGAACATTAACCGAGGAATGCGGGTTCAAACCCGGGCACGTACATCTAGATTTTTCAAATCTATGTACGTATTTATACCACTAGCTCGACGGTGAGGGAAAAAATCGTGATGAAACCTGCAAATTCAAACAACTTTGGATTTGTAACCCCAATCTTAGGGTTACAAATGTCAGTTCGGCAGTCGCTTCAATGTAATTACCAGTCTCGCTAAATTCTGGATTATGGTTTAAGCGGACCCCGTCTAAGTACGGGACATAACGCTAGGAAGATGAAGAAGATATTTTTCCTCAAATAACAGCCTTTTATACACACCCGTATTTTATTACCTAATAAAGCCTATCCTCACAATCTGACAATTATAATTATGTAAACTCCGGTATAGCTATGGGAATTCATAGACAAAGACTGTAACCTAGACCTCTGGTCACAATGGCGCGTTCCCACACTTGGTCTGGAGATTAGATAAAAAGCTCGTTTTCACTTGTGTGAGCTTATGTAAGCTTTGTTATCGAGCTTTAGAGGGCAAGCTTTGAGGTAGTGCGTGTGTTAAATAATATGATTCCTCTTTCGAAGTGTTGTGAAAAGATAATGGTGTGTGGTCTGAACATGGTGACCAAACTTTTGAACCGAATTTTCTTTATAAACTGTAATAAATAAATATCCGACTACATCACATACATTGATCTGACTCCGAGTTAAGTAGCTTAAGCACTTGTGTTACGGATATCAGAATCAACAGTGGTATTACAAATTTAAACTTAAATATTGGATATTAACACCCAGACACAGAACACAAGTATTAATCACACGAATGTTTGCCTGGGTGGGGATCGAACCCACAACTCTTGGCGCATGGGGCAGGATCACTACCGAATGCGCCATCGAGGCAGTCAAATAATATGTAATATTTTTATAAACGCAATATATTTGTATAGTATTGACACGTGGTGATGTCAAGGCATGCTAGACTTTACATAAAATGTGTTTAGATGTTTGAAAATAATGATTTTATTTTAAATGTTGTTAGTGTCATTTTCAAATTACCAAATAACTAAAAGAGCTAAATGCTTCAAAGTCGGCAGTAAAAACTGCTAAGGAGACTCATTTCACTGACTGTTTTGAGACTTCTTGAAAAAACATTTTTGAAGCTCGAAAGAGTCAGTGGTGTTTCAACGTTAAAGTCAAAAGTCGAAAATATCTTTATTTACGTACGCCTCAAAAAAGCACTTGTGAATCGTCAAGTAAGTACATAGTAGAACAATTTGAATCTACCACCGGTTCGGAATGTCGCATATATCGAGAAGAAACCGGCAAGAAACTCGGTAGTTACTCTTTTCAATGCCAGATTGAATATAAAAATTAAAATTTACAGATTAAGTTAATATTAATACCAAGTCATACAGTTAATGTTCGTCAAAGATTCAGCCGAGTATTATTAGAAGTAAAAGGTAAACCAGAGCAGACCAGCCTCTGAAGGTGGCATCTGTTCACAAGTTGACGTTTTATTATAAGTAGATAGTTTTTAACCCCTTGTCTCAATATGGCGCCGACAAAGAAGGGGTTAAACTGAATAAATAGGCAATATTTCTCATTCATAAGTTGAATGTTCAATTATTATTGTGATATTCATACAGGACATTTATTTGGGTATGTAATTGAAATGATTTTGTGGAATTATTTTTTTGTTATTTAAAGAAAGAGATAAAAAATATCATCCTAGACTCAAGTTTAATGTAACATTTAAATAGGTACATGATATTCATTACAAAAATATTTTTATGTGAAATTTTTTAAAGGATTGTTATATTGAATATGTATAAAACCACGTGGTTGTAAACTTTTTATTAAAATCCTTAGTTAGATAAGTAGTAATAACTACTTAAGGATTTTAATTTTTAAAACATTAAAGTACAAAAATATGTATTTTAACGACTTTAAAACTTAAATTTAAGCTTTAATACTATATCAGTGCAACTATGTGTATTTGGAAGTCATTGATACTCATTATTTTATTATTTTATTTATATAGTACTAATCATATTATTATTAAAATATATATATACGCTATTTGATAAAAATTAAAATTTTTAAATGTTTTGTAACTACTCCTTTTTTTACTACTACAGTAGAAATGTTTTTAAAAAAATGTGAAGATGACATGGTTTTGTAAGATTAACTGTAACGTTGATTAATGGTAATTAGTCTCTGCCTACCCTGCCAGGGAAATGGCATGGAATTTAGTAAGTTGATTAATTCTAAAAGCAGCAGTCATTTTGATCATAACCTGATGAATTTAATATAAGTAATATATACTTTTGTTAAACCTATTATAGTACTTATTACTATGTGTGTTGAAGTTACCAGTACTATTTTAATATAATGAGGCATACGTTAATGACGAAGAAATTGCTTTAGAATAGAATTGGATGAGTTACCGTTTCTATTATATTTTCATACTTAACACGCCCATAATCCCCGAAGGGGTAGGCAGAGTCAAAGTGGCAGCAAGCCCCTTAAACCACATTCAGCCAAAAATAAAACTGGGCTGGGTTAAATGGAAAAATGTAGTGACAAGGGGCTAGCTGATGTATAAATTTTAATCATTCATGGTAAGTAAAAAGTTGATTAAATTTCATCCGTTGCTAAAAAGAATATTAGTAATAGCAGTGTTATAACAAACATTAACTTTGAACGAATTCAGGTTTTTACCAAACCTTTTTACACTTTCCTAGAGCAGTTATTTCATAACGAAAAAGCGGTTTTACTTAAAAACACCCAATCGACATTCCGACGGTAAAAAAAAACTGTTCGCTTACGTAAAATCGTGCAATCGACCACTTTCGCAAAACGGTGTACAAACCAATAAGATGATAAAACCTTTATTTAATGGTCAAATACAACAAGAATCGAATAGGAATCCCATTGCTTAACAATCAGAATTCGGTTGCTTCAGGTTCAATTCTCAGTCTAACTAGGCTAACTAGATAGCGAGACTAATAAAGTCTTTATACGTGTCTTACAATGCATTTTTCTTTGTATCTGAAGAAAAAAGTTTCAAAAAATAAATTACGTCAGAGTCTTGAAATTGGTACCTAAACTAAATATAAAATATTTGTAGATCTGCTTTACATAGCATTAATTAGTTTATATCACAGTTATTTTTATTTATTCTTGATTTTGACAATATATAGAAGGCCGTGTATGAATAATGAAGCGTCATTTTGATAGTTTCGAGGTTATCAACAAAACCAAACCAAGTTGAATCATCGAAAAAACTCTTTCACACTTGCGAGTCCAAAATGCACTAATAAATCAAAATTTCTTCCTGAAAGCGGAGCTTCCTGCCTTCCTAACTCAATTACAAGACCAATTAAAGGCCTTTCATAACACGAACAATGTAAAAATGTATTCACTAAAAAACCCACATACCTGTACCGGAAAATCGTAGCTAACAAAATCACGTAACTAGCTTCTTTCAATGTTAAAAAAACGCAACTTTCTATTCTAAATCACTGAAATCTAGTCACAGTCAACACAGTTAGCACTGGCACTTTTGTATATTTTTTCTTGTGAAGAGTTTTTCTTTTTTAACGGGCGCGCGCGAGACGTCCGCTTGCTAGCGCGTCTCAGAGTCAAATGCGGTTGAGTGGAACATACCTGCGCTTGCGCACCGACGCGGCCGGTCCACACATACACATATACCTTATGTAAGTAGCGTCCTTATGTAAAACGTATATAATTTGAACGCAGGACGGAAAAGCACGATTACAGTTGAAATTTCGTGCCCGTCTGATGACAGAGGATTTTTAATTAGGAATCTGATTTGGGATGTGTTTGTTGCGAGCGGGCGATGTTTATATTTATTTTTCCGTCTATTTCATTATTGTCTTGCAACTTTAATTAGTATAGATGTTAATCTTTGCTTATAAATTAGATGAAACACATTTAATTCAGTTAGTAAGAGGTGGTTTTTGAGGAATAATTGCGAGCAATTTTCACAATTACAAACTTTTATTGCATTGATTTGATTATGTTTCTAGCGTTATGTCCAGTGCTTAGACGGCGTCCGCTTGGACCATGATCCAGGATTTAGCGAGTCTGGTAATAACACTTAAGCGACTGCCTATCTGACCTTCGTAAACCTAAGATAGGTGAAGCCGTATATTTTTGGATCATGGTTACGAATCCAAAGTTGTTTGAATTTGCAGGTCTCATCACGATGTTTTCCCTCACCGCCGAGCTAGTGATATAAATACGTACATAGATTTACAATCCAGAGGTACGTGCTCGGATTTGAACCCGCACGCCTTGGTTATGAGGCGCGTGTCCTTACTATTAAGCTACTACGGCTCTTTTATTGCACTGATTTAAATTGTATTATTTAAGTATACTTTTAAAATAAAATTTAATAAACTTAAATTATTTTGTTCTTTTGGGCGCAATTTTTTATTTATTTATTAATAAGACTCACGTTTGTTGACATTGAACAATGACACTTAAATTCTAATATTAATGCTAAATGTAACAATCATTAAAGGTGAAATCAATCAATCAAATCATGCGAAAATAAAAAAAAACAAAGAAGAATAATAGGGCTCAATGTTTCGTGTGATGATCGTGGACATTTGTACTCGAGTATATTTAAGTATGTCTATCCGTTCCCCTATATCCATAGCACAAGCACAAGCTTAGTTTGGGACTAGGAAATTGATGTGTCTGGAGAATTTATTTATTTCAGCAAAGTCCAAAACTTTATACTCATTTGAAAGAGGATCCTTATTTAAAATCTTATCTAAAAGCAAATGAATGGACAGATTAATTACAGCAATCAATTAACTAACTTTAATTACTACCGAAATGGTGGAAACGGCAGAATCTCAAATTGATTGGGGACGGTCCTCGCCCGCCGTCCGAAGGCTGCGGTAGACGCAGGAAAGTAATTCGTTTAGGTTTTATTTAGTGCATAGCTCTTAGAGCGGTGATAGCTCAATGGTAAGGACACGCGCCTCATATACGAGTGTTGCGGGTTCAAACTCGGATATGTACCTTTGGAGTTTGCATGCACTTTATGTAGTGTCAGACGCATAATTAGCCCTACGTGGGCCCCGTTTCAAATTTGGCGAAGGGATTTGGCTTCGCAACAAGAGGGGAAGAGAGTGGGTATTAAGGGGCTGTTATTGTTTCCTAATAATAAATTCCTAAACTTTATAGGTATGTATGGAAGCTGAAAAGAAAAATTAGAAATGGCTCCGAAATATATTTAAATATAATATAGATATAAATAATATAATATCAGACTACATCACATACATTGATCGGACTCCGAAATAAGTAGCTTAAGCACTTCTATTACGGATATCAGAAACAACAGTGGTATTACAAATATATACTTAAATATTGAATATTAACACCCAGACACAGAACAAACACAAGTATTCATCATACGCACAGCGCATGAGGCAGGGTCACTACCAAATGCGCCATCGACCTTGTCAAATATATTTGAATATATTTATATACGTTGTTCTGATTAAAATTAATTTACATAGGTATCATCCTGCTTGTAATCCTGAAAGGATAGGCATATTTAAAGGAGCAGCTAGCTTTTTTAACAAGATGCAGTCAAAAACAAAACTGGGCTGGGTTAGATGGAAAATTGTGAAAACTTAAATATACAACAAATAAGCTTTACACAAACAATTTTTTCATATATAATGTTATCAACATGTTTTTTGCATTCAGAATTATACAATAATGAGATACAATTACCCCAAATCCTATTCACACCATTTGGTAATAAGCTATACTATTGTAAAGTTTCATTAAAATCCATGCAGTACTTTTTGTGGGAAAGGGTAACAAACATCCACACATCCATCCATCCATCCAAACTGTCGCGTTTATAATATTAGTAAGATATGATTAAGTATAATAAAACATTTCATGATTGACATTCCGTGATTTTTAGACTGTCTTGGAACTTATTTCTCCTTACCGGTAATGTTGTACATACATACATAATACATAACATCACGCCCATAATCCTCGAAGGGGTAGACAGAGTCAAGAAGGCAGCAGGCCTCCTTAATTACATTCAACCAAAAGCAAATCCGGGCTGGGTTAGATGGAAAATTGTGAAAAAGTAGTGACAAGTGGCTAGCCTGTCGCCCACACAATAACATACCCAAAACTTTAAACACCATAGTCGTCTTCTATGACATGCTAGGCAAGAACCACAGTTGGCACATTCATTTTAAGTCCCAGACTAACATGGGACGACAAATATTAAGTTACTGAAGATATTACTCCTAAGAAGTTATATCTTTTGAATGGCCCGTTGGTCGAGTGGTCAGAGACCCTGGCCACGAAACCAAGGGTCGCGGGTTCGAATCCCGCTAGGGGCAAATGTTTCGTGTGATGAACAAGGACATTTGTACTCGAGTCATGGATGTTTATAAACGTATTTAAGTATGTCTATCCGTTCACCTAGTATCCATAGCACAAGCATAAGCTTAGTTTGGGACTAGGGAATTGGTGTGTCAGTCTGGCGAATTTATTTATATCTGCAACAACATTATATGTTTTTTAATTCGTACATATGCATTAAAATATGGATGCGGTGGTAGCTCAATGGTAAGGACACGCGCCTCTTAACCGAGGAGTGCGGGTTCAAACCCGGGCACGTACCTCTGGATTTTTCAAATCTATGTACGTATTTATACCACTAGCTCGACGGTGACGGAAAACATCGTGATGAAACCTGCAAATTTTGGATTTGTAACCATGATCCAATAATTGCCTGGTTCCCCTATCTTAGGGTTATGAAGCTCAAATCGGCAGTCGCTTCAATGTAATTACCAGACTCGCTAATTCCTGGATCATGGTCTAAGCGGACTCTGTCTAAGCAGGGACATAACGTTAGGAAGATGATGACATATGAATTAAAAACACAATTCATAGAATATTCAACAAAACCGATAAAAAACAAAAAATATAACTATCTTGCAACATCTAAATCGCGTTTAGTTTCTAAGGCAAGTAAAACCGAGGCGTAAACTTTCATCACAAAAGACATCAACGAGAGACGACTTTCGTTCAGAAAGTGCTGGGTACTGCAACTTGTTATTTGGCTAACTGTACCGTCTAGCTGATAGTACAGCCTTGGCTTACATATAAATAGAACCTATTTGTGTAATACTAGAATAGAGTTACTTGATATTACAAGTAACTAAACTTGTATGTATGGATATTCGTCTCTAAATCATACTTTTGATGTTAGATTGAATTCGTTGGCATTTAGCATACATAGGTATAATAAAATATTATTATACGTTATACATCACATACATTGATCTGACTCCGAGGTAAGTCAAAGTCAAAGTCAAAGTCAAAATACTCTTTATTTATATAGGTTTGAAACAAACACTTATAAATCGTCAATTCAATAGGAAAATCAAGTAGCTTAAGCACTTGTGTTACAGATATCAGAAACAACAGTGGTATTACAAATATATACTTAAATATTAAATATTGACACACAGACACAGAACAAACACAAGTATTCATCATACGAATGTTTGTCCTGGGTGGGGATTGAACCCACAACTCTTGACGCATGGGGCAGGGTCACCACCGAATGAGCAATCGAGTCAGTAAAAATATAGACTTTGATTAAGCTTAACTCATTTGCTACTTATTGTTACACTTGTGAAGGACAATAAATGATGGATTGTATTCATTTATGTATGGTTGATCGAAATTGCCAGGTTCCCCTGTCTAAGAGTTAAAGGTTAGACCGGCAGTCGCTGCAATGTAATTACCAGACTCGCTAAATCCTGGATCATGGTCTAAGCGGACAGCGACTAAGCACGGGAAATAACGCTAGCAGGATGATGATTCATTTAGGTTTAGATACATAATTACCTTTGCAAGCCCGCAATTCCCTAAGTGAAAGGTAGAGTTTATGGAGCAGCTAGCTCTTTTAACCATTTTTATTCAAAAACAAGTTTAGTTAGTTAACATGGAAATATGTGAAAAAGTTGCTCGTGGGTTACATTTTCACAAGCCTAATACTTAATACACGGCTGTAACAAATGTGTTACCTCATGTATTAGGTACAGTTGAAGAATAGGCTATTTTACAAAAAAAAAACGTAGTTTTTAATTTGTTCAGAAAACCAAAAATGATGAAGATACATTTAATAAAATTTGTATTCGACAATCTATACTTATAATAAATCTGTAGAGAGGTCAATTCTGTACATGAAATATATTTTCAAAATAACTATCAGGGGGTGATTAGTGATCGATACTGATGCCAAAAATTTTTGTCTGTCTGTCTGTCTGTATGTTCCTTATAGAAACAAAAACTATTCGACGGATTTTAACGAAACTTGGTACAATTATTCTTCATACTCCTGGGCAGGTTATAGTATACTTTTCATCACGCTATCAATAGGAGCAGAGTAATGAAGGGAAAAACGGGAGAAGTTACTCCATTTTTTAAGCTTCCGTCGCGTGTGCAGCCTTAATGGTTAAAGTTACATAGAAATCATGTATGACAGAAATAGTTTTTATAATATTAACCAAAAACGCGGGTGACACCGCTGGCACAGCTAGTATTTAATAACATTTGTAATTTTTTGAGTATTAGATAAAGCAAAAGATGCGTATTCAAATTTTTTTTACTTCATTATATTTTGGATGTTGGGTTTTATGGTTATGTAGACAAATATCACTATTTTTTATGTTTTTTATCTGAGCCAACTAAATTTTATTATTAACAGAATGTAATTTAAGGAGTTTATTACTCCTTGAACTCTGTTTAACCCTTCTTGCATTTGCGTGATGCTATATACACATGTTTTTATGAAGTCAGTTAGAATTTGAACATGGTTGCAAATTATCCCTTTTTTTTACAGCAGGGCAGGTTTAATCCAAATGCATGGTGAAAACCCGACTTAAAACGAGACTGACCCCCATCCAACATCAGTATAAAATTCATCAACTATACAACCAAGATTTTATAATCCCCTGGAATGAAAACCAATGTGATTGCGAATCCGCAAGGCAAAATAAACCACTGGATTACAACAGCCAGCATTCAGTTCAATATTGCACCATTAAAAGTAATTAAATCGAAAAGTAGAAAGAACAAAAAGTGATGGCACCGGACAGGTGGATGTGTTGCCGTCTCTCTCTATCTGAAGGGTGGTGTATAGCGCCGTCCTGCTCCAACGGAAGGCACTAGCTAATGGACAACTGTAACGGCCGGTTGTCGTAACTGACTTTTATTTAGCAGCGGTGCTCAAACTGTTTTGGATTATGAATCTACCATAGATTCATCATTCTCCTGCCCTTCTTTCATTTCATCGGGGGTCGGTGCAGCATGTCTTCCTCTTCCATACGTCTCGGTCAGCCGTTATCAAGCTATTCATTCCTAATTCACTCATATCATCTTTCACACAATCCATCCATCTCTTATTTGGCCTTCCTCTTCCTCTCTATCCACTGACATTCATACTCATCGCTTTCTTTGTCACATGTCCTTCCTCTCTTCTGATGAGTCTACCATAGATTATGGACATTTATTCAGAAATTTGTATTTTTATTATATTTATGGTTGAGTTTTTTAACTAGAAAAATCTTGAAGAGATAGTAATTGAGTGATGGGTGAGGAGTCCTCACTAGGGACACAAGCTTCACACGTGAGGGGCGATCCCCTCACGTGTGGTCCAATATCGATATATTGGTCCGAATTATATGACAAGCTCGATGGCGCATTCGGTAGTGACCCTGCCCCATGCGCCAAGAGTTGTGGGTTCGATCCCCATCCAGGACAAACATTCGTGTGATGAATACTTGTGTTTGTTCTGTGTCTGGGTGTTAATATCCAATATATAAGTATATATTTGTAATACCACTGTTGTTTCTGATATCCGTAACACAAGTGCTTAAGCTACTTACCTCGGAGTCAGATCAATGTATGTGATGTAGTCGGATATTTATTATTATTTATTTATTTAATTTAAGCCAATCAAGTACCGTTGACAACAAAAGTAGCGGGACTTATTTGTTAGATTTTGCCCTTAAAAATAAAGGTTAAAGGTCTAGAGCTACTTTGGTTTCCGACTGTAGTTTCAGATATATGCTTTTAAACTTTCGCGTTGCATTATCACCAGAATCAATACTTAGCGGTGGTAGCTCAGTGGTAAAAACACGCGCCTCTTAACCGAGAAATGCGGGTTCAAACCCGGCCACCTACCTCTCGATTTTTCAAATCTATGTACGTATTTATAACACTAGCTCGGCGGTGAGGGAAAACATCGTGATGAGACCTGCAAATTCAAACAACTTTGGATTTGTCATAATAAAAAAATTGTCTGGTTCCCCCTATCTTAAGGTTACGAAGGTCAGACCGGCAGTCGCTTCACGCTAAAGTCTCGCTAAATCCTGGATCATGGTCTTAGCGGACCCCGTCTAAACACGGGACATAACGCTAGAAAGACGATGGCGTTTAGGAATATATAATGTCGGCTGGCTTCGTCGTCATAAACTTTGAGCGCCTCAGTCCGTCGGCGCGAGAGCTGCGCGCGCGCCACGTTTGACGTTAGTTTATCCGGTACGTGCCACGGCGACGTTAGGTTTTTACCTCACCCAGCCATCAGAGATTTTGTAAATTGGCTCAGCTCCAGGTGTTCCGGAAAAGACTGACAGCTTCATGAATCATTAGGAGGTGCAGAAATTAGATATATCATAATTACATACATAATCGCTGAGGGGGTAGGCAGAGTCAAAGGGGCAATTAGCCCCATTAACTATATTTAACCAAAAATAAATCTGAGTTACGTTAAATGGAAAATTGTGTAAAAGTAGGTAGCTTGTCGCCTACACAATCCCATATCTACAAATACCCAAAACCCGATTTACCATTAGTCGCCTTTTACGACGTGCTAGGCAAGGGACACAGTTGGCACATTATTTTTCACCAACATGGGACAAAATATAAGATGTCATATTTACATAATAATATAAGAATAAATGATAGCTCTCGGTTTGAATTATGATATTTGTATTCGTTTTTTATTTATTTCACCTGGCTTCATTTGTGTCTGACTAAGTAGTACTTAATTGGTGACAAATGGCACCTCAGGTTCAAGGGGTTTGATCCGAGGTCTAGCACAGACCTCTAGATTTTTTATTTCTAAATCTTCAAAACCATACGCCGATTCCCAAAGGGAAAGCAAAGTCCTAGAAGCGATCTTCATCTTCCTAGCGTTATGTCCCGTGTTTAGACGGGGTCCGCTTAGACCATGATCCAGGATTTAGCGAGTCGGGTGATTACATTGAAGCGACTGCCGATCTGACCTTCGTAACCCTAAGATAGGGGAACCAGACAATTTTTTGATCATAGGTACAAATCCAAAGTTGTTTGAATTTGCAGGTTTCATCACGATGTTTTTCCTTCACCGTCAAGCTAGTGGTATAAATACGTACATAGACTTGAAAAATCCAGAGGTACGTGCCCGGGTTTGAACCCGCACTCCTCGGTTAAGAGGCGCGTGTCCTTACTATTGAGCTACCACCGCTCTCCCAGAAGCGATAAGCCCCCTAAACTGCATTCGGCTAAAAATAGAAATAGGTTGTGATAGAAAGATAATTGTCAAAAATTTGTGTCAAGTGGCTAATGACGTCTACATGATCACTTACCCAAAACCGCCATTAGCGGCCTTTTACGACATGCTAGGCAAGGAACACAGTAGGTAAATTCCTTTCGAGTCCCAGACCATGGGATGCTTAATATACAAATTTTAATGGATTAAGAATGTTGAAGAGGCGAGTGAGGTGTGTAAGGATCGTGCCATATGGCGTTCGGTTCTCTCTGCCTACCCCGCTAGGGAAGTGGCGTGAAGTTTAGTTAGTTAGTTAGTTTATATGCCACTAACTTACCGGTAAGAGAAATATTGTGTGGAAACCTGTACATTCAAACAGCTATGGACGTGTAATCTTGATCTGTTTTATCAGATTCCCATATTAATGGTTGACGAAAACTAAATGGTTGTTGTTTCAATGTAGTGGTCTGACCTGATAAATCGAGGATCATGTTCAAATCGTGTCCTGGAAAAAAACGGTAGGGAGACAGTGAATCAAGCCTATACAGACACTTAACATAATAGAAACATAGTAAAGTGCTATTATGATTTTCTTATGAATTATGAATATCGTCTTAACCAAACAAAATATTCTTGTCAACACCACGAATCCTTAGCTTATATACTTATTTTAAGCTAAATCAAATCAAAAGAAAATATTTGAAATTTTCACGGAAACTTAATTTATCGTCCATTTTTTCATCATCACTTACGAAATATCTACTAGCTTCTGCCTGCGGCTTTTCTCGCGTGGTACATCGATAAAACATAGCCTATATGTTATTCGGGTGTATAAGCTATATCATTGTAAAGTTTCATTAAAATCCATTCGGTAGTTTTTGCGTGAAAGAGTAACAAACATCCATACATCCTCACAAACTTTCGCGTTTATAATAGTATTTTCAAAAGTAGTAGAAGCAATGTGTTCAGAGTGAAAATAATAATATACATAGTGGTGGAATTATTCATGTTTTATAAATATCCCCGAACCGTATATTACTTATCAGGTGTATAAACCTTCAACCTAGCATAGACAACAGACTGGGTGTATAAACCTACAACTTACCATAGACAACAGACTGTCTAAACGACAAACAACCTGTTGGAAAAAATCTCTCGTTGTAATAATAAGTAAGAAGAAATTATTACTCGCTTATCATGCTAGTGAGGGGAAGACGCCGCACAATTATTGTACTTCCGTTCCAGGATGTTAGGGATGCGATACTTCAGCTGTCTCATCGATATCGATAAAATTTAACGATCTTATTATATCAAATGGGGACATTAAACAGCCTTTAGTTTTGTTAGCCATTTAATTGGAAACTGTGTTTAACTTTTTAAACAGATAGATGATTAACCTTATGATTATAATTTAATACATGACATTTATAACTTAAGTCGGGGATTATGGGCGTGATGTTATGTATGTATGTATTCAATAACTTAAAAGTGCTAAAACTACATTGATATTATAAATTGTTATGTAAATTAAATTTAACCTAAAGTGCCACAAATATCCAGACCTGAGATATGATGTACTCAATATTATTGCCGTTGCGTTTTATTGCCAAAACTAAACCAGCTGAGGGATCGAACCTGCTGTGCTTAAACGAAATCTGAACCATTGCAACCACGGGGCTATCAATCTAAGATACGACATGTAACTTATTACCATAAATAACTTCCCTAAACCTTTTCTCTTTCCAGAGACAAAGTTTGTTTTATCGATATCGATAGTAATCGCTTGTCCGTCTGTCCGCAGCAACCCCGCACAGGCGGCGCTCGGCGGAGCGCGACGAAGAAAGTACACCCGCCGCGTAACGGACGCCGGACCCTTCGCCTGCGCGCGCGCACCTCGTCTGTTTACAGCTCTGTCTGTCTTGGACTTACATACATAGGTATGCATTACGCCCGTGAACCCTAAAGGGGTAAGTAGAGTCCAGGGCAGTTTAAAAAGCAGTGACAAGTGGCAAATTCATCGCCTGCATAATGAGCGGTGGTAGCTCAATGGTAAGGACACGCGCCTCTTAACCGAGGAGTGCGGGTCCAAACCCGGGCACGTACCTCTGGATTTTTCAAGTCTATGTACGTATTTATACCACTAGCTCGACGGTGAAGGAAAACATCGTGAAGAAACCTGCAAATTCAAACAACTTTGAATTTGTAACCATGATTCAAAAATGTTCTGGTTCTCCTTAGGGTTACGAAGGTCAGATCGGCAGTCGCTTCAATGTAATTACCAGACTCGCTAAATCCTGGATCATGGTCTAAGTGGACCCCGTCTAAGCACGGGACATAACGCTAGGAAGATGATAATCACAAACCCATTATACCATTAGGCACCTTTTATTACATGCTAGCCAATGCCACAGTTGGCACATTCTTTTATCATATAAATATCATCAGACCAACAGGAGCTAATGTCTTGGACTAAGCCATTTACATACATACATACATCCTTGTTTGTCGATTGGTACCATGGAAATATTTGCCCCTAGTGGGCTTAAACCAGCGATCCATGGTTTCGTGGCTGGGGTCTCTGACCACTCGACCAACGGGCCAATAATTTTAGAACAATACAATACAATTTAAAATACGATTGATAGCATAGGCCGCTTAAAGCCGCTGGTCCTGTGCCTGATTTTTCTCCGGTCATGTCGATGAGCACAGCTATCAGAGTGAGGTGAGAGAGTGCACTTGGGTTTGCGCTGACACTTCTACGCTAAAATAGCTCCTGTGACCAGAAATTCTGGTAGCCCATAGATTTCAACCAGAAATCTGTAGGCTCTATGAATTTCTGGTCTTTTTACCAACAGTTCCTTCGATTCTGACTATTATCACTGCTCAATCGCAACCCGACGCGATTTTTGGCTAAATATAATGTGTTTCAAAATTTTCCATCTAACCCAGCCCATTGTCCCGTGTTGGTCTGGGACTTAAAAAGAATGTGCCAACTGTGTTTCTTACCTAGCATAATAATATCGTAAAAGGCGACTGATGGTATATCAGATTTTGGGTATGTGATTGTGTAGGCGACAAGCTAGCCACTTGTCACTACTTTTTCACAATGTTCCATCTAACCTAGGCCAGTGTTATTTTTGGCTGAATGTGGACCTGCTGTCCCTTTGACTCTGCCTACCCCTTCGGGGATTATGGGCGTGATGTTATGTATGTATAATGTGTATTAAGTTTTCTGGAGGATATTTTATGCTTGAAAACCCACATCATGTTTTTATATCTATAAAAGCTTTGTCTTAAATAACTAATACCTGTTCACGACCTACTTTGTCTAGTTGAACAACACTCCCGAGTACCGTAAGCCACGTTACTCGTATCCCATGTTTATTAGAATAGAATGAATAACTTGTACTGCCGCTTATTTAATCTAACATCTCATCTTAAAGTTTATAACAAAGAGGAAGTGCTTATAGAAACGGCTTATGCAAATTCACTGCAGGTAACGTTCATTATCTTAATTTGAATTAATTAATGAATTTTCGTTTTTGGACAAATCGAATGAAGATTTTAATTGAATTTAAAATGGCTATTTTCTAACTGGCTTCTATCTTTATGTTTATATATATTATTCTTCTATGTTTATATATACCATCACGATCTAAATGCAGTAGATAAGCTTCCTGGTCCTACTATAGTTTTTGACTATAGTAAGAACAAATTGAGTTGGGTTACTTGGACATAAGTCAAATTTAGATTTCTCCATGAGATCACGAATTGAATAATAAATAAAGTTCCAGATTAAATTTATTATAGAGATGCACCTATTACCTACCTTTGACTTGCATTACCGTACTAGTATATAATTTTTTGCACCGCGAGGTGTTCTGGGGGCGAGGTTGCCTCTCCCTCGAGGTGGGCCGCATGGATCGGCAGCGGCGTAGACATAGATTTCGCCCGGAATCTGCGCCAACGCCCGAAGAATGACCACCGTGAGGTTTAGTCGGTAGTAGATGATAACTTTATTCTGAAGAGTATAACAAAATAACTACAATGCTACTTTAATATATCCTGCGTAGCGGGCTAATCCTTAATGAGTTTGGCCGCCATGACCGTAATCGGTTAAACTCCGAGGACAAACCACGCTATTTAAACATACTATTGTACTACCCGTTCCAAAAATAAACAATTTAATAAATCAACAATTAAAAACACAGATTACAGCCAGGATACAGAGGCTCTTAACTTTATATAGGCTTTCAAATAATGTTGCGGCAACCTATGACGAACATACAAATTGCCCGATTTACCAATAGCGCAAGCTGTGATTCACTTACCGTCCACATAAAGACACAGGCTTGTGGTAAACCGGTCTAAGCGTAGCCTACATGGAAACGGGCAATAAAATATATACGGCACGATTAAATCGCTGGAGCAATAATGCACATTAATTGTACGTGCGAGAGAGATAGGTTGATGTGGGTCTGTGTAAGAGAGGGAGAGATGGATAGGTGCGCGCGCGACGGCCTTTTAGCCCACACACATGCTCATACACCCACACTGGGATCTGGGCACGAGTATGTCAGTGTGGGTGGGTGCGAGGCGGGGTGTGGATGTAACGGAATTTTCTAGTTTCCGTGATTTATGTTACACTTGACATTAGGATGAGATCGGAAAATTGTTGCCGATGATGTACAAAATAGTGTACGATTACGTTGTTGCGTGGAAACTAATTTGGTGGTTTGTTGTTAATTACTTATTTGATAATAAGAATTAATATATTTTTTTTTAATTTCAAAATTGCATCTCTTATTTCACACTGCGGTGCTAAGGAAACAAGGAAGAGATAGGGAGTCATATGTGCAGTAAGCCCTTTTAACCACATCTAGCCAAAAAATAAAACTGGGCTAGGTTAGACGGAAAATTGTGAAAAATACACAATTAGTCACGTATACGACATTCAATTCAGGCAGACATTCAGGCAAAGGAACACAGTTGGCTCATTTTTTCTAAGTCCCAAACGAACATGGGACTAAACAATAATTAAAACCTATAAGCCAGTAATCAATCAATCAATTCTCAGACTGACACACTAATTCCCTAGTTCCAAACTAAACTTATGCTTGTACTATGGATACTAGGCCAACGGATAGACATACTTAAATACGTTTATAAACATCCATGACTCGAGTACAAATGTCCATGTTAATCACACGAATCCAGCTGGGACAAATGAGGAATTCGTGTGATGAACGTGGACATTTCCATAACACAAGCTTACATTAATAGTTTGGAACTAGGCATTGCAATCCAGCAGCATTTTGGCTCTAGCATATGAGGTTGAATCCACCAAATGTTGACTGACCCGTTGGTCGAGTGGTCAAAGATCCTGGCCACGAACCAAGGGTCGCGGGTTCGAATCCCGCTTAGGGCAAATGTTTCGTGTCATAAACATGGACATTTGTACTCGAATCATGGATGTTTATAAACGTATTAAGTATGTCTATTCATTCACTCCTGTTCATTTACGCACTGGAAGTAATACCTGTGGCTATATTTAAATTTTTGTTTTTATATTCCTAAGCTGACTAGTATCCGGGAGGTGGGACCTGGTGACCTATAGTACAGGTACTATGTACCTTTTTTAGGCACCAGTCCCACACACTCCAAAGTGTAAAATTATTAATATAAGCGTAATTGTGTAATTAAGCTTATATTAATAATTTTACACTTATATGTGTATATATTTCTGTACTTTCACTTATGTGTGATGGAAAAAATAAAAGACTATTCTATTCCATAGTACAAGCATAAGCTTAGTTTGGAACTAGGGAATTGGTGTCAGTCTGGAAAATTTATAAGAAAAAAATAATAAAAAAGAAATCTAAAATTATGCTTAAACCAGCTGGACTGCTTGACTCGGCATTCCAAACTCTAGTAGGGATTGAAATCCAGCGAAACTGAACCAGCATATGTCACTAGATCTGGAACAGCTAAAATATGTGTTGGTTCCAATTGGCTTGCTGGATCCAACATTGCAATCCCTATTTGGAACTAGGGAATTGGTGTGTCATTCTTGAGAATTTATCAATTATTAAGAGTAAAATAAAAAATATGAAATATTTTTAAAACAAGCTTTTACTTAGATAAACCATTAGTCACCTTTTAGTATGAATGATGTAAGTAAATGTTGAATATAAATTAAGTCTGTACTATAATTATGAATTAATTGGATACATCATACATGCAACATCACGCCCATAATCCCCGAAGGGGTAGGCAGAGTCAAAGAGGCAGCAGGCCCCTTTAACCACATTCAGCCAGAAACAAAACTGGGCTGGGTTCAATGGAAAATTGTGAAAAAGTAGTGACAAGTGGCTAGCTCGTCGCCCACACAATCACATACCCAAAACCCGATACACCATTAGTTGCCTTTTACGACATGCTAGGCAAGGAAGGCAGCCGGGACATTCTTTTTAAGTTTCAGACCACCATGGGAGGCTTTTGACGTTGCTTTTTAATATTTAATATCACAATTTCAGGTGAAATGTTCACATCCACGTTTTCAGATCACCAAACCAAATTTTTTTAAACCAGTAACGTTTTAAAAAATAAACTCGCTGAAACCATAAAGTCCATAACGTTTTCAGAATTATTATCTTCATTGCTTACTTTATCTTACTTAATTTATATGATATTTCTAACTTAAAACAAAGTTAGCGCTAATTACGAGGACAGCTCGTTCCGTGTGTAATTTCAAACAATTTCCTCGATGTGTACAGTTAGCTCACACATACGGACAGACGCACAGACACACAGGCGCACAGTAATTGTGGAGAGAATAAAAAATCGGTTCGAGTGTGCCTTACTTGTCGTACACACGCAGGCGGCAGTGGATCGAGATGCGTGTTTGTTACTTTATTTTCTTATAAGAGGTTTGAGGCATGTATGTTTTTGTTTTTTATATTTTTTCAAAATATTATCGTCGTAATAAAATCTCTTTGTTAATATACAAACGCATTTATTTTTGTGAAGTTCCCATAGGTTAATTTTTAAAAATCTTGGATATTTTATAAAACTTCAATAGTTAGCTTAACTTAACTTCTTATACTTAAAAAAATCTGATGACAGTTAACTTCCTTCCTCTACGTCAAACCATCCACCACCTTGAAAGCTAATAGCATCAGTCTGACGGTAGCTGTGGCCTAAATTAAAGTTTTGCAAATGCTAGATATTTGCAAAGCTTTCAAAAAACGACGCCGACCTTTCAATAATATTTGAAAGCCCTTTTTAACCAACTTCAAACAGAAAACGATTAATGCGTCGATATGTTTTCGATTTACATGTATTATCAAAACGAGGAATTATTTGATCTGGACGGATGAACCCATTTATATAATTTTAAATTTAGTTTTAGCTGAATGCTTAGGGAGCTCATTATTCATTGGAGTCTACCTACCTCTTCGGGGATTACAGGCATGACTGTGAAATATACGTAAAATATACAGATGTTTGTATGTTTTAATCTAGTTGAGGAACTGAAATACATATACAGACTATTAAATACAAAATTCTTCGTCAAATCCAATGGAACGATCTAGCACATCTTAGTGACCAACATGTCGTTTGGGTGTGCATAGCGGGCACCGTTCCGAGCGGCCACAGTTGGTCGACAGAGCGAGAAGTTCAGATCTCCGCCGCTCGTAATTGATAAATAAACGAGGCACGTGCGCCCGGGTCAACACACTTGTATGTGCCGAGGAATATGAGGTGAGGCTTCCGGATTTTGCGAAATTTTTCTCTGAAGAACTTTAAGACGTGGCAATTTCTCGTCACACTGCCTTCAAGATGGTGGCGCGAGGCAATTTCTCGTCCTACATATAAACCATCATCCCTGAAGGGGTAGGTAGAATTCAATAGGAACTCAAACCACATTTAGCCAAAAATCAAATTGAGTTGGATCTTTCCAGCGCTATTTATCTATACCTTGTTCTTAGTTATAATCTCTTGGTACCTTTAAAACGCCGCCTTATCTGCAAGTGATTTCGGTTCAAATCTGAGCATGTAGCAGAACTATATTTTTTAAATAAATTACTAACTTCACCCGAACTGAGCGCCATATGACGAGGTCCTTACACACATCATTTGCTTCTTTGTAAATAGGCATTTATGTATGTACTAGCTTCTGCCCGCGGCTGCGCTCGCGTGGTACATCGATGAAAGATGGCCTATATGTTATTCGGATGTATGAGCTTTATTATTCTAAAGTTTCATTAAAATCCATTTAGTAGTTTTTTTGTGAAAGAGTAACAAACATCCATCCATACATACAAACTTTCGCATTTATAATATTAGTAGGATTTATACCACTGGCTCGGTGGTGAAGGAAAACATCGTGATGAAACCTACACAATCCAACTACTATAGATATGATTTGTCCCATGTTGGTCTGGGACAAAAAAAAAGAATGCGCCAACTGTGGTTCATGCCTAGCATGTCGTAAGAGGCGGCTAATGGTTTACGGGCTCTTGGGTATGTGACTGAGTAGGCAACGAGCTAGCCACTTGTCACTCCTTTTTCACAGCTTTCCATCCAACCCAGCCCGCTGTCCTGTGTTGGTCTGGGACTTGAAAAGAATGTGCCAACTGTGGTTCTTGCCTAGCATGTTGTAAAAGGCGACTAATAGTATTTCAGGTTTTGGGTGTGTGATTGTGTAGGCGACAGGTTAGCCGCTTGTCACTGCTTTTTCAAAATTTTCCATCTGACCCAGCCCGGCTTTATTTTTAGCTGAAAGGGCCATGCTGCCCCTTTGATTCTGTCTACCCCTACGGGGATTGTGGGCGTGATGTTATGTATGTATGTATGGATATGAAAACATGATACAAATTCACTGTTTTTTTTACCCGGAGAATGCGTTACGCATACCACTCCGCCTCGGGGGGGGCGAAGTGGTTATCCCAGGGGCCTCTGCGTCAGGAGATCCCCTCTCCGGCCAAAATGATAACGGCCGGGGAATACCTACTGAAACTCCGGGATGCATCCTCTACGTCCACTGAGGCTTCGCGGGTGCCCCTGTGGAATTTCCCTTTGCTAAGGGCTACAAGGTCAGATCGTCAGTCGCTTTCATCAACTTTCGGGAGTCGAGACGGGGCTTGACTATATGGGATATGACGCTAGGGAGATAAATAAATAAATAAATAAATATTAAATATCAGACTACATCACATACATTGATCTGACTCCGAGGTAAATAGCTTAAGCACTTGTGTTACGGATATCAGAAACAACAGTGTAATTACAAATGTATACTTAAATATTGGATATTAACACCCAGACACAGAGCAATCACAAATATTCATCATACAAATATTTGTCCTGGGTGGGGATCGAACCCACAACTCTTGGCGCATGAGGCAGGGTCACTACCGAATGCGCCATCGAGCTTGTCGATAAAAGACTAATATCACCAGCTCTACAGAAGAAATCACCAGATGAGTCATCATCATCATCATATCATTATGACGGATTCCATACTATCTATCGTATACCCAAGATCTAAGTCACCGATATGCTGAAATGCAAAAAAAGTGTCAGCTGTTGTGTTCCTAGCCTTGAGCGGTGGTAGCTCAATGGTAAGGACACGTGCCCCTTAACCGAGGAGTGCGGGTTGAACCCGGCACGTACCTCTGGATTTTCAAATCTATGTTCGTATTTATACCACTAGCTCGGCGGTAAGGGAAAACATCGTGATGAAACCTGCAAATTCAAAAAACTTTGAATTTGTAACCATGATCCAAAAATTGTCTGGTTCCCCTATCTTATGGTTACGAAGATCAGATCGGCAGTCGCTTCAATGTTATTACCAGACTCGCTAAGTCCTGGATTATGGTCTAAGCGGACCCTGTCTAAACACGGGGCATAACGCTAGGAAGATGATGTTGTGTTCCTTGCCTAGCATGTCGTGAAGGGCGACTAATGTAGTATTGGGTTTTTGATAAGGCAAGCGACAAGTTAGCCACTTGTAACTTTATGGGTTCCGTACCCAAGGGGTAAAAACCGTTGCCGTTTTTGCTCGATACCGGGCCAGGTGAAACTACAAAAAAAGTCATAATGTAGTGTCTAATGTTGTTTAGATAATGGTACAGAACCCTTCGTGCGCGAGTCCGACTCGCACTTGCCCGGTTTTAAATAATCTTTCGTCTATAAAGTAAACTTTAATTTTGGAAAATTCGGTTTAAGGAACTTCCTGGAGTGTGTTTGCATCTGCTAGTAGAGTAAATGCAGAATGCATCACCCAGCAGATGCAATATGATCGCTTTATTAAAGCAATGCGCTTGCGCGCCGATCGCGCGCACTGGGGCGTCAAAATCACCTATTAATATGCACCTACTTCGACGCCGTTTCGTTTTTCCTACTTCCGAGTGTCATAGACTAGGGTACAGAGGGGCAGAGAGAAATGGCGGACTCTATGGTATAGGTCAGGGTAAATGACACCATTAACCATTTAAAGAAGTTTTTATGAGATCTCAAAATGCACTGCTTTATAGATCTTTAAAGAAATACTTAAGTGTTACGTTATATTATAGCGTACAAAACTTAAGAACAATTTTATTATTATTTTTTTATTTATATAAGTATCATATCAGACTACTTCACATACCTACATTGACTGACTCCGAGGTAAGTAACTTAAGCACTTGTGTTACGGATATCAGAAAAAACAGTGGTATTACAAATAACAACCAGCAAACTAACTAAAAAACTAAAACTACTAACAACAAACCAGCAAACTACTAAAAAAACTAACAACCCAGCCCACTGTTCCATGTTGGTCTGGGACTTAAAAAGAATATGCCAACTGTGGTTCTTGCTTAGCATGTCGTAAAAGGCGACTAATGGTATATCGGTTTTGGGTGTGTGATTGTGTAGGCGACAGGTTAGCCGCTTGTCACTGCTTTTTCACAATTTTCCATCTAACCCAGCCCGGCTCTATTTTTGGCTGAATGTGGTTAAAGGGGCTTGCTGCCCCTTTGACTCTGCCTACCCCTTCGGGGATTATGGGCGTGATGTTATGTATGTATGTATGTGTATTACAAATATATACTTAAATATTGGATATTAACACCCAGAAATAGAAAAAACACCGTATTCATAACAAGTATTCATAACTCGAATGTTTGTCCTGGGTGGGGATTGAACCCACAACTCTTGCGGATGGGGCAGGGTCACCACCGAATGCGCCATCGAGCCAGTCAATGCAATAGAGGTGATTTAATTTCATTCAACGTTAATACATCATCCACGATTTTACCTATTAGTATGATCAAAGATTTATGAAGATGGAAATAGGCATAGACTAGAAAAACGCCGCACAATTTTAGTCTATGGCCAGTGAACCTATTTCAGCCATTTTCTTGCCGGAACATCATTCATGAGCTAGTCGTAATACCTACTTTTTACCTCTTGTATATTTAACGAATAACGTTCATGTTGCATATTAATCTTACGATTTATTGGTAGGCATTAATTTATGCTAGTAATAGAGGGAAATTATTTGATTAAACTTTATCTAAAGTATTTTAATACTAATTAATTTATGTAACTATACGACTTTCGACTTGCATTAAGAAGCAAAAATTTACTTATAACTAAAGGCCCCCTCAACCACATTCTGCCAAAAACAAAACTGGGCTGGGTTAGATGGAAAATTGTTAAAAAGTAGTGACAAGTGGCCAGCCCGTCGCCTACACAATCACATACTTACCCAAAATAATTATTATATATATATTTTTTTTTCTGAGAATTTAATTTAGACGGAGAATTCGAACCAGTGTAACTCTACCACCTCGTACTCATCATCAGCCTGGACCCAACCACTGCTGGACCATCCACATCACCTTAGAGGTAGGTAGAATTTAAGAGGTAGCAAACTCATTTAACAACATTCAGACAAAATTGATGAAAAAGCACGGATAAGTTTAGTTTTCAGTATCGATAGACTATTGATACTGAAAACTATCGATGAAAAGCAATACTATCGATAGTGTTGATAGTTTCGATCGCTGCTAACCAAAGAACTATCAATAGTATCCATACTATCGATAGTATTGCTGTTTACCAATAGTATTGCACAAACAGAGACATCGTTACTATCGATAAATATTGTCCTTTCGATCGTATATATGATTTGGCCGTTAAACTATCGATTTTTCGGCAACACTAATACATAACATCTAACATACAGGTATGTTATTGATGTTCTGCATTGAAAAGAGCTTATTTTTTTATTTTCAGTTTCGCTTCATGCAATTTCTTTTCAAGAGCTTGTAGCGACATCTAGCGGTTCCATCTATGTCTAATCAACAATGTGTATCAGAGCTCTGAGGCACTATAGCATGCTATTCATAGTTCTACCATGATTCATCAGTTTGTGAATGAAGTCAATAGCAGTGACTAGATGGCATGCAGGAGCCAACAATTTGATTCAAGACATAAAACATAGATGGCAGTTAATAACGATCATGATTATCTAATTGTTTTGGATACATATTTATCGGGCCACCCTACCGTGCAATATTATTATAATTTTCAGAATTATACGGCAGTGATTTTTTAAATCCTCAAAATATAATTTGAGATTATTATTATATATGTGAATCTATATGTTAACAAATAAATAAATAAATAAATTCTCCAGACTGACACACCAATTCCCTAGTCCCAAACTAAGCGTATAAGCTTGTGCTATGGATACTAGGTGAACGGATAGACATACTTAAATAGGTTTATAAACATCCGTGACTCGAGTACAAATATCCATGTTCATCACACGAAATATTTGCCCCTGTCGGGATTCGAACCCGCGACCCTTGGTTTCGTGGCCAGGGTCTCTGACCACTCGACCAACGGGCCAGTCAATTTGTTTATAAATAAACATTTATTTATTTACTTATAAAAAATCAAACTAATAACGGTCTAATTTCGACCAGTAGGGATCACTATTATTAAAAAATATTCAAATTAGGTACACAGTAGATCGCTTAAAAAAAAAAAAAAATACGGCAATATATTTACACAATTAAGTTTATTCTTTTTCTCAAAATAACAAAGAATCGTTAAGCTAAAGGTTTAGAACCAAGGACCTTAACATACAACATTTTAATTTCAATAGTCGAATAATCGATAGTTAAAACAAGATATATCGAACACCCATCCCTAGTACCACAATCTACACTTGGATGTACCCACATTGGTCCAACTTTCACTTCGAAATCCACAACATTATTTACTTCAGACAAATACACATTTATATTAAAAACGATACAGTCTTGAGAACACAAAAATGTTTGAGTTTTTGGTTATTTTAGGCCGTGGTTGCACTTAGCGATTGTTTGCATTCAGTTGGTTTAACCCTTCAGTGTCATAACTTACTTCAGCATCTTCATATATCTTATATAATTTTACGTCAAAAACATGTGCTTCTTTACCCCCATTAAGGGAGTCAATATAGGAGTTTTAAGGAAAAGTAATTGTTAAGTTACTTTACCCTTTTTCAATGAGTCCTGCGTGATTATCTTATATCTACACTGTCCTCCGAAGTAAGTCTAAATATTTTGAGCTTGCAATAAAATTTATTATCATTGTAGTGAATACATAAGGGCTACACATTCCCTGAATGTTAACACACTTGTGAAATGTGTCGAGTCATATTAATGTGCTTAGAAATACTAGGTACATATCATAACGCCCGTAATCCCCGAAGAGGTAGGCAGAGTCAACGCAGCCAGTCCCCATAATCACATTCGGCAAAAAAAAAACTGGGTTGGGTTAAATGGAAAATTGTGAAAAAGTAGTGACAAGTGGCTAGCTTGTCGCCTACACAATGACATACCCACAAAAGTTTAGAAATAAATATTTTAACTTTTTCATAATGCTTTAATTTTAAAAGCTTTTTTATAATTTTAGGAGGTAGATATTTCTTACGAAAAATATACGTACCATCCATCACGCCTGCAACCACAAAGGGGGTAGGCAGGTCCAATGAGAAAATTTCCTGGACCATATTCAGTCAAAAAAGAAAAAAAAAACTGTTACTATGTTAACATTAAACATTGCACTTCCTATATTGGTCTTATAACAAATGTTTTCTATAAACCAACTTCAGTACTACTGACGCAGTATTTATGGTCTTATCAGACGTTTAAATATTAAAACTTGTAAAACCATAAATGCATAGCAAGGTATATATGTTTACCATAATGCTGATTGCCAAGTGCAAACACGACTAAATTATTATAATATTCGATAAAAACGTTTTATATAATGCAGTTAAGAGTTCAGATAAACTATATAATTTACAACACTAGTTCAAGAGTTAAAATAAATAGAAATAGAATTATAATCGTGAATAGAATCTGAAACATAAAACTTAACAATGTTTAGGCCTATTTACGTATAATAGCGGTACGTAGAATAAAGACAATAAACATTTCCGTTCATGTATATAATATTTATTATAATAATTACAACTGTTGTTACAACAAAACCGTTTTTTAAATATATTATTCTTGAAATTGTTGCCAACACACTTTAATAAACTAAGTTTGATATTACTGTTTTAAATCAATAATGATGTTACAATTTAGTGGTATTCTTAGAAGAATTGAACACATTATTCAAAAACGAACTATTGATTTGAATTCTTTTAACATTATTGATGTTAAAAAAAAATTGTTCATAAGATAAAATCTGCAACAGTTTATAACAACAGTTGTTTTTAAGTAGTACCTTATTATCTCTTCCAACATACTGCTTTTTAAATAGACCTATATTACATAACTTTACATTTTTATATACGCATAGATTATATTCATATTAAGTCAGAAAATACATATTTCTTTTAATATTGTCTCCTGGTATAACGTATCTATGTATATGATGACATTTGTAGTGTTGCTCATGCAACCTTCTGTTATTTTTATTACGACTGGACATTTATGCGTATATAAAAATAAATTATAGGATTACAGCCTTAAGAATCACAGGGATACTGATATATCTACAAATAATTACATACATAAATTCAGTTTGATATAGGTAGTAACTTAACAAACATACCTGACTGAAAGGACTCGAGAAATACAAATACTGTAAGATTAAATATTTAAACTCGATTCTTAAATATTTACTTTTTAAATATTATTACCAAATTTATTGAATACGTTAACCTTTAATAGAAATTGTGGCAAAATTTGGAAGAGACTTTCAACATCGAATTCGGTTTTATAACAACTACATACAAATAACCTATTATTTAGGTTATGACCACAAATGCATTCAATGCTTACACCCATTTAAGTAATTATACATCTCGTTTTATTACTATAGTATAACGCATTAAATTAATATCTAGTTCAACCACATAAAGTTCTATCTATTTAATATTCTCCGAACTATTGCATTCATAAGATGTTCATATCTATATCTATACGAACGAGGGTTTATCTACCGAGCTCGGAGACATCCAAATTGGTGTCAAAGTCTTAAGCCCGGACACAGAGAACGAAACGGCAACACTATTAATATACTTGTCTCTATTCGAAGTCACAATAATACATATCGATTGCAATTTCATACTTTATATACACAAAAATTACAATAAAATATGAAAAAACTTTAAAATACACGATAAAATTCAAATTCATTTAGTCATGGAATTAGACTGTTTGAAATGTTTCCGATTTCGTTATTCAAGTAAATATTAACAGAACGATAATCGTCTATTTGAGAATGTAAATAAAATACGGGTGATGACATTTTAAAATCATCCATATTATAATTCATTCTTCTGTTATTTTTACACGGCTGTTAAAGAATTTGACGTAAGACATCAATTGTTTCATTTCCATAATATATTTATTATGCATTGTATTTTAAAGTTTATTTTTTAAATAAATATTAAAATATGATAAATATTTTGCGTTCTATGTGCCGCGGACTATATTCCGGTGCGCAAACGCAACTATACATCTCCAAAGTGACTTTGAAGCGTCACAAAATTCACAATCCACATTTTATAGAATCTACGCCTATGTTTCACTAACATAGAGCAACAATTTAATAATGATTATCATTGAAACAATTAATTTCGAAGGCACTAGAGTACTAGTGGGTTAAAAAGTAAAAAAAGTAAGTGTTCGAAGAATTCTTAACTTCCTACGGGATCAACAATTGTCCTTTTCCCCAATAAATAAAAAGATTAAATCTGATAAAAGTTGAAGATTTTTTTATTAATCACTAGGTATTTAATATCTGCCCTAATATGATATGATTTGAATAACTATTGACTATATTTGAAGATTGAAATTAGTTGTCTTTTCATTAAACACATGTCTCGATGGTTCGTTAGCTCCGAGATTTGTAACGTCATTCTGTCATTATCATTAAAACCTTAAATAACTGGTTTCCATTTTATTCTAGAAAAGTAATCTACATGGAGAGGACTTGAATGGAATTTATTTGAATAGAAACACTGTATAGACGTTTAAAATGTTCATTGCTTCATTCACATCATAATTGTCATACAGTTTCATAAGATATTGATAGTCGAGACCTTAGCTATTAGTTGAGTTAATATTCACGCCTCATCCTTCAATCGCGAAATCCTGAACATTTTAAGAACTTTACAAGAGTCAATCCTTACCTTAATTTAGGTAACACTTTTCACCAAAAAAGTTGAGGACAAACGCACTGTCACACATATATAAATATCTGCGCAATGCCTCAAATTGTATTTTGAATATATAATGTACATTAATTGGCCTGAAAAGTTTAATTAACTCTTTGCATATCTTTAGCCAACATTTGACAATCAAAAGTATATTCAAACATATATACATATATAAATTTATTATTAATGTCATCACATATCTGCTATCCCACAGTTTTAAAAGCATTCAGATCTTGAATCATAAGCAAACGCCTCCTTAAAGCTGCTAAATCCATATTTGTGATATTAACAGCCTTTATCACTTCATATAAACTATAATATAAATACGAACTATACATATATTTAACAAGTCCTATTAGTGCATAATTTACATTATATACTGACAATTTATCCACACTGTCAGTTAAATAAGAAAATGAATAATTCCATATGAAATTATTAACAAATAAAGATACACTTAAATCCTAACAGTATCTTAAAACCATTTTCGTTGCAATCATACAACGTTGTCACAACACATATACATAATTATACATGTGTTTCCATTCAAATGACATCTACCTCATTATAAATCGGATATTAATGTAGGCAGTATCGTGTTATACTTAAAAGACATTAGATTACTGAATAACCTAGTAATTGTAGTCATGAATCATAACAGCCTTGAATTTGGCCTATGAGTCCTGTGGCGTACCACTATCGGAGGGGCCTGGTCAGGAGACGAGGCCCTGAGGGCATAGGCCCACCACGAACACCGGGCTAGCTAAACCGCAGTCGGAGAGGCACCGGCGTAGCTCAGGCGTGGCTTCCGCGAGGCCCGGGCCCTGTGGGGGTCGGGGGAGGCCCACAGCCCCGGGGCCTCGGAAGGCCCAGGCCCGCGTTACACATAGCTCTCCATGTGCGCGCTAGTGGTCGGGCCCTAGAAGGACGCTTCAACTAGATAAGTCCCGTCCATCGCGACACCAGTCTGGTTTCCCTGGACAGTGCTTCCAGCAGGAATGTACTTTCCGCACGCTTGCTGCAAAACGTAAAAAAATATTTGAGAAATTATAATTTCATTGAAATTTATCTAGGATGGTCAAGAAAAAATATTGGTACTGTTGTTGAATTTGAAAGTTTTTGATAATTTTATACAAGTAGTTTTTATTTTTTTAACTGTATAATATTTGAAAAAAAAAGCAAAAAAGAATTAAAATATGTATACTCCAAACACTATAGGTACTCAAAAATATATACAGTATGAATCATACTGACTTAGGGTTTTAAACCAAGAAAATATGAAGTTAAGAATTTAAGAACTAAATTAAAAAAGGAAATAACGTCTTTACAACTTTAGCAACAATACCTTTTATGTAGTATTTAGATATTTTCGTTATTCATATAGATTTCAAATTATATCAGGGCTACCTACATACATCTCGTATACCATTATATAATTTGTTATATATAATGTTTCCTACCTACATATATCTAACTACACCACAATATTTGTACATTCACATTTCAAAATAAGCTGAACATCAAAAAGCTAGCTGCCACAAATACCATTGGTCGCGAACCTTAGGTACAAATTAAAACACCGATATAAAAAAAATGTAGGATAGAGTGTGTTTCGAAAAAAGGTTGTGATAATAGCCAGTAGCAATACGGAGTGGGTGTGTGATGTGGAAACGATAGTTGGTGTGCATCATGCCGGTTGAATAAAATATATCGTAGACCCAATAGCGTCCAATGTAGTGTATAAACCATTGTGTATGAAACCGTTATATATGTTAGTTAGTTAATGATGTGTTTTGAATATGGATGTCGAATATATTAGCATTCTGATTTATATTTAATTTTAAATATATATATATTTATTTGCCTATTACGTCAAATATTGCAAAGATATTTTTTTCCATTCGTAAACTTGACAGGAAAAAAATATCTCGACTACAATTGATGATGCCATTGCCCAGGCTTCTGACTTTCTAAAAGCAAATTACGAGTACATCTAAGTATTGAAGTTTCTGCTTAATTTTGATTACGTAGGTACTGCCAATTTAAGTATAAAATGTGTGCAGTGTGTTGGCATTTTCGTTGAAACATCATGTCATAGTATATGTCCCAACATATATAATTATATTGCTAAACATTGAAACATTCCGACGACATCCTTTTAAGTAAATAAAGCTTTATACATTATAAACACTTCTGGATCTACTGTAAAATACAGCCGTCTCATTCTTTTATATGTCATAAGATATCAATTCAAAGAATGAAACGGCTGAATAACAATAATACACATACATATATATATAGATAAATATAAACAGTCCTAAATACAGAAATTGCAAATTTACCTCACACTAATAAATAAAATACTTTACAATACAGCAATATCATAGCGCAAGCTTCAAATAATATGACATTGATACAACATATAGTTACAGAGACATACTTCGATAGAGAAACAACTTTTAAAGCGATATATATTTTTTGCAGCCAACACCCTGCAGACATTTAAAGCCTCAAATTTTGTATATTTCGGTAATTATCACACAGTGACTAACCCTAAACACAAAGTGACAACAAAACAAAAAGTAAACCACATTTACAATAATAACAAGGTAAATAGATAACGAAGACAGAACTTTCATTTAATTGTTAATATTTGATAAACATATTTTTTACATTAGGTATTAATTTAGTATACCTACATATCTAATAAAATTAAATCAAGCTGTTTATTTTTTTTTAAGTTCATTTTTTAACTAGGAAACCTAATTTAACGTTTCCTTTGGCATATTTCATTAGCAAATGTAACAAAACCAATTCACCACTGAATAATACAAAAGATCTTTAACAGAAGGAAAAAATAAATATCTATGTACAAAACTCGGTACAAAAATAGGTAAAAATATATATAAAAAACTGTTTTGCGGTAAAAAATATATGTTAAAACATATATATAGTCCCCCGTGAACATCACTGCGTGATAATACCGACGAACATACTGGTAGGGGATCTTCGCTGGGGGCAGCCGAGACCGATGTGTCTGAGGGACGCGATGTCGCGGTGTATCGGCGAGCGCCTTTCAGCCGACCTTTTCTACTCGAGTCTAAAAGCAGGACCTGTTAGGGCCAATCCGATACTGAGCTGTGTTTTTAAGAAAAATAAATATATATGAAGAAAAAAACTATATTATATACTTTTTTAATACTATTTTTATATATATATATATATTTATATATTTGTGAAATATCTGAAATAGCAGATAGTGAACTAAACTAGATCTGTGACTACATTTTTATTTGATTTTGTGTGTGTGCGTTATTAATATTGTTAATATTTGCTTCACTCATAGCATTAACAATAGTGTTTGTAGTGATTTGTAAATATCTTGCATTCGTGTATCAACTACATTATTTAAACGTGTGTATATATGTGACTGGCTGGAATCAAGATTTTTATGGTATTCCTGTTAGGTACATAATAAATAAATTGTATCAAATACTTACCATTGCTACACTGGCCACTAAAAGATGTTCAGTAAATTAACCAAAATATGTAGTACATCTTTTTGAAGCCAATTCAACCAAAATATTAATTTTTAAATATCTGATCTATATATTTCATTCAATACACCATTTTGTAAAAAAAATAATAATACGCATTTAAAAGAATACATAAATAAATACTTTATCTCAGTAACAATATGATTAAATATTATATATAATGCACGCATATTTCAAGACTTACCATGGATTAAATATATACTATGGGAAATACATAACAAAGTTAAATTCATAATTTATCATATAATAAAGGGATTAAGGAATACAAAGGCACTGGAAATGTCATACATTTGACATGGTTTTATAGCGCCATAGCATATATAGCTTTCCTGGCAAATTAGCTTATATACAACCCATAAAGAAGCCACAACAATTGTGATTCTTAAATATATTTAATCAAACTTTGAAGTATCCTTAGCATAATCTCTGGCCACACATATTTAGCCACAATTTACAAAATAAGCGACGAGTATGACAATTATTACGTATTTCAAATATATTTTGTTTTTTTCGAGTTTTCACTTTTTTTTTTCATTTTACGTAATAACGTCGACAGTGATCACTGATTTTCAGCTGTGACAACATAGTACCTCTCTTATAGGGCACGCGGAGAGCCCTAAGGGACTTAGAGGGCTAATGCACCGCACAGACCGACGGCGCCTCTGTTATCAAAATAATGAGAAGACAAAATTAAAATATCTTTTTATATATCTTAGAAATATTAAAACTTATTTCTATATCACAAAAAATTTTAGATTAGCTTCAAAAGGTTGACGATATCTGCTAAAATACAAATTGTGGTGGTAAAACAATATAATAAAATTTCATTTTAGTGATGAATTTTGCATTGCTGAGGCTTATTCAAATAATTACGAATTGTAATTTTTAATAATGAAACTGTCAAGACAAATCTGATGTTACATTTTCTTGATCTGCATGACATCAGTGTGATGATAGCATCATCTTGGTGGATGATGATCAATTTTATTGTGAGCAACGTACTTACTTAATACTGATATTTTTTTAAGCAGCTAACTTAACTTGTGTAAATCTTGTTAGATAACGAAGAACCTCATAGGTAATATTAATGTTAATGAATTCTTGGTTATAAGTAGTTTTAGTTATGTTCTATATTAACTATGAACATTTGACATGCTTTAGCCTTTGTGCGTTATCTTAACGTCTAACGAGACTAAAATAACAATACTTAGGATAAGCGAAATTTCATTCATTAAATGCAAGCCTTCCATAGATTTGAAAATATATAGATATGAAGTGTGACATTCAAATCAGATAATTTTTTATCAAAGAATAAACTGATAAAGAACCTATCTTTGATTTGGTGTGTGAATTTGGGGGTTCGCAAAAAATATTCACGAATCTTTCGCGCAAATTAAACTGAATACCTATATTTTAGGTAACTCCAAGAAGTCATTATGAATGTAATTATAGTGTCTGTCATACAAGTGTCTTTCTTAATGAAAGTAGGTATATATTTCTTGACGTTGTTTTTTTGGGATCAAAATGCACCAATTTTTATTTTACTATTTCTAATCACCCATCCGTTAAGGCCATCAGACATGTGTATAAAGGTATTATTCGGATGACGTCACCTGATACTTCTGCGGGCAGCAACCGCATCGCGCGCAACACGCCAGCAGCGCAGGCGCACGGCCGGAGTGCGCGGGCGACGCGAGCGGCGAGGGCGAGCCGGGCCGCTTCGCCGCTCCGTTGAAGGGGTTTTCCATTTCGACGAATTCGCGGTCCTGGAAGCAGGCGGCGGGGAATTGGATTATCAACATTGAAGTCAAGGACCACTGACTGGAGTTGTCTCAACACAGTTTTTCATCATACGTATACATATAACATATACATACATAACATATAACAGCCCCTTCAACCACATTCAGCCAAAAATAACACTGGGCTGGGTTAGAACATTGTGAAAAAGTAGTGACAAGTGGCTAGCTTGTCGCCTATACAATCACATACCAAAACCCGATATAACATTTTTATTTTATTTTACATTATCGTTTTTAGATACACTAAGTTTGTTCCGTAACCCTGTTTCTAAGAATCAAATACAGATAAGGCTATTTCAAAGAGGATGTGTCCTTATAATTGAGCTACCACCGCTGATATACAAATAACATCCTCCCAATCGGTTTTCGGCGAGACGGCCAATCTCAGGACTACGCAGAAGATATTATAGTGCACAAATGCCTGCGCTAGAGCAATCCTAACACCATATCCAATCCACATGCTTTAGACCAGTGTTTTTCAATCTGTGGGTCTCGACCCCAAGTGGGCTCGCTGAGCTTTACTTGGGATGTCGCTGGCATAAGAAAAAGGGCAAAATTCGACACACTTACAGTAAGAACTTTTTTCTGTCTATAGCCCAAGGGGGTAGCGAACATTTTTTACCCCGTAAAGGGGTCGTGTATTTGAAAACAATCCTTTAGTTACACTATCAAGGTAGTCAAGTCACGTTACATAAAAATGCAATCAATTTGATACTCTTACCGTAGTGCGCTCAAGGCACCGCAGCAGATGGTGGTGCTGCAATTCGAAAATGTCTTCGTCGCGGCCGGCGTCGTCCAGCTCGACGCCCGACTCCTGCGCAGCCAGACGCGCCTCCGCCGCCTTCTTCTTGGACACGAACGCCGCGCCGGAGGACGCCTTAGCGATGCGGATGCGCGCGAGACGGGCTTTCTGAAATCATCGACGCGTACTTTTTAGATTACAAACTTGATTAAGGTTAAATAGAAAGTTGTAAACAAGTAGAGAGACAGATGGCTAGCTAGACCAAAAAATAGGTTCCCTGTGGTTTAACGTTGCGCGATCCTGTAAGCACCTAGCTACATAAAGGTGCAGAGGTACATCCCAGAGGTTTAATCGGTATAATAATAATAATGTCCTCCTAACCGATATCGGTCACGGCGGCCAATCTCAACAGTATTAGCCAACTGCGCAGGAGATATTATAGTGCACAATTGTATGCGCAAACATAAATACACTCTCTATTACTTCACTCTCATAGTCCGGTGAGGCGGCAATTCGACATGACCGGAGAGAGGTCAGGCGCAGGACCAACGGCTTAACGTGCTTTCCGAGGCACGGGGGTGATTAAACCACCAACTTCCTGACTCCGGGCTGTTACTGAGTAATTTCAATATTGAAATGTAGTAGTCGGTATACCCCGCCCACCACCACCTTGGGCGGAGCAGGCTCCTCCTACCATCTCGAGGGCCCTGGAAGTCCGACACACCCCGCTATTTCCCCCCGGTTTTAGCGGGACAGTGCGTAACGCATTCCCCTGGGTAACCAAAAAACAAAGAGGGCCAAAAAATAGAAATGGGCTGGGTTAAAAGAAGAATTATGAAAAAATTCAGTCGAATTGAGAACCTCCTCTTTTTTTTTGTAGTCGGTTAAAAAGTGGCTAGCTCGTCGCCTACACAAACACGACCAAAACCCGCTATACAATTAGTCGCCTCTTAACCTTTCACGTCCCGGTCGTCGCGATATCCGGTCCATAACAATTGAAAATCAATTGTGTCTGGAATCTCGGTACTCGAGGCATTAAGACATGCTAGGCAAGGAACACAGTTAGCATATCCTTTTTAAATCCCAGACCAACATAAATATAGTTTTATTTTTTTTTATTTTAAACCTAAGAAACGCAGGTGATATCTAAACTGATGTTATATCGAGTAGGTTAATCTTCAAGTTAATATATGAAGTTACCTGAAGTCTGGCTAGATGTTTACCCGTTTAATTAAAGCAAACGCAGCCCTTAATCACCCTCTCATAATATTTGGAGGGGTGGCTGTTAAATTATTCCCACATATTCCATCACGTGAGTAATGAACGTTTATCCACATAAGCTGGAGCTTTGAAATGCATAGTCAGATTGGGTTACATACATACATATCTACATATGACATTAAGTTATATAACGTCAGAAATTTACATTCGACTGCTTAATAGTAAAGTGACCTAACTCAAAATATGCCGCTGATGGAAAATGAACCAAAATGCTTTAACACGTAAGATTAATTTACTTAAGCATGCGATATACTCGTATAAACTTGTTTTTCCAAGGCACCGTTCGAATCAACATGGATTTTACTGTTTTAAGCAAACACTATTTTTATCCTGCAGATATTTTCCGGGGTATAAATACAATATTGAGTACCATATTTTATTTATAACCCTGAAAACGTCTATAAAAATTTAATTACATACATACATACATAACATCACGGCCATAATCCCCGAAGGGGTAGGCAGAGTCAATGGGACAGCAGGCCTCTTTAACCACATTCAGCCAAAGACAACATTGGGCTGGGTTAGATGGAAAATTGTGAAAAAGTAGTTTCAATTCAATGAATCAGCTATATTACATTATAATACAAACTAACTTTGAAGTCCAGAACTACATACAACTACTATATAAAATAATGTCCTCCTAACCGATATCGATTACGGCGGCCAATCTCAACGAGGATTAGCCATCTGCGCAGGAGATATTATAGTGCACAAGTGTGTGCGCTAACACAGGTGCACTCTCTATTCCTTCACTCTCATAGTCCGGTGAGACGGCAATTCGACATGACCGGAGAGAGGTTAGGCGCAGAACCAACGGCTTAACGTGCTTTCTGAGGCACGGGGGTGATTAAACCGCCAACTTCCTGACTCCGAGCTGTTACTGAGTAATTTGGATATTGAAATACCCAGCCACAAATTTTTGGCCCGACCCGGGATTTGAACCCGGGACCTTTTGGTCCTTAGGCGGCGCATGCTACAACTAGACCAACGAGGTAGTCGAAAACTACTACATACTAACTAACTAACTAAAATTCAATTTGTATGTTATTAGTTTATACAGATTTACAGTGAGGATATTTGAACCGGGACGGTTATGATGGTAAGCCACATAATCGCCATTAACCGGAGCTACATTAGCTAAGCCGGCTCGACCGTCTTACAGGAAATCAGCGTAAAATAGCAGCAGCCTTGCTGGTGTGTTTACACCATGAGTGTCAGTGCCGGAGGTCCATTTAAAAAACCAGCAATCTATACTTAAATACTTACTTACTATACTTATATTATAAAGAGGTAAAGTTTGTGAGTTTGTCAGGTTGTAGGGGGTAATCTCTGGATCTACTGAACCGATTTTGGAAATTACCCAATAGAAAGCCACATTGTCTATGAGTATCATAGGCTGTATTTTATCCCCATATTCCCACGGGAACGGGAACGAGTGAAACCCCCGCGGTTTCACTCGTTATTAATATAATAAGCTGGATTACAACCAACACTCCTCACACAAGAGACACATAGGTACCCTTACCAACGCGCCATCAGCTCGTTTTCCCTTTTTATTAAAAACAGTCTTATAAACAGTACATACCCTCTGCGCCTTCCGCTTGTCAGCCCTTTGGTTCTGGTGGTAGATCCTCGAGAAGTTGGACACGATGACTGGTACGGGCAGCGCGATCACCAGCACTCCGGAGAGGGAACACACGCCGCCCACGATCTTGCCGGCTATTGTGCCTGGTACCATGTCTCCGTATCTGGAATGAGAGGAGATCCATGAGGAAAGTCTGGGTACGATGGACCATGTGTCTGTGTCTGGAATGAGAACCAGCACCATGTCCAATGGAATCAGAGGAAGTATCTGTATAATAACTCTAGGTGTCCTATCGGTACTGTACTGTAAGAATAGGGGTGATGACTGCATTAAAAACTATAATTCTATTTATTCCGTCAGTTAGATTATACAAAAATACTAGACATATATTTTTCGATTTATCAAATTAACAAAAAATCACAGAGATAAAGAACATCAAAGTTTTGGAGTGGGGGCTTGCGACGTCACCATTTTGTAAAGAATTTACGAATGCGTGACGTCACGCGCAACTTGAATGCATTGTATCGTCGCCAATGTTTGTTTGACAAATAAATAAATAAATACGTGTTCAATATTTTGACAAGCTCGATGGCGCATTTGGTAGTGACCCTGCCCCATGCGCCAAGAATTGTGGGTTCGATCCCCACCCAGGACAAATATTTGTATGATGAATACTTGTGTATGTTCTGTGTCTGGGTGTCAATATCCAATATTTAAGTATATATTTGTAATACCACTGTTGTTTCTGATATCCGTAACACAAGTAAGTGCTTAAGCTACTTACCTCGGTGTCAGATCAATGTATGTGTTGTAGTCTAATATTATTAAAAAATATATATATATATTCTAACTAAACCGGCCATATAATCTAACAGAATTTTTAGTCATCTTCAGTCTATTGGAATATTGGACCATATATATTGTTAAACTGAACCTCAATCCTACACACAAAAGCCACCGACCCACCGGCATATGTATTGCAAACGACAGCCTTGTTTTCTTTAAAATACCAAGTGATTCCGGGTTCAAATCCCCGGTCAGGCCAATAGCTAGATATTTCAATATCGTAGTTACTATTTACTGGTAGTATGCAAATATTATTAAAGTTTAGTATTATCTCACAGATCTTTTCAACTTAAAAAGAAGAAGCTTACTATAGAGGCAGGCTTATTTCCATCTTATATATTTTTATATATAATTTATTAAAATAATGGGTTTTTAAATCTATATTAAAAAACCCATTATTTTAATGAATATGCATACCTACCTTTTGACTGGCTCGATGGCGCATTCGGTAGTGACCCTGCCCCATGCGCTAAGAGTTGTGGGTTCGATCCCCATCCAGGACAAACATTCGTGTAATGAATACTTGTGTTTGTTCTGTGTCTAGGTGTTAATATCCAATATTTAAGTATCTATATATTTGTAAATTCACTGTTGATTCTGATATCTGTAACACAAGTGCTTAAGCTACTTACTTCGGATTCAGGTCAATGTAAGTGATGTCGTCGGATATTTATTTATTTATTTATTATGCATGTAGCATAACATCACGCCCGTAATCCCCGAAGGGGTAGGCAGAGTCAAAGGAGTCTCATATATATTTTTTTTATTATGTTGATTAAAATTATTAATAAATTGTATTCGTATACATAACGATATCCTCAAATCATAAAATAATTGAATTCAGGCACAGTATACAAATATTTATTTTAATAAATATGTAACTAAGCATGTTTCTCTTTTATCTTTATTGAAATCGTGCTGAAAAATAGGTTCGTTCACCGTCTGCGAATTTCGTCCAGCCATACCTAAGTTCAGGTTATAAAAAGTCCGTTCGTGTCCAGTGTCATTGGCCTGGACAGTTATTATTAATTCACACATACATATATATACATACATGACATACCGAACATCACGCCCATAATCCCGAAAGGGTAGGCAGAGTCAAAGGGGCAGCAGGCCCTTTCAACCACATTCAGCCAAAAACAAAACTGGGCTGGGTTAGATGGAAAATTGTAGTGACAAGTGGCTAGCTTGTCGCCTACACAATCACATACCCAAAACCCGATATACCATTAGTCGTCTTTTACGTCACGCTAGGTGAGAACCACAGTTGGTACATTATTTTTAAGTCCCAAATCAACATGGGACAATGGGCTGAGTTTGATGGAAAATTGTGAAAAAGTAGTGACAAGTGGCTAGGTCGTCGCCTACACAATCACATATCCAAAACCCGATATACCATTAGTCGTCTTTTACGACATGCTAGGCAAGAGACACAGTTGGCACATTCTTTTTTAGTCCTCGACCAACATGGGACATATACGTCTAAATAGAACACTAACTTAAGGGACTATCTGTATATTAATACGTAAAGCAATAACTTTGTATCCCTTTTAACGACAATTGCGCGGACGGAGAAGTTTGAAATTTCGCACACTTATAGTTTATATACAAGGAGTGCAAAAAGGTATATATTTTCCTTTATTATGCATATAAATATATTTAATTAAAAATAAATAAACCAATTATAGTCTAATTGCGACCACTGGCCGACCCCTAGTTTATATAGGGATAAAAAGAAGCCTTTGCCCTTTTTTAATTTTCAAAGTTTTGACGAATGCGATTAAATACAACACACGGTCGATACAGCCGTTTGAGAGACAAAATAACATACACTAACTAGCCATCATGGCTTCGCAGACTGAGCACAAATCAATATAAAACTAACTAAAATATAAAACCTTCCTCTTGAATCTATCGTAAATGTTCCAAACCAACTTGGGACATCTACAATAGATATACTTTTAATATAAACATGTATGAATCTTTACATACTTAATATAAAACAAAGTCACCGTTTCCGTCTGTTTACTCTTTTAAACTATGTACTTAGTGTTGATGGTCGTTGATGCGGTTTTCGCCAACAGATAGAGAGATTCGAGACAATGATTTATAATAGTTATATATTGCTTTGAGGTTTCCACGTAAAGGGGCGAGTCGCTAGTGTTTTGAACTGATAGTGTCTCATAAATGCGTCCTTTTTATCCCGGAAAACTGACAGACTGACTTACACAGACGGAAGTTGTGACGTCAGCCGCTCGTCTGCTTTAACAGATGGACTGGCGCGGTTCTCACGACCGTGAAATTACGATGCAAAATTAAACTTGACTACAGTGTTTTAGTTAAAAAATAGTTTAAATTAGTAAAAAACATGGATTACTGTATCGTGCTAGTCAAATATCCAAATAGGCAGACAGCCCAGTAGCCAATGAATGTAGAGCATAATACTTGTCACTGTTAGACTAAATTATTGCGAAAGTCTGATTATATAATTAAGTATATCTTGTCTGTAAATAAAAAATAAAATAAGTAGCAGTCAATAGCAATTCGTAAACTCAAAGGCGAGAACACTGCCGACAAACTGCTTCGCAGTTGGCAGATATATGTTTGCCGTAAGACTGTGTGATTTTGGAAAAAAAAAAAACCTAATCCCCATCATTAGACCTCGATGTTATAAGATGGTCAGAAACTCTAACTTTTCAAGGATACCATATGAGTTAATAGGACACGAGAAAATAATCTGACATATGTTGATATTTATTCAGTCCCCTCTTTCTTTCACTTTGGGTACGTGTCCAAAGTGCCCAGAGGGAAAGTTCTAGATTACCAACGGATCATCGACATTTATTACCCACATACATACACATTTACAGAGCGGTGGTAGCTCAATGGTAAGGACACGCGCCTCTTAACCGAGGAGTGCGGGTTCAAGCCCGGCACGTACCTCTGGATTTTTCAAATCTATGTACGTATTTATACCACTAGCTCGGCGGTGAGGGAAAACATCGTGATGAAACCTGCAAATTCAAACAACTTTGAATTTGTAACCATGATCCAAAAATTGTCTGGTTCCCCTATCTTAGGGTTGCGAAGGTCAGACCGGCAGTCGCTTCAATGTAATTACCAGACTCGCTAAATCCTGGATCATGGCTAAGCGGACCCCGTCTAAACACGAGACATAACGCTAGGAAGATGATGATACATATTAATTTACTAATGTGCCCATACCTCCATTAGATTAAAGAAGGCCCTGTTGATATTAATTTACATAAGTATATTTATTAGTTCAATATGTTTATAAGATATTTATTAAATTACTTCGAGGTGCTTTACATTAATTATAAGACGATCACTAAAATAAGTATAATAAAAATATAAACTTTCATTGCAAATCACTACGGATGCAAATAATCATATTTAGACATCACTATAGATAATTCTTCCCGCAATTAATTTGCCCACTGTCCCATGTTGTTCTGGGACTTAAAAAGAATATGCCAACTGTGGTTCTTGCCTAGCATGTCGTAAAAGGCGACTAATGGTATATCGGGTTTTGGGTGTGTGATTGTGTAGGCGACAGGTTAGCCGCTTGTCACTGCTTTTTCACAATTTTCCATCTGACCCAGCCCGGCTTTATTTTTGGCTGAATGTAGTTGAAGGGGCATGCTGCCCCTTCGACTCTGCCTACTCCTTCGGGGATCGTGGTCGTGATGTTATGTATGTAATTAATTGAACATTTCACAATCAAAGTCGTATTTGAATCATGTACCTACATAGTTTTTTTAGAAACAGTTTTTATTGTGTTTTCTTGAGTAGTTTATTCTAGTAGATAGTTCTTTACTTTAAGAGAATACCTCGCGATAGCGGCTGTTTTCATTGCTTGTTTTCCTGTTTATTTCAGTTCACGTTCCGTTTCAAATACGTTCCTATTTTCTGATTCTAATTTTCTAGTCTTTGTAGCTCAGTTTTCTTTTTCTTCAGTAACGTCTTGTAATAAATATACGCTATTCGATGTATTGACAAAGTGTAAATTCGTCTCTTGTACTCTTTGCAAATGTAAATAGATAAAGTTCTGTAACTAATTTATATATAAATACCAATTTATTAAAAAACTTGTATCTGAATCTATGACTATATAGAGCGGTGGTAGCTCAATGGTAAGGACACGCGCCTCTTAACCGAGGAGTGCGGGTTCAAACCCGGCACGTACCTCTGGATTTTTAAAATCTACGTACGTATTTATACCACTAGCTCGACGGTGAGGGAAAACATCGTGATGAAACCTGCAAATTCAAACAACCTTGGATTTGTAACCATGATCCAAAAATTGTCTGGTTCCCCTATCTTAGGGTTACAAAGGTCAGATCAGCAGTCACTTCAATGTAATTACCAGACTCGCTAAATCCTGGATCAAAGCGGTCTAAGCGGACCCCGTCTAAACACGGGACATAACGCTAGGAAGATGATTTATGTATCTGAATCTATGATACAATTTATTCAGGTGAAGATATTTAAATACAACTGTGTAGCAAAATGACTATATATTGATATCCTTTCATTAAAAGGAGCACTCTGATTGCTGGTAATCATAAATGCAAGAAATAAAAACGAAAACATGTAAAATTATATTTTATATTAACATGCATAACATATTTATATTATGGCATTATAAATTATATTCGTAAATATAACTTTCTATATTTGTTTAACTTCATATTGAATGTTGAACTGCAGTGTTGTAACCTAGTAAGCGAAGATTATTTATTACGAATGTTAGTTTAGGCATCTAAAAGAGTAACTATCAAGTTTCTTGCTGGTTTCTTCTCGATAGAGTCTACCTTCCGAACCAATGGTAATATTTTATTTTCAGTACACATTGACTATTTATGAGTGCTTTTTTAAAGTCTATATAAAATTTGAATTTGAATTTGATCACTTAGTGACCGTATTTTCCCAAGGGCTTGGTCACAAAAAACAATTGAAAAATAAACAATCGCTTCGTTTCTACCGAAATAAAACACCGTATGTTTCCACGCCTATCATTTCCTTGCCAAGGTGAAGCCCTTCGCTAACCCAAAGGGAAATCATCTTTATTCCTCACACTATAAGACATACAATTGCATTATGCAAACCCGATCTAACAAGTACTTCTCTTTCAGACCACGAGTTGTTTATTTACCTAAAAAATCGCTCCGCTGTTTTTCTATGAAGGAATTTTAATTATAGTTTTTATACAAGATTTGTTGAAAATTGTTCCCGATACGTCACTCATAGATACAATAGTACTATGACTAGTAGTTGTAGTACGAGAGTACAATCAGTTGTAGTATGAGTAATACTATACTACAGGCCTGTTGGTAGAGTGTTGAGTCGTTGTTTTTAAATGTTTTTAAATCTATCTATCTATAAGTTGCGTATCCATAGTAAAATAATACTTTCTTAGTTCGGAATTATGGAATTGCTGTGACAGCCTGGAGAAGCCTTATTATTATGTATTGAAGTAAACTAAATATAAATTTACATACATACATACATAACATCACGCCCATAATCCCCGAAGGGGTAGGCAGAGTCAAAGAAGCAGCAGGCCCCTTCAACCACATTCAGCCAATAATAAAGCCGGGCTGTGTTAGATGGAAAATTGTGAAAAAGCAGTGACAAGCGGCTAACCTGTCGCCTACACAATTACACACCCAAAACCCATATACCATTAGGCGCCTTTTACGACATGCTAGGCAAGAACCACAGTTGGCATATTCTTTTTAAGTCCCAGACCAACATGGGACAGTGGGCTGGGTTGGATGGAAAGCTGTGAAAAAGGAGTGACAAGTGGCTAGATCGTCGCCTACTCAGTCACATACCCAAAAGCCCGTAAACCATTAGTCTCCTTTTACGACATGCTAGGCAAGAACCACAGTTGGCACATTCTTTTTTTTTGTCCCAGATCAACATGGGCCAAGTCCCAGACCAACATGGGACATATATACAAATATAAATTTATTAAAAATAAATTATTTTTTGCTGAATGTGATTTAATGATGTTTATCTTCCTGTACCTCCCCTTCGGGGTTTGCAGATGTGGTAATAAACACTTAGAGCTAAATTTGTTTACGCCATACATTCGTGTATGGAAGTAAGTTCAAAGGCAACGTATTCCCTACATCCTCGGCAAGAGGTCATAATTCATTCTTGTATATTGTTGCACCGCAGCTTCGCTTACATAGCGACTGTTATTTAAACTGCAGCTTTGCGTTACAAATAAACATTCTATTACGCAGTTGGATAAAACCGGTATTATCCGGTAAACTCGCAAATTTCAAAGGCAGTGTAAAGTATTTGTTTGAGAGCCATTTGTATACTTATAATAGATATATTAATTTGTATATGATAAATCTTCCTGAATCATTAGATTTAATACAAACTCAATCTAGGATTTTTCATTTTAGCTGGCTGAGACTGGCCCGTTGGTTGTGGTCAGAGACCCTGGCCACAAAACTGAGGGTCGCGGGTTCGAATCCCGCTAGGGGCAAATGTTTCGTGTGATGAACATGGACATTTGTACTCGGGTCATGGATATTTATATATATTTAAGTATGTCTATCCGTTCACCTAGTATCCATAGCACAGGCATAAGCACAAGCTTAGTTTGGGATTAGAAAATTGGTGTGTCAGTCTGAATAATTTATTTATTATTTTACCTAAACACATTTAAAGATTAACTGCAGGTGACGAGCTAGCCTCTTATTTTTTACAACGTCAAAAGTAACGTCAAGTGATTACCAACCAATAACTTAAAATGACTTTAACTTTCTAAGCAGAATTGGTAAAATATACTTTGTATTCCTTAGACACTGGCTAGTTCTTTAAGGATTACTTGAGTGATAGTACTAGAATGAAGGTCTAACTAGTTAATCATTTTAAAATCTAACCAAAAGTGGCAGTGGCGACCACGCGACAAGATAGTTAAAATTATAGCTCCAATAATATGTAAACAGATGGACGAACATGCAGAAACGCCATACAATCCTGCATCGCGCTGACGATATTACAATATTCCGAGACGTTTAGTTGGACCTAGGTCCCCGAGCAAGCAACAGCTCGCCGGCAGTACTTCCACTTTTAGTGCGAGCGACTCCTTGGCGTCTGCCTAGGTACTTCTTTGAGGAATACTATCGCAATATTAGTATGTATCTCTGAGATTAAGGATTTTGATTGTGTTTGTGTAGGCGAAGAGCTAACCTTTGTCACTAACCTTGCATCAATTTAATTTCTAACCAAAAGTGTTTAAATGTCATTATGTATGTATGTATGTATGTAAGTGTTTAAAAGGGCTTTTTTCCCTGTGCTGTCTTCTACCTCTTCGAGGATAACGGGCGAGTAGCTTTAAGATACATACATTCATATCATAACGCCTGTAACCCCTGAAGGGATAGGCAGAGTCAAAGTGGCAGCTAGCCCCCATGACCACATTCAGTCAGAAATAAAACTGGGCTGGATCATATGGAAAACTGCACATACTCAAAACCCGATATACCATTAGTCCCCTATTCTTCAACTTCATCTTCTTAGCGTTATGTCCCGTGCTCAGACGGGGTCCGCTTAGACCATGATCAAGGATTTAGCGAGTCTGGTAATTACATTGAAGCGACTGCCGATCTGACCTTTGTTACCCTAAGATAGGGGAACCAGACAATTTTTGGATCATGGTTACAACTCTCCTATTACCATTAGTCCCCTATTAGGTACCCCATTCTTTTTAAGTCCCAACATGGTTTTAAGTTCAAGGTCCCATAACCAGCTGACAATAACACATTTAAACACCAGTTTCTGTTAAACGGTTCCGCTTAAAAACGCGTCGATAATCAAATCTCCGGAGTTTGGAACACACGGTCGGGTAATCGATCACCTTGATCGATGGCTCGCTGTAAACAACTTGGGTGATGAAGGCGCCACAGTGCGGTGTTTCATCGAACTAATTAGGGTAGCGATGGCAGTCTGTCTATCTGTCAGGGTTGTTTCTTTTGAACGTTATAAATCGTGACCTTCATGATATTCATGGCTTGGTTGGTAATACCCTTCTTGCCGATTTATTATGGCGGGATATTTCAACGAGCATTGGCCTGCTACGCAGCAGATAATAATGTAGTACACAAGTGTTTGCGCAAACTCGCTGTTCCTTCACTCTCACAGTCCGGTGATATGAGAGGGCCAACCGACATGACTGAGGATAGGTCAGGCGCTGGATCGACCCCCCCGCTGGGGTCTTCGGTTTGGCGTACCGGGGGGGCTTATTAGGCCCTGGTGCAGGACAGGGCCGAAGCTAAGAGAGACCCCGAGGTGAGCTGCGACTGCTCGGCATTTCCCACCGAGCAGTTGCGGCACCGGCCGCAGCCCACTGCGGCCGGACTAGGATTGCCGAGGAAGAGGAGGAGCTGAGTGTGTCGTTGCTCGCCTCCCTATCCTCGGCAACCCGACAGGGGCGCGCTGGGTCGCGCTGTGGTGGGTCGCAGAGGGATTGAGCGTCTCGATGCTCTCCCTCTGCGACGACAGGGCTAAGCCCTCAATCTGGGTCGCCGGGCGGAAGGCGGCCCCTTCGACGAGGCGCTCTCCGCGTGCCCCTCTGGCTTAGCAGAGGGCACAGCGCGAGAGTGGGCCCACGACGCCGGTCACGGGGATGATCGGCGTCTGAATCCTGGGCGGAGTGGTTGAGACATGCTGGGTGGCCTGGCATGTCTCGACGCGCGCGCGTGCTCGGTGCTGTGCATCCGACGACTGTTGTCGTGGGCTGCACAGCATCGACCACCGCCGCGCGAGGTGGGCCGCGTAGCGCGGCACGCGCATCACCGGAGGAGCAGTCGTATAGTCCCGACAGTGGGGATACAGGCTCCTCCGGGACTGCGCCGCTGGAGGCCACGTTGGGGTTTTAGTCGGTTCGAGTCCGACACACCGCCCTCTGCTTCCCCGAGCAGAGGGTGACGGCTCGTGGGAGTTTCCCCAACTAAAAAAAAAAAAAAAAAGGCGCTGGATCGAAGCTTAACGTGCCTTCGGAGACATGGGGAGACCGCCAACTTCCTGATTACGGGCCGGTACTTAAATATCCTGTACAGGTAACATAACATAACATCACGCCCGTAATCCCTAAAGGGGTAGGCAGAGTCAAAGGGACAGCAGTACAGGTACTTATAAATATTGTAAATATAATTATACGGAATCCTTTACGCATCAGACCGATTTGCACTTGTTAGTTTTCTACGTCTCTCTAGCAACCGGCCGTGGGTTTTCGTTTGTCGAGATTTCTTTCAAGCTGTTCACGGCATATACAACATGAACCACATTCAACGGAATTTTCAAAAATATCCTCTCCGATTTGCATCTGTGTATTTTCTTTCAGGCATATTTCAACGTCTTGCATTTAAAAAAAAAGTGAACGTTTAAAAAAAGTGACGAATGATACTTCCTAACTGAACTGAAAAGCGCCAACTGTCGACTTGCCTAGCATGTCGTAAAAGGCGACTAATGTTTTATCGAGTGTTGGGTATGTGATTGTGTAGGCGACGAGCGAGCCACTTGTCACTACTTTTACACAATTTTCTATCTTACCCAGCCCAGTTTTTTTTGGCTAAATGTGGTTAAAGGGGCCTGCTGTCCCTTTGACTCTGCCTACCCCTTCGGGGATTATGTGCGTGATGTTATGTATGAAAAAAACTAATAATGGTCGAATTTCGACCAGTGAGCGATCACTAATATGTATAATGACATCATCTTCCTTGTCCCATGTTGGTATGGGACTTAAAAAGAATAAGCCAACTATGTTTCTTGCCTAGCATGTTGTAAAAGGCGATAGTCACATACCCAAAACCAAATATACCATAAGTCGCCTTTTACGGCATGCTAGGCAAGCAACACAGTTGCCATAGTTGGTTTCTACGGATTTTTTTTTTTTAATCAGAAATAATGTGTACATGCTAATATTTCCCGCTCGCCCCAACGCAATAAACGGCAACCTCACCTCAAAGATTATGGAACCCAAATATTTAGGTCCAGAAACAGTTCGCTTACAAAAACAATGAAACAGAACCCAGCTCGCAGTTACCGCGCGCATCACTCGCGCATCTATGTACTAATGAATTTACATACTGATAGTGCTGCGCCGAATACTATCTATATCGATAGTATCAACGAGATGAATATTAATTAAAAAAAAAATACCTAAGTTTTTTTATTATTTTTTATTTTTAAGTTAAAGCCGAGAGTGTTATTATTTTCGCAGCATGACTACTTTGATTCTGAAAATTTTGCAATCTAACAGATTGTACTACTAACTATATTCCACTATTTTGATATTAACGACGAAATTATGCCGCTCCGATTATGTTTAATTTTTGATATTTAAACAGCAAACTATTGCAGTATTTTTTAAATATTTATATATAAGAAGCGATTCATCACACGTGTGCGTCATTAATAAGTGTCAATACTAAATCAGCTAGCATCTGTTTGCTGACGTGCAGTTGCGCTGCGCGTCTCGCCAACTGCACACCCTGACTGACCTTCCGCAATACACTCGTGAGCGCGCAAGTTTAAGGATGAATGATAAATTTCGAGATTTCGCAGTTTTTTTTTTAGCTTTCCTGGTGGTTTAGAGACCTGACTTTTTGAAATATTAAATATCTAGTACTTACAACGACAAATTTTCCAATTGGTCCTCAAAATGGCAAAGCTATTGATTGATTTACTCGACTAAATATGAGATGACATAACATACAATCAGAATCGATGAAGGGTAAGACGAATAATCAGAACTACACAATAGAGATGTTGACACATGTTACCAATTCATGTATTGTCAGTTATGTTTTGTCTATTAAATATAGTATTTGAAAACCTAAAAAAAATATATATTTATTCATCATAAATTAAAGAAACTTAATTTAAATTGCGTTTATTATCACGTGACTGCGAACGCCATCAAAGTGCGATGACGTCTCTGACCGGCTAACAAGCTGACATATTCGTTAGAACTCGCTACTTTGACAGAGCGCGAGATTGTTTATCTATAGTCACGTGACAGTTTGGTGTGTTTTGGCGGGAATTCTAAAAACAATTTTTTTTACGTATTTTTTTATTGAAATTCGACGTATTTTTTCATGAAATTATTATTTTCGTGTTTAAATAGGGTCTATCTATGAAACAAAATCAATTCCAAAAATTAGTCAACATCCCTATTACCTAGTCGCCATCATTGTTATAAAAATAAAATAGTGTGGTGCCTATATAAACATCTATATAAACATATATAGGCTATTACGAGGGGAAATAAATCTCACTCAATAATATTAAATATGTCATTTTCTAGTTTTAAGTTAAAGTTTAATTTTAATTTTGATTGTAACTCTCAAATTGCTATGCCCGAACAGGGTGTCACATAGGAACTATTTTAAATTAAGAAGACTCTTTATACCTGTGACGTGCAATAAATGATTTGATTTGATTTGATTTGATTTGATTTGATTTGATTTGATTTGATTTGATTTGATTTGATTTGATTTGATTTGATTTGATTTGATTATTACTACATCAAGTCACACTGGTGTCCCGTGGTCATTAGCCTTGGAAATATATCACTATCTCATAAACCTAAATATATATGGACGGAAAAAATATCTACACAGATGTAAGTCATGCGAACGCACCAGCGAGTTAATTATACTCGTAATAAGTATTGTTTTGTTGGTTAATATAAAATTTTGATTAATATTTATCAAAAACTGATGTTTCACTTACCGTGTACCTGCAAAAAAAAATGTTTTCCGAGATGTACCTTGAACACAAAAAGTTTGCGGAACACTGAAGTAGATTTATGTTGTAAGTCTTGTGATCTTACCATTGGGATTCTTCAAGTTAGCTAGATACTTAGATACCTAGGTCCTTAGGTTGTTGAGCTACCTCAATTCTCAGACTCAACAAATAATTTTTCAATTCGTTACCAAGTCGAAAAATCCATCAAAACTCCACAAGACTTCTATTCCGTTAATGTTGCGGAAAACAGCTTACTATGATCGAGAATCAAATCAAATCAAACATGTATTTGCTCACTTAGTGTACATAGTAGGTGTTAACATAAAAGGAACTTACAACTTAGTTAACATTTAGGTATTGCAAATTTGAGGATAGGTTAAAGTAACAATTATTACAGTGAAACTTGGTTAAGTGGGACCTGGATAAGTGAGAAACCTCCATAACTGGAACTCATGCTGAGGTCCCAACACTTTGGCACTGAATTACCTCTGTTAGTGGGACGAGGTAAGCCTCTATATCTGGGATTTGTTCTTTCGATTTATCATCATACTCACCTCTATAACTGAGACAGCGAGTAAATTTTATATGCATAAACCTCTGTAACTGAGATAACATTGTTTGTTTACTCATTCTTATTCTACCCACAAATTCCACACGTAATTCCAAGTACGTAAGTACACATTTTGAGCTTCAATTACCTTCATTTTTAGTTTCGCTTTACTATCATACAGATGTTTATTTGAAAAATGCCAAAACGAAAGCTACAATCGTTATCATTACGTAAAAAACTGAAGTAACTGTAGCTGAAAGCTTAGAAGAGGAGGACGAAAATTTAGAAAATGATTCTGAAGATTGGAACTTAGCCATCAGCAACGACAATAATCAACAGCCAACAATCCAAGATTTTATAAACGTCGATGACGGTTCAATAGTTTCAGGAGAACTGAATGAAGGCGACATTGTTCAGGCCTTCTCGTCTTCTTCATTGGAAAATGAAGAAGAAGACGATGAAATGAGCGCGGAAGTAAATTTAGTAAAAATTTCTAAACGCGAAGGAGTAAAAGCACTAGAAACTATGCACAGTTATTTTGAAATGTCATCAATTGGTGACCAAAGCATATTTGATAGAATTTATAACATCGAAAAACATCTGATGGCTGATACTTCCAAACGACAAACTAAAATGACAGATTTTTATAATTGATACATTCTGTTTCCATATTCGTACATATTACGTGTAAAAATGTGCTTGAATATTTTTGTTGATTACATTTGTATGATTACCTTTACTATTTTTTTTTATTAAAACTCATTTACATACATAACACGTTATTTTATTTAATGATCGCACCTGTATAACTGAAATAACCTGTATTCTCACCTCTATTAATGGAACCCTCTGTAAATGAGACAGATATTTATTTATACCTGTATATCTGAGACACTGGGTAAGTGGAATACCTCTATAAGTGAAACGACATTGCAGGTCCCTTGATGTCTCACTTAACCAGGTTTCACAGGTGTATTTAGTTAGAAAACGATGACCATCGAACCATACGAGTTAGGTACCTTCAAACCTAACATCATACCTGCCACCCCTAAAGGGGTAGACATTGTTCAAGGATACAATAGGCTTCCAAAACCACATTCAGCTAAAAATAAAATTAAGTGGGGTTCGATAGACTATTGTAAAAAAGTAATGACAGTGTCATCTATCTACATATATATTAATACGTGAAGCAAAAACTTTGTACCTCTTTTTATGAGACTTACGCGGACGGAGGAGTATGAGATTTGGCACAGTTAAAGTTTATATGGAGAAGGAGTGCAGAAAGCTAATATTTCAATAAATAAAAAAAAGTCCCGTGTAGGTCTGGGACTTAAAAATAATTTGCCAACTGTGTTTCTTGCCTAGCATGTCGTAAAAGGCGACTAATGGTGTATCGGGTTTTGGGTATGTGATTGTGTAGGCGACAAACTAGCCATTTGTCACTACTTTTTCACAATTTTCCATCTAACCCAGTCCAGTTACTTTTTTGGCTGAATGTGGTTAAAGGGGCCTGCTGTCCCTTTGACTCTGCCTACCCATTCGGGGATTATGGGCGTGATGTTATGTGTAAAAAAATTAATAATGGTCGAATTTCGACCAGTGGGCGATCACAAATATGTATAATCACATCATCTTCCTAGCGTTATGTCCCGTGATTAGAAGGGGTCCGCTTAGACCATGATCCAGGATTTAGCGAGTCTGGTAATTACAGTGAAGCGACTGCCGATCTGACCTTCGTAACCCTAAGATAGGGGAACCAGACAATTTTTGGATCATGGTTACAAATCCAAAGTTGTTTAAATTTGCAGGTTTCATCACGATGTTTCCCTCACCGCCGAGCTAGTGGTATAAATACGTACATAGATTTGAAAAATCCAGAGGTACGTGCCAGTTTGAACCCGCACTCCTCGGTTAAGAGGCGCGTGTCCTTACTATTGAGCTACCACCGCTCGACGCTAGACGGTACTTTCCAAATTCCAAGACAATTTGAAAGACAAGCTTTAGCATCACAGGTGTAACCTTGTTCACTGAAATAATAAAGGGATCGTATCGTTTTGTGCGAACGAGATCAGACAGCTTGCTCGCGATAGCGCGCACCGTTACATATTTAACGATGAGAACGTCGGTCTGTGCGTCTTGGGCTCTTCGTAATTGGATGTGTGGATCAATTTCAGAAGCCATTTTTCGCCGGCTGTATGCGAATTTTTGAAGTTATTGTTTAATGTCTGGTTCGTAGAGAAGAAGATATACTGATGATAAAAATGTACGAAGGTCGAAATTAACACACTTTAATGTTGAACTTGCTTATTGAACATCTTTTATTTTAACGCTAGTAGCTTTCGGAATGTAGGCAGAATTCAGAAATTTGTTATAACGTTAAACAATTTTTTGCTAAAAAAAAGTTTCTACTAGTTCATATAAAGTAAATGAACTAGTAATATAAACATTTTGATTATGGAACTATATTAAATTTTAATTTAGATTAAACTAATAGGAAAAGGGTAAATTGGGGTCATAAGAGTAAGTCAGATTATCAAAATCTTGATAGGACCATGATCATTGATTTAACAAACATGGTTATGACTTTTCAAATAAAATAAAATAAAAATATTGCCAGAATACAATTTTTACATAGATGTTAATTTAAAAATTTGGTCATGTATTCAATCTGTTCACAGACGTGCAAAATATTTATAGATTGTAAACTATTGCCGTCTAAGCTTTTCAATTTATAGTAGTACTTAAATAATAATTAGCAGTAAGAATAGTTCCTTCACTGTTTTTGGATAAGGATATGTCTGTTAATGTTGCCACCATATAAACTACACCGGTCCCTGACAAAGGTCATCAGGCATACTATTAAGAGACAAGTAATATATATATATATATATATATATATATATATATATATATATATATATATATATATATATATATAAACCAAACCCAAACTAAGCTTATAAGTTTGTACTATTGATACTCAGTGAACGGATAGACATACTTAAATACGTTTATAAACAATTATGACTCGAGTATAAATGTCCATGTTCATCATACAAAACATTTTCCCCTAGCGGGATTCAAACCCGGAACCCTTTGTTTCGTGGCCAGGGCCACTGACCACTCGACCAGCGGACAAGTCAAATACTTATAATGTCTAAAAAAACTTGCTTAAAACTGTACTAGCCTGTACCAGAACTTGTGTCAATATGTCATGCTAGAATAAGCAGCTAAGTTGCGACATCCCATTTACAGCACATCCGAATATAAACCATCTCCATTTCTCCTCTGCTTGCCTATTTTTAGCACCACCACGGCCAAATAAAACGGTCACATATTCCCAAAAGATGTTAAGTGAGCAACTGCGGGTCGTAGGAGCGGATCATATAAAAATCATCTGAGCACGCCGCCCGACGTAGACGCTGAATAATTCACTGGAACACGCACTTTGCAATTTTTTCGTGTGTTTACTCAAGTCGGATGTTATTCAGTTTATTATTGGGAAGGTTTTTCAATTATTAAGTAGGTATGTGTTTATTATAGATGGTAATAGATGATCGACGATATTTTTTTTAGTAAACTATATATACTATATATATGTTACTGTAAAAGCCCGTATATTGGTCAATATTAAGTTTTACTAGTAAATCTTAGGATTTACCGACATGAGTTGGGAAATGTAAACATTTCTAGGTTAGGTTATATTATGGGTTAGCTAGGTTAGGTTTATTAACCTGATTAAAAAAATACCTTACCTAATCTAACCTATAATATAATCTAATCTTAGTTAGGTTTGGTTAGGTAAAATTTTCCAAGTAAAGAATCCTAAGATTTACTAAGTAAATGGTGGCAAAAGTTCGAATTGTACACCTGTTCGGACTTTTACCGTTAAGAGTTGGTAAATCTTAGGTTTTACTGGAAAATCTTAGAATTTACCATAGTCCGAGCTATTACAGCATCATATATATTATATACACACGCGCTATTCTCGAAGGAGTATCCAGTATTCAAGGAGTACCTAATATCTATGTGGTATGTATGGTATATCGGATTTTGGCCATGGAATTGTGTAGGCGACAGGCCAGCCACTTGTCACAATTTTTTATCTATCCCAGCTCAGTTTTATTATTGGCTGAATGTGGTTTAAGGGCCCTGCTGTCCCTTTGTCTCTGCCTCTCCCTTCTGCGATTATGGGCGTGATGTTATATACGTATGTAATAACCAATTTTTTATTATTTTGAAATAATCATCAATTTGAGCTACGAAGAAATTATAAACGTAGTGACAAGTTGCTAGGTCGTCGCCTACAAAATCGCAAGGTAAATCCCTAAACCATTCATCGCATCTTGTGACATGCTAGGTAATGAGCACTGTTAGTACTAACTGGCTCGATGGCGCATTTGGTAGTGACCCTGCCCTAGCGCCAGGAGTTGTGGGTTAGAACCCCACCCAGGACAAACATTTGTATGATGAATACTTGTGTTTGTTTTGTGTCTGGGTGTTAATATCCAATATTTAAGTATATATTTGTAATACCACTGATAATTTTGATATCCGTAACACAAGTGCTTAAGCTACTTACCTCGGAGTTAGATCAATGTATGTCATGTCGTCGGATATTTATTTATTTTTATTTAACAGATTATTTTTTACAAATTTCTAAAATGGTGAAGATACTAATTATTGGACTATGTGAAGAGGGGTCATTAGACCTTACTCGTAATAAAATATATGGTGATATTTATAGACATCATTCTACTATGCTACAAGTCAGCCAAGAAATAAAAGAAATCGAGCGAACTCTTTTAACTACTCGTTAAACCAACTCTTTTGGATTTTTATATAAATTGTCTGGTTCTCTTTTTGGATTAAAAAGCTCAGACGGTAGTCGCCAATGCTTCTTTTAAGGATTGAGATAAGATTTTTGGTACTTAACAATAGTGCTGATAAAAATATGTTCAAAGTAAAAAACTTTACATTACATAAGTTTTAGCAACGTCAGACTTTTCTTCTGTCATAAAAATATCATGTAATATTAGTCAGGAAAAGACAAAGCCTTTTACTATGCAAGAAACATTTCTGTAGTTCCATTTCAAGGATGCACTTTGAAAACATGAAGAAAGCTTCTTTAGAGATGCAAGCTTCAATGCAATTCTTCCGAAAAGGAACTATACTTTAGTAAGACGCTTTCCTGAAATTACACTACATGCTAAGATGGCTCCTATTCTGAAGGAAAACCCTCATATCATCACACCTGGAATCCTCGAAAGTGTTGACAGAGTCCTGGGACCAACAAGCTCCATTAACCACTTTCAGCCAATAATCAAATTTAATTGAGTGGAATGGAATATTGTGAAAAATGTGACTAATAACTAGGTCGTCGCCTACACAAATCCTGCCCCCACCACCTACCTATAGCAAAGTCGCCTAATCGCATTTTCATGCCCGGCAAATAACACAGATGGTGAATCCTTTTATGTCTCAATCCAACATGGGACATGGTAAAACTATTAATGATTTTAAAAGATTTTCCCATGTTTCATATTTATTTTAAGTTGCAAATCATGTGACTCCATCCATTCTATTCTATTCTATACTCCATCCATACCCAGGAAAGTTTCCTCGCAGGAGACAATGTAAACTTTCCCTTTAGCAATCCGGATTCACTGATAGCACAAAACATATTAGTAAGGCTAACCTTCAAGACAAGTGTCTGTTATTTAATTTTAATATATCAGCTATTAAATGTTAAGATAGAGATGTTGACTTATTTTTGTAATTGATTTTATTTCAAAGATAGCCCCTATTTAAATACGAAAATAATAATTTCATAAAAAAATACGTCAAATTTCAATAAAAATATACGTAAGTACCTAATAAAATTAGTTTTTAGAATTCTCGCCAAACGCTCCAAACGATCACGTGACTATAATTTACGTCACTGATCGATAAAAATGTATTTATTATTTATTTATTTATTTATCATAAACTTACAACTATCCTTACAGGTAAATTATCGCGCTCTGTCAAAGATAACCTGATCTTGAGTGAGTTCTTACGAATATACGAATATGTCAGCTTGTTGGCGGTCGGTGACGTCATCGCGCTTTGATGGCGTTCGCAGTCACGTGATAATGGATATAAAATAACGCAATTTAAATTAATTTTCTTTAATTTATGACAAATAAATATATTCTCAAAATGTTATTATAGACTTTTAAATACTGTCTTTAATGTATAAAACTTAACTTTACATGAATAGGCAAGTTGACTCAAAAAAAATAATTAGATTATAGAGATTACAAAAAAATATTGCTCACGTATTTTTTCTTTTGTTCAGCAAACCAAAAATTACGAAGATACAGCGCGTTAAAGGTGCGCGTGACGTCACTTGTTCTGTAGAATTTTAGGAACAAGTGATGTAAAAGCGCCCCACTCCAGATCTTTGAAGCGCTGTATCTTTGTTATTTTCCGAGCATTTGATAAAGCAAAAAATACGAACTCAATATTTTTTGATAATCTGACTAGCGGACTAAAAAAAATATTTTAGTCAACTAGCCTATTGGTAACATGTGTCAACACTCCTATTTCACCTATTCTATTTTCCTCATTAAAATAAATAACTTAATGTCTATGAGAAGGTAGTGTTTTACCAGATTGAGACCTTCATGCTACAGTCATCAACTACACCTTACCACATAATGATTTAGATCACAGATCTCCAACTCAAATCGAATCCAAGATGGCAGCCGCCCACGACACCGTTTTTCGTAAAGTGGCGATGTTTTATCACGCGCGTAAAATACATTGTTTATTGTTGCTGCTTTCTGCTGCCTTTACGATCGGTTTTGGGGTCGTATACCTATGTTTAATTTTATTTTGGAACATTGAGAGCGACAGGAACGGCCTGTGTTAAGGCTGCTATACCTACGGTTCGACGTCCATCCGGGAAAGAAAGACTTTCAATTCAATTCATTTATTTTGCACAAGATGTGCTCGCGGATTCACCTGCGTTAATGGTTAATATTATATGGCCTCCTTGATAAATTAACTATACAACACAATTTGCTTTTCAATTCGGACCGGTAGATTCTGATATTAGCTCTTCAGTTTAATATATTAGTCAGTAGTGTGGATATTTATATAAAACAGTGGTATATCGGGTTTTGGGTGTGTGATTGTGTAGGTGCAGGCTAGCCACATGTCACCACTTTTTCACAATTTTACATACATACATACATACACACATAACATCACGCCCATAATCCCCGAAGCTACTATGCTATAGTATATATAGTAGGCCGAGTCAAAGGGGCAACAGGCTCCTTTAACCAAATTCAGCCAAAAACAAAACCGGGCTGGGTTAGATGGAAAATTGTGAAAAAGTAGTGACTAGTGGCTAGCTTGTCGCCCACACAATCACATACCCAAAACCCGCAATATATTAGTCGTCTTATACGACATGCTAGGCAAGAACCACAGATGGTACATTATTTTTGAGTCCCAGACCAACATGGGACAATGGGCTGGGTTAGATGGAAATTTCTATCTGGGTTACCAGTCTAGTTTTATTTTTGGCTGAATGTGGTTAATGGGAATTTCTGGTCATTAATTACTAAGAAATAATAATAAAGTTATATTATATTCACTACCCCAAGTGAACATTATGAGTAAGTATAACCCCGAGTAAGCATTATAGTACCTATCATTTTGGTCTAGGACTTAAAAAGAATATGTCAACTGTGGTCCTGGCCTAGTATATCGTGAAAAGCGAATGGTGTAGTACCTATTTTTGTGTAAGCAACTAACTCTATCAACTTGTTATTGTCATTTTTAACGTAATTTTATTTTTTTGCTAAATAAAGTAAAACCGGCAAATGTGACGCAAATATCTCACATCATCTTCCTAGCGTTATGTCCTGTGTTTAGACAGGGTCCGCTTAGACCATGATCGAGGATTTAGCGAATCTGGTAATTACATTAAAGCGACTGCCGATTTGACCTTCGTAACCATAAGATAAGGGAACCAGACAATTTTTCGATCATGGTTACAAATCCAAAGTTGTTTGAATTTGCAGGTTTCATCACGAAGTTTTTTTTACCATCGAGTGGTATAAATAAGTACATAAATTTGAAAAATCCAGTGGTTTGAAGTTTGAACCCGAACTCCTCGTTTAAGAGGCGCGTCTCCTTACCATTGAGCTACCTACCACCGCTTTCGCAAATATCTCTATATAACGTATTAAAATATACGTTGCCTATATACCAAGATAAATAATATACATAAGCTTTAAAACCCTGTCTACATATTGGCAGATTAAAAACATGTAACGATACTGTGTATACAGGCTTTAACGTTTGACGTGAAATGTCAAAAAATATAGACGCGTTTGTTTATCCTGCTCGCTCGAACACAATGATGTTGGGAAAATATACAACTCTTGTGTGTAGAAGAAATAAAGGTGTTGAAAAATGTGCCTGATGTGCGTTCTCACGTGACACAGTTAAAATATATCTATCGTCTTTGATCCTATAGTTTAAGCCTTGGAAAATCTGCAAGGATAAAGACAAACGAAAAACCGTCAACATTATTCAAACGTTATCATACTACTAATATTCATCTTCATTTTCCTAGCGTTATGTCCCGTATTTAGACGGGATCCGCTTAGACCATGATCCAGGATTTAGCGAGTCTGGTAATTACATTGAAGCGACTGCCGGTCTGACCTTCGTAACCCTAAGATAGGGGAACCAGACAATTTTTGGATCATGGTTACAAATTCAAAGTTGTTTGAATTAGCAGGTTTCATCACGATGTTTTCCTTCACCGTCGAGCTAGTGGTATAAATACGTTCATACGTAGTATTAGGTTAAAAGGTGCGTGTCCTTACCATTAAGCTACCACCGCTAAATTTAATAGGCAAAATTGTAACTCGAAAATGCAAGCAACACCTACCTAGTTGTTTATACAAATATCGTATAAACATTATGCGCAACAAAGTTGCACCCACGTCATTCACAACGACTGATATAAGTGGTTGCACAGATGCACCAAATCTGGGTTGCATCCAACGTGTTATGATACATAAAGATGCAGGATGTAACCCACTTTGTTGACATCAACTCGTTTAATGCAGCGGCCCCTAATCGTAAGCGATGTTCTCGGCAGTAGTGACAAATCAAAATCCTTGACGTCATATAGTCCAAGGAGTGTTTGATCTTTTCTCATATTAATTTTGCAAGTAGCCACGTAAAGTAGTATCATGTGGGTCTGGGACTTAAAAAGAATGCGGCAACTGTGTCTCTTGCCTAGCATGTCGTTATAGGCGACTAATGGTATATCGGGTTTTGGGTATGTGATTGTGTAGGCGACAAGCTAGCCACTTGTCACTACTTTTTCACTATTTGTCATCTAACACAGCTCATTGTCCCGTGTTGGTCTGGGACTTAAAAAGAATGTGTCAACTGTGTCTCTTGCCTAGCATGTCATTAAAGGCGACTATTGGTATATCAGGTTTTGGGTATGTGATTGTGTAGGCGACAAGATAGCCACTTGTCACTACTTTTTTAGAATTTTTCATCTCTCACTCAGCCCAATTTTATTTTTGGCTGAATGTAGTATAGATATCTTTCAAGTTGGATCAAACTGCACACGGTGTGCAAATTTGATTAAAATCAGTTAAGTAGTTTCGGAGTCCATCGCGGACAAACAACGTGACGCGTAATTTATATACATTAAGAAGATAGGAAACTAAATGATGGCAGTTCAATGTTCAGATCTCGTACTAGCATTACGAAATCATCAGGATGGTCTAATACGAGGCGAGTGATTAAGAACGTGTGCAGTTAAATTAGACCGTTATCTAGATTTAGACTGGTTATTAGCGGTGGACTTGTGCATCGGAAGGCGGCTGTCAATTGAGCTGTGGCTTTACTGATAGCGATTAAAGCTGTTATTTTATGTGTGTAGTTAATGGCATTCAGTGTGAAAGATGATATGAGTGAAATTGGATTGGATAGCTTGATGACGGCTGACCGGGACGTATGGAAGAGGAAGACGTGCTGCGCCGACCCCAGATGAACTGAAAGAAGGGCAAGAGGATGATGAGTCAATGGCATTCAGTATGATTTAAGATGGTATTTAGGTATGCGTTTTACTGAAAACATTAAGTAAATGTATAATAGGCTATTTTCCGCAAAAAAGTTATAGTCCACTATTGAGATTACAAAAAAATAATGCTTACGTATTTTGTCTTTTGTTCAACAAACTAAAAATGGTAAAGATACAGCGCGTTAAAGTACCGCGTGACGTCACTAGGTGTGTAAAATTTTACCGTCCAAGTGACCTAAAGCGCTTAATTTCAGATCTTTGAAGCGCTGTATCTTTGTAATTTTTCGAGTATCAGACAAAGCAAAAAATACGTATTCAATATTTTTTAATAATCTAACTTACAGACTATAAAAAAGTTTTAGGATAATACCCTATTATAATACTATAAAAGCACTATACTTTTATAGTATAGTAAGGCTTATTATACTATAGAAGATTTTTTAAGTGACAAATACTTGTAACTGCTATTATACATATTTACCTTTTATAGATTTGTGTAGCATAGTAGCTTAAGAATAAGATAATTGTTATTGATACTTATTGTGAATTTGGCGATGAAAAGAGTAACTATCGAGTTTCTTGACGATTCTTCTCGGTAGAATACTGACGATTAATTTAGTGTGAAGTGAATAAAGATCATTTCATTTCATATGAATAACTAACTCTTCGTCTTATTAGTAAAATTATATTTGTGCCATTGGTATTTTTTCGTATCTCCTACACCTGCAGGGAAATAGTGTGTAGCTAGTTATTTAATTTTAAAGATTTTGTAAACGTTATACTCTATGTTTATTATTTACTGATATTTTTATACATACATACATAATGTCACGCCTTTTCCCCATGGGGGTAGGCAGAGATCACATCCTTCCATTTATTTTTATTACCTTGTAAAGCTATGTTTTTTATAATAACAAAATCAATCTCCTTAATCAATACCGCTGCCTTAATTTTGGCTATTATTACATCCCATATTATATAAGTATACTCTCTTACAAATATATTAAAGTTAATAATATTTTTTAATTAAATACCTCCTTTTTTTCTTTGAATAACTTTTATGCTGAATCATCAAAAACGCCTACAGTCAAACCGCAACTTTATCTAAAAGTAACAATAGTCGCGGTGGGGCGGACTGAAGTATTGAGGTCGTATTCCGCGCCTGGATCTAGATTTTAGCCAGCTTTTGTTGTCTAGTCTAGGCTTACTGGATACATTAGCCAGATGTGCTACTGTGATATAAACGGAGTTGTATTATTTATTTATAGTCTGTACGTCAAGAGACTACATATATAGAAGTTTAATATTCACGAGTGGAAGTACTAGGTAAGTAGTAAGATCTGCCGTCTTTCAGAAATCAGTTTTATACTTACAACTATGAAAAACGTAATAGGGGTATTTATAATAGTATTCCCTAAAAACGTACGGTGCTCTACGGGTCCAATATAACAATGCTTTCAGGATGCTGTTGGGGCTGCCCCGTTTCTGCAGTGCATCAGCTATGTTTGTGGAGGCACGCACTGACAGCTTTTCAGCTGTACTGCGCAAAAAAGTTGCCTCTTTGTTGCATAGAGTGCGGGGTAGTAACAACACCATCTTGAAAGTCATTGCGAGCAGGCAGCATGTCTGCCCTATTATGTGGCACATGTGCAAATTGTGTTCTTCCCAAATAATTATAAATTACTAACATAGGATAAGACATTGTTACTAACCCAATTAGACCTGAGTTGTCTGGATGAGTAAAGATATTAATATTATTATTATGTTCCTTTGTAAACTTAAATGAATAATATTCTTCTCGGCTATAGACACTATCGTTTTCTATCTTCATATAGAAAAATTGTTACTGGCACTAAGGCTGGAGCGAGTCACTCCGGCACAAGTATCTCATCATCTTGTGGAGTTGTCTCATTGAACTGTGTTTATTTTTATTGAGCATTTTTTTTTTATTTATATAGATATATGTATTAACAGAAGGTGATGTTAGGAGTCATAAAATCCGTAGAGCTTGTATGAAAAGGATCATTAATGTTGAAGAGGCAAATGAGGTGTGTAAGGATCGTGCCATATGACGTTCGGTTCTCTTTGCCTACCCCGCTAGGGAGGTGGCGTGAAATTTAGTTAGTTATATAGATATATATAGATGAATAGATTTCAAGAAGCTATAAGCTACTTAAACCACATTATTAAGTAAGTAAAATAGTCCCATGTTGGTCTGGGACTATAAAAGAATTTGCCAACTGTGTTTCTTGCCTAGCATGTCGTAAAAGGCGACTAATGGTATATGGGGTTTTGGGTATGTGATTGTGTAGGCGACAAGCTAGGCACTTGTCACTACTTTTTCACAATTTTCTATCCAACCCAGCCCATTGTCCCGTGTTGGTCTGGGACTTAAAAAGAATGTGCCGACTGTGTTTCTTGCCTAGCATGTCGTAAAAGGCGACTAATGGTATATCGAGTTTTGGGTATGTGATTGTGTAGGCGACAAGCTAGCTACTTGTCACTACTTTTTCACAATTCTCCACCTAACCCAGCCCAGTTTTATTTTTGGCTCAATGTGGTTAAAGAGGACTGCTGCCCCTTTGACTCTGTCTACCTCTTCGGGGATTACGGGCGTGATGTTATGATGATGATGATGGTAAAATCAAAAGTACTGATACGGGGCTAGTTTGTCTTATCGTCCTAGTTTCTCAATGACAAACCCAATACCCAATATACTATTAATCACTTTTTAGAATATTCAATTTTGACTTTGCCTACCCTTTCGGGGATTATGGGCGTAATGTCGTGTTGTTGTAAGATATGGTAGGCAAGATAGACCCAATGTTATGTTCCTGATATGTTGATAGAAGAACGTGACATTTTTTAGTTCCAGACTAACATGGAACATTTTTGAGTTCCCGACTAACAGGAAACATTTTTGAGTTCCAGACTAAAATGGAGCATTTTTAAGTTCCAGACTAACATGGAGCATTTTTGAGTTCCAGACTAACATGGAGCATTTTTTAAGTTCCTGATTAACATGGAACATTTTGAGTTCCAGACTAAAATGAAACCTTATTGAGTTCCAGACTAACATGGAACATTTTTTAAGTTCCCGATTAACATGGAACATTTTGAGTTCCAGACTAAAATGGAACCTTATTCGAGTTCCAGACTAACATGGAACATATTTGAGTTCCAGATTAACATCCAACATCCATCTCATAGTGTCGCGTTTACTTACTTTATCCAAATAAAAACGATAAGACACTCTACTCTACTTATCTAAGTAGATACGCAGACGAACTCGCAGGCAGTCACTAGTCTTATGTAAAGCCTTTCACGCACAATCGCTTAACCACAATGCGGTTGCCGATTATCAATAGCGTTTTCACGTTAATTGATCCATACATACTAAAGTTGTATTAATACATTCATTGCAGTATTCATGGGTGATTTAAACCCGCGAATCGTAATGGGAATCATTAATATAACAATGGTTACAATGCCATTCAACTTATTGCGAAGGTTCAATGCATGCGAACTGGTATTTTAATACTTTTTATTGGATAGATCGATCGGTCGAGTTGTTAGAGACTCTGGAAACGTATGGTTGCAGTTCGAGTTCCGCTAGGTGCAAATGTCTCGTTGAAGGACAGGGCCATTTGACTTGGCTTTTTAGAAAGGTATTTAAGTATGTTTATCCGTTATCTAGTATTCTTAGCACAACCAGAAATGCTTAATTTAGAGTTACGCTATTGATGTGTCAGTATAAAGGATTTATTAATCTTATTATTTATTTCATGTATAAGCTTCAAAACGAAATTAAAATTAGCCATAAGAACCACATCGACATTGGTCTAGTTTTATAAAAAACTAGTAACTGCTTCTGTGGAATTACTATTACGGTGAAACGACAAAGCCTTATGGTAAAAATCACGTTGTTTGTTGCTCTGGTGCAGTGTGAAAAAGAGACAAATTATCAAACAAACACATTTTAGCATTATTGATATTAATTAGGTCTAGGACTTTAATGTGTTAATAAACCTTAAAGTTATAGCTAAATGATTACTGTGTGTATCCACTTCATTTCACAATAAATCATAGCACTCATAAACCAGATAAGACTCCTTAAATAAACTAATTTAAAAATGTAACAAGGTCTTAAGAGACCACTGAAGTAAAACACGAGCGGCTTTTTTTGGACTTGTTCTCAATTTGTGCGTCAAATCTGATTTCGATTTATTTTTGTTTTAATTTTGAAATTCTAGTTTGATATATTTAGTACGATTTTAATGTGAAATAAAAAATCTAGACTATCATTGAGACAAATACATACATACATACATAATGTCACGCCTTTTTCCCATGGGGGTAGGCAGAGATCACGTACTTCCATTTGCTACGATCCTGACATACACCTCTCGCTTCTTCTACATTCATAAGTCTTTTCATACAATTAAACAAATATGTAATTGTCTCAGATCTGTATATTTGTGATGTATGAACTTTTGTTAAATCTGATATACTTAATTCAAATACGGAAGCTACCTTCAAAGTAGGTCGATGTATATATTATCGTCGTATATTAATATACAATTTATAGGGATTGAGTGTACATATTAAATAAATATCAGAAATAAACGGCTAGAGCTAGAGTATTGATTTATAATAATGTTAAAAAGTAGGTTAAGTAGTTTAAGGCCGTATTGTTAGCATACGCAGTTCAATGTTATGACACTTGTATTTATATGTAATTGGATACCGTAAAGATCAATATCTTTATAACTATAGTAATTGAGTGCAAATTTAGATACGATTATTCATAATTATAGCGAAGTAAACCTCGTGAAATCATTTGTATGTCAATGTCACTTGTAATCACTAAATAAAACTGTAGCACATCAATTAATTAATGTCTAAGATTAACATTATCTTCGTTCACCAATTCATAACTTCTTACCTACTTAAAGTTCACTTAACAGACAATTTAATAACATCAGACTTCACCAATTTACGATCTCTGACAAACATTAAAAAATATGCTTGTATAAACCCAAAACTGCGTTTGTAGGTAAATTAAAAACTTCAAGGGACCCTTAACTTCACCAAGGAATAACAGGAGGTCGTAAAATTTTATCAAGCCCCAGAGAAGACATTACTTGAGTCTCTTGAGAGGTACTCTTAAATTTGTTTTTAACTATGCCTTTTTACACCTTATACACAATATTCACTATGTTCTTTTACGTAAATCATTTTCTTTTCTGTTATCTATGAATTGAAACAGGAAACATAAATGTTGTAGACAATTCTTTTTATTCTTTCGCTTCACTTCGCGTAAAGGGAATTGTGTTAAGAAGTTAGGATATTTTATAGGTTTATTTGCAAAGGGTTTGAGAATACTTTAAATCTTTAACAATGTTAGTTTCTGTGAACGGGTTTCGTTTAAAGTATATGATAACCTCTTAACTATACAGAAATAACTAAAAAAGCATTTGCTGACTACACTTCGAATATCTCTTTGTAAAGAAGAAAACGGCAGTTTTTACTTGTGTCACGGATGTTTATACGTGTATTTGGTATTTCTACCCTTCATCTAGCATTCATATCCATATGCATAAGCATATTTGTTCGGTAAGAAACTAAAACTGTTAGATACGAATTAATAATCGATCATTTACTATGACTTTAAGTTTTAATATATGTAGCTTAAGGTCAAAAATAGTATCTTTCCCTATTGTAATGTAAAACAAGTTGTCTTCTAATAGGGTAGTTTACTCAAAAAGAGTTAGATTGTCAAAGATATTGAATACGTATTTTTTGCTTTATCCAATACTCAAAAAATTTCAAAGATATGAAATTGGGCACTTTTTCTAACTTGGACGGTAAAATTTTAAAGAAAAAATATGCAAGCAATATTTTTTGTAATCTCAATAACTGGCTATACATTTTTTTTGCCTAAACTAGCCTATCGACTTGTTTTACATTTAATAGGGTTAGACACAAGCCGTGTTAGACTTAAACCTCTAAAATAAAGCCTTCACCTAATCGTCAAACCCGCCTGCAAGTTTCACCCCATTATCAAACACACCCCACACGCGACTTACACCACCGAAGCTTTCGCAAGTTGTTGGTTCACCCTTTGTCGGACTGATTTGTTAACAACTGCGAGTCATCTAATGGAGACAGAGCACCTTATACTAGGGTTTTTAATCCCGTGATCCCGACATTGCGGGATCCCGCGTTTTCCAGTTCAGCGTGTTGCAAGGTACACGTGTACATACATACATAGCATCACGCCCGTAATCCCCGAAGGGGTAGGCAGAGGGGCAGCAGGCCCCTTTAATCATATTCAGCCAAAAACAAAACTGGGCTGGGTTAGATGGAATATTGTGAAAAAGTAGTGACAAGTGGCTAGCTTGTCGCCTACACAATCACATACCCAAAACCCCTATACTATTAGTCACCATTTACGACATGCTAGGCAAAAAACACAGTTGGCACATTATTTTTAAGTCCCCGACCAACATGGGGCTATTATATGTGTAATTTAGGAAACTGGAGAGAATCCAACATATAATTGACGGGATTATTCCTAAATAATTATTTTTCATAATTATAAATATAATAAATCTAGCCAATGATTCAACTAAACACAATATAAGGAATAATTAAAACAATCGAATTTTTTTTTTGTTTGTGTATGTTTAATTCAAAGATACGAAATTCAAATCAAAAATAAAGATTTTTTATCTTTTCCAAATGTTTTCATTATAGTGAGAGTATAAATCAGTTTTCATTTATTAAAGGTATAAGTAACTAGCTTCTGACCGCGGCTTTGCTCGCGTGGTACATCGATAAAACAAAACCTATATGTTATTAGGGTGTATTATTGAAAAAGTTTCATTGAAATCCATTCAGTAGTTTTTGCGTGAAAGATACGTTTATAATATTATTAGGATAGTAGATATTACATGAATAGAAATAAGAAAGAAAATGTAAAAAAATTCGATCCCGGGAAAACCGGGATTGAATATAGGCTCCGGGATTGCAAACCCTTCTCTATACATATCCTGTTGTTCTTTGCTACATGTAACTTAACTATAGACGTACAGGTATCAATTAACGATAAGTTTCTGAAGTTCAGGCTTTTATTCAAATTTGCATAATACACGTGTAAGCAATCTATTTTAAGAGCAATTGCTAACATATTAGTCCCGTGTTGGTCTGGGACTTAAAAATAAATTTTCCAACTGTGTTTCATGCCTAGCATGTTGTAAAAGGCGACTAATGGTATATGGGGTTTTGGGTGTGTGATTGTGTAGGCGGCGAGCTAGCCACTTGTCACTACTTTTGTAAATTTTCTATCTAACCCAGCCTATTGTCCCATGTTGGTCTGGGACTTAAAAATAATGTGCCAGTTTTGTTTTTAGCTAAATGTGGTTAAAGGCCTGCTGTCCCTTTGACTCTGCCTACCCCTTCGGGGATTATGGGCGTGATGTTATGTATGTATGTATGCTAACGTTTTGAGCTAAAAGGCATACTTATATAACTTAAGTGACAATACAATGTAGATACATAGAAATTGCAATCCAGTGGCATTATTACTGGATCCAAAATTGTACTGAGCCCAGTTGGATAGCTTGAGCCAGTATTCCAATGAGGGTTTTACTCAATACTCAATAATTTATTGCTTCCATAATGTTTACAAGGTGTTGGTGGTTATTAATAAAGTACATTATAGACCCTGTGAGGGCACTGCAATTGAAGAGAGGACGCATTATTTTCATACAATGATTAAAATTCAGCGGCATTGAACCAACACATGTCTTAGATCCTTAAATAAATAAATAAATATCCGACTACATTACATACATTGATCTGACTCCGAGATTAGTAGCTTAAGCACTTGTGTTACGGATATCAGAATCAACAGTGGTATTACAAATATATACTTAAATATTTTATATTACTGACTGGCTCGTTGGTCGAGTGGTCAGAGACCCTGGCCACGAAACCAAGGGTCGCGGGTTCGGATCCCGCTAGGGGTTAATATTACGTGTGATGAACATGGATATTTGTTTACGGCAACTAAGCGGGTGAAACTGCGGGGCGCTGTTATCATTATAAAAGCCTATAGTATATTTATTATATTTTAAACTTGATAGTTTAGAGAGATATATAATGCGAAAGTGGAAGGATGTAGGAGCTGCGGTAGGCCCAGGCTCACCTACCACGACCAGATTGGTCGTGTATTAACAGAAGGTGATGTTAGGAGTCATAAAAACCGTAAAGCTTGTAAGATAAGGATCGTGCTATTTGGCGTTCAATTCTCTCTGCCTACCCCGCTAGGAAAGTGGCGTGAAGTTTAGTTAGTTAGTTAGTTAAACCAAATCATTTTTTAAGTACACTAGGATACTAACTTAGGCGGTGTCTAACACGTTTTCCGCGTAATAAGGCTTGGGTTATAGTCAGTCCCCCCTACTGCAAGGAGGGCACTAACATTTTTCTTCCTACGTTAGACAGTGTCAAATGAAACTCAAATGAAGAGGTGTGTTTATCAGGTTTTAGCCCCCCCCCTCCCCCCCAAGCTTAGGGCCCCGGGGCACTGCCCCGCCTTGCCCCTGGGTAGCTACGACTCTGGTTATAGTATAGATAAGAACTTCATGACTAATGAGCGGGTGATATCTGAAGTTCTCAGTGCCCGCATCCCGCAACTTCTCAGAAGTGGGACGAAGCGTTTTATTGCTGCCTAACGCGGGCGCGTGCGCGGGTGCAGGCGCGGGTGCGGGATGCGGGAACGAGTGCGGGATGCGGGCGCGGGCGTTATTACGGTTCAGGTATATGGTAGGAAGCGGTATATCGTTTTTCTTGAGCTGGTCGGAGTTTCCCAAGAGTTATGGAGGTGGTAGTCTTGAATAACTTAGTAGGTCAATAGTTTTTTTTTCATTCTCGAAGTTACAATTTTTGTATAAGATATTTTCTATATCTGTTATTCTCTATCTACCTAACCTAATAGGTAGCTACTATTATATTCCAAAAAAAATCATAGTTTTTTTAAGTTATCATCATATTTTGATGTGTATAATAATGGGGCAAGTGTGAGTGATATTCAAATGACTTAGGTAAGATGCGTGCGCTAACACGTTTTAAATGGTTGAGTTGACAACTACTTATACATAGTTGAGTGTCTCACTCAGTGAAATGAGTTAGCGCAATTGCTCAGTAGCTCAGTGTTCCATGTTTCATTCGGATATTTCCATTTAAGTTCCCCGCTCATGTTAAAAGTTCTGATTAGGGCGCTTAAAGCATGTTTGCTTAAAACAACGATTATAACTCTTTGTAACTTTAATTGTTATATTTCAATAATCAAACGTAAAAGTTGAGTTGTGCCATTTTGCTTTAAAATATCAGACACATCACATACATTGATCTGATTCCGAAGTAAGTAGCATAAGCATTTGTGTTATAAAAATTTAAATCAACGAAAGCACTTCGATCATCAAGACCTGTGCCGTTTTTGACACAGTGTGGGCATCGAACCTGTGCCAACGGGGCTGTCAGAGGCTAAAATCCTTACTTAGCAGTTGTTTGACATAATTTTAAGGTTAAAAGGCCTTTCGAAAAAAGTTAAGTAACCATAACAACGGCAAACGTGGATGGGTAAACGCTTGGACTTGAATCTCGCACGCTCCGTATATAATAAAACACTTTACATAACACCACGCCCATAATCCCCAAAGGGGTAGGCAGAGTCAAAGGGGTAGCATGCCCCTTCAACCACATTCAGCCACAAATAAAGCCGGTCTGGGTTAGATGGAAAATTGTGAAAAAGCAGTGACAAGCGGCTAACCTGACGCCTACACAATCACACACCCAAAAATCGATATACCATTAGTCGCCTTTTACGACATGCTGGGCAAGTACTACAGTTGGCATATTCTTTTTAAGTTCCAAACCAACATGGGACAGTGGGCTGGGTTGGATGGAAAGCTGTGAAAACGGAGTGACAAGTGGCTAGCTCGTCGCCTACTCAGTCACATAATAATAATAATAAATTCTTTATTTGCCATAATTTCAAAGCCCTGATACATTTCTCTATGACTCCCACACTAGGCTGAGCCTGTATCGTGGGGGCCAAATCTGAGTAGATACCAAATAACAATGTGGCTATTTGTCAAAGTTACCAGTTGCGTAGGTATTAATGGCATACAAGAAGACAAAAAGCTAAGAGTGAGCAAGTTTAAACTTACAAAAATTTAAAATATAGAATATTAAAAAAAAAGTAATAATAATAACAATTGTGAATAGCGCTGTTTGTGTGATGTGTGTAATGTATATGTTAAGAGGAATTATTTCCATGTAACATGTACTTGAATGGAGTGAGGCATAAGTGGACATATGTATATCCAGCAAGTTTTACTTACTTACTTACTATGCTGGCGCAGCGACCCAAAGTGAGTCTTGGCCTCCGATAATAAATGTCGCCACCCTGGTCTGTCACGCGCCATCTCCTGCCAGTTCTCGACTAGTTTACTAAGTTTTACTGATCTAGTTTTATTTTTTCGTGTAAGTAATACTAGAACCCATAAAAGATCGCGTTCTGCTATGCCGCGTGGAATAGAAAACATAAATAACTGTACGCAAATTAATATGGAGTACAGTAATAAGATCAAGCGGCCGGGGTCTTGTACTAGCGAAGAGCATTCTTTGTCCAATCCACTTAATTTCTATCTAACATGAAAGCAAAACGCCCGTAATCCCCGAAGGGGTAGGCAGAGTCAAAGGGCAGCAAGACCCTTCGACCACTTTAGCCCAAAAACAGCTCTTTGGGTACGTCAGCCAATGACGAACTCACGAAAGAGGTCCCACAATGCGGTCTGGGTAACCGAACGCGGGTTATATACGTTTTTCTGCAAATTAATGCCGGAAGGCATCAACAATTTTAAAAAGAGTATATTTAATTATTATTTTTGTTTTTAATTTTTTTCACCATGAGCCTCATCAAATTTATGAAGGATTTGGAGGCCTCTCTTCACTTCTTTAATCTACTAGCAGCGCCTCCAGGTTTCACCCGCTTAGGTTTCGCTCCCAATGTAATATAAGAGTAAAATATATAAGTAACATACTTGCTGATAAAGTAACATTCCTTTGGTGTGAGAATTTTTCAAATCGGTCCAGTAGTTTTGAAATCTATTCAATGCAAACAAAAAAGCCATTAAATCTTTTCTCTTTAAAATATTAGTGGATTAACTTTTAATGACAATCAACTTAATCAAACCACCATGCATAGAACTTGTAGTATGTACAATATATCTGTGGCTCCTACGTATAAGGTACGAAGTGCAAAATCACAACTTTACGGGAGGGCCTCCCATAATATAATATTTATTTCAGCGTATAATACTTAGCGGTGGTAGCTCAATGGTAAGGACACGCGCCTCTTAACCAAGGAGTGCGGGCTCAAACCCGGGCACGTACCTCTGGATTTTTCAAGTCTATGTACGTATTTATACCACTAGCTCTACGGTGAAGGAAAACATCGTGATGAAACCTGCAAATCCAAACAACTTTGGATTTGTAACCATGATCCAACAATTGTCTGGTTCCCCTATCTTAGGGTTACGAAGGTCAGATCGGCAGTCGCTTTAATGTAATTACCAGACTCGTTAAATCCTGGATCATGGTGTAAGCGGAGCCCGTCTAAGCACGGGACATAACGCTAGGAAGATGAATACTTATGATACAAACCTCATCGCTGTTGCACGTCCACAGCCTTACGGATAAAGGTGGCTCTGCGTTTGGTATGGAGCCAGATTTCCATGACGAGCCGATATGAGCCTCTCCGTCTGACTTAGGTACACGTTTAAAATACGGATTGTTTTCTTATATTATGTAAGTACGCTAGGGGAAGTCCTGAATAGTTTTATGAAAATCTAGGAAAATATAGTCGTACAGGAGGCTAAAAGATTATCTTTGACTGAAATGAAATGAAATGATTTATTTCTGCAAATAAATTTGTAACAATTTCTTTTGCACGTCACACTTTTTTACCCTATCAGCACCTCGACGTGAACGGCCTGATGAGAAGAGGTGCCGCAAGAAACACAGCAGATAGCCTTTTTTTAAATACATGTTTTACTTATCTCTAATATGTGGTACATTAAAATATCATGACTACAAATTGAACTATGCATGCGAGCAGATTATTTTGACTGTGGTCACTGGGTGGGTTAGATGGGACATTGCGAAAAAGTAGTGACAAGTAACTAGCTCGTCGCCTACACAATCATTCACCTAAAACCCGATATCCCATTAGTCGCCTTTTACGACACGCTAGGCAAGGAACACAGTTGGAACATTTTTTCCTAAGTCCCAGCTCAACATGAGACTACTTTCATCACGTTACTTTTCACTAACGATATGCTAACTACTATATGATTCCCGATAAATTTCCATTCCATTCAGATTTCAATATGTAATAATGTTTACTCATCCCAATACCGCATTGTATTTTCGTATCTTTGAAATGAAATAAATCACGTTTATACATAAGACTTTAGCAATAAATCATCCCAGCTTAAAGTATTGAGCTTACAAAGCAACAATGGCAACAGACGGACAGTCGAAGAGTATCTACTGTAAACAGACTCATTAGTAGAATAATAGCAAACTGTTTCCATTGTAATGAGTAATCTTGCTGAACTTAAGTCATTTGTTATGTTTACTAAGTCTACTCTGATACATACATACATAACATCAAGCCCACAATCCCCGATAGCGTAGCCAGAGTCCACAATCAGACAAAAATAAAACTGGGCTGGGTTAGATGGAAAATTGTGAAAAAGTAGTGACAAGTGGCTAACCTGACGCCTACACAATCACACACCCAAAACCGATATACCATTAGTCGCCTTTTACGACATGCTAGGCAAGAACCACATTTGGCATATTCTTTTTAAGTCCCAGATCAACATTGGACAGTGGGCTGGGTTTGATGGAAAGCTGTGGAAAAGGAGTGACCAGTGGCTAGGTCGTCGCCTACTCAGTTACATACCCAAAAGCCCGTAAACCATTAGTCGCCTTTTACGACATGCTATTCTATTTGTTATTGTTATTCTCTATCTACCTAACCTAATAGGTAGCTAGTATTATATTCCATAAAAAATCATAGTTTTTTAAGTTATCATCATATTTTAATGTGTATAATAATGGGGCAAGTTTGAGTGATATTCAAACGACTTAGGTAAGATGCGTGCGATAACACATTTTAAATGGTTGAGTTGACAACTACTTATACATAGTTGAGTGTCTCACTCAGTGAAATGAGTTAGCGCAATTGCTCAGTAGCTCAGTGTTCCATGTTTCATTTGGATATTTCCATTTAAGTTCCCCGCTCATGTTAAAAGTTCTGATTAGGGCGCTTAAAGCATGTTTGCTTAAAACAACGATTATAACTCTTTGTAACTTTAATTGTTATATTTCAATAATCAAACGTAAAAGTTGAGTTGTGCCATTTTGCTTTAAAATATCAGACACATCACATACATTGATCTGATTCCAAGGTAAGTAGCATAAGCATTTGTGTTATGAAAATCAGAATCAACGAAAGCACTTCGATCATCAAGACCTGGGCCGTTTTTGACATAGTGCAGGCATCGAACCTGTGCCAACGGGGCTGTCAGAGGCTAAAGTCGTTACTTAGCAGTTGTTTGACATAATGTTAGGGTTAAAAGGCCTTTCAAAAAAGTTAAGTAACCATAACAACGGCAAACGTGGATGGGTAAACGCTTGGACTTGAATCTCGCACGCTCCGTATATAATAAAACACTTTATATCTATATACATACATAACATCACGCCCATAATCCCCAAAGGGGTAGGCAGAGTCAAAGGGGTAGCATGCCCCTTCAACCACATTCAGCCACAAATAAAGCCGGTCTGGGTTAGATGGAAAACTGTGAAAAAGCAGTGACAAGCGGCTAACCTAACGCCTACACAATCACACACCCAAAACCGATATGCCATTAGTCGCCTTTTACGACATGCTGGGCAAGAACACAGTTGGCATATTCTTTTTAAGTTCCAAACCAACATGGGACAGTGGGCTGGGTTGGATGGAAAGCTGTGAAAAAGGAGTGACAAGTGGCTAGCTCGTCGCCTACTCAGTCACATAATAATAATAATAAATTCTTTATTTGCCATAATTTCAAAGCCCTGATACATTTTTCTATGACTCCCACACTAGGCTGAGCCTGTATCGTGGGGGCCAAATCTGAGTAGATACCAAATAACAATGTGGCTATTTGTCAAAGTTACCAGTTGCGTAGGTATTAATGGCATACAAGAAGACAAAAAGCTAAGAGTGAGCAAGTTTAAACTTAGAAAAATTAAAAATATAGAATATTAAAAAAAAAGTAATAATAATAATAACAATTGTGAATAGCGCTGTTTGTGTGATGTGTGTAATGTATATGTTAAGAGGAATTATTTCCATGTAACATGTACTTGAATGGAGTGAGGCATAAGTGGACATATGTATATCCAGCAAGTTTTACTGATCTAGTTTAATTTTTTCGTGTAAGTAATACTAGAACCCATAAAAGATCGCGTGCTGCTATGCCGCGTGGAATAGAAAACATAAATAGCTGTACGCAAATCAATATGGAGTACAGTAATAAGATCATACGGCCGGGGTCTTGTACTAGCGAAGAGCATTCTTTGTCCAATCTACTTCATTTCTATCTTACATGAAAGCAAAACGCCCGTAGTCCCCGAAGGGGTAGGCAGTCAAAGGGCAGCAAGACCCTTCGACCACTTTAACCCAAAAACAGCTCTTTGGGTACGTCAGCCAATGACGAACTCACGAAAGAGCTCCCACAATGCGGTCTGGATAACCGAACGCGGATTATATAGGTTTTTCTGCAAATTAACAATTTTAAAAAGAGTATATTTAATTATTATTTATGAGCCTCATCAAATTTATGAAGGATTTGGAGGCCTCTCTTCACTTTTTATAATCTACTAGCAGCGCCTCCAGGTTTCACCCGCTTAGGTTCCGCTCCCACGGTAATATAAAAGTAAAATATATAAGTAACATACTTGCTGATAAAGTAACATTCCTTTGGTGAGAATTTTTCAAATCGGTCCAGTAGTTTTGAAATCTATTCAATGCAAACAAAAAAGCCATAAAATCTTTTCTCTTTAAAATATTAGTGGATTAACTTTTAATGACAATCAACTTAATCAAACCACCATGCATAGAACTTGTAGTATGTACAATATATCTGTGGCTCCTACGTATAAGGTACGAAGTGCAAAATCACAACTTTACGGGAGGGCCTCCCATAATATAATATTTATTTCAGCGTATAATACTTAGCGGTGGTAGCTCAATGGTAAGGACACGCGCCTCTTAACCAAGGAGTGCGGGCTCAAACCCGGGCACGTACCTCTGGATTTTTCAAGTCTATGTACGTATTTATACCACTAGCTCTACGGTGAAGGAAAACATCGTGATGAAACCTGCAAATCCAAACAACTTTGGATTTGTAACCATGATCCAACAATTGTCTGGTTCCCCTATCTTAGGGTTACGAAGGTCAGATCGGCAGTCGCTTTAATGTAATTACCAGACTCGTTAAATCCTGGATCATGGTGTAAGCGGAGCCCGTCTAAGCACGGGACATAACGCTAGGAAGATGAATACTTATGATACAAACCTCATCGCTGTTGCACGACCACAGCCTTACGGATAAAGGTGGCTCTGCGTTTGGTATGGAGCCAGATTTCCATGACGAGCCGATATGAGCCTCTCCGTCTGACTTAGGTACACGTTTAAAATACGGATTGTTTTCTTATATTATGTAAGTACGCTAGGGGAAGTCCTGAATAGTTTTATGAAAATCTAGGAAAATATAGTCGTACAGGAGGCTAAAAGATTATCTTTGACTGAAATGAAATGAAATGATTTATTTCTGCAAATAAATTTGTAACAATTTCTTTTGCACGTCACACTTTTTTACCCTATCAGCACCTCGACGTGAACGGCCTGATGAGAAGAGGTGCCGCAAGAAACACAGCAGATAGCCTTTTTTTAAATACATGTTTTACTTATCTCTAATATGTGGTACATTAAAATATCATGACTACAAATTGAACTATGCATGCGAGCAGATTATTTTGACTGTGGTCACTGGGTGGGTTAGATGGGACATTGCGAAAAAGTAGTGACAAGTAACTAGCTCGTCGCCTACACAATCATTCACCTAAAACCCGATATCCCATTAGTCGCCTTTTACGACACGCTAGGCAAGGAACACAGTTGGAACATTTTTTCCTAAGTCCCAGCTCAACATGAGACTACTTTCATCACGTTACTTTTCACTAACGATATGCTAACTACTATATGATTCCCGATAAATTTCCATTCCATTCAGATTTCAATATGTAATAATGTTTACTCATCCCAATACCGCATTGTATTTTCGTATCTTTGAAATGAAATAAATCACGTTTATACATAAGACTTTAGCAATAAATCATCCCAGCTTAAAGTATTGAGCTTACAAAGCAACAATGGCAACAGACGGACAGTCGAAGAGTATCTACTGTAAACAGACTCATTAGTAGAATAATAGCAAACTGTTTCCATTGTAATGAGTAATCTTGCTGAACTTAAGTCATTTGTTATGTTTACTAAGTCTACTCTGATACATACATACATAACATCAAGCCCACAATCCCCGATAGCGTAGCCAGAGTCCACAATCAGACAAAAATAAAACTGGGCTGGGTTAGATGGAAAATTGTGAAAAAGTAGTGACAAGTGGCTAACCTGACGCCTACACAATCACACACCCAAAACCGATATACCATTAGTCGCCTTTTACGACATGCTAGGCAAGAACCACATTTGGCATATTCTTTTTAAGTCCCAGATCAACATTGGACAGTGGGCTGGGTTTGATGGAAAGCTGTGGAAAAGGAGTGACCAGTGGCTAGGTCGTCGCCTACTCAGTTACATACCCAAAAGCCCGTAAACCATTAGTCGCCTTTTACGACATGCTATTCTATTTGTTATTGTTATTCTCTATCTACCTAACCTAATAGGTAGCTAGTATTATATTCCATAAAAAATCATAGTTTTTTAAGTTATCATCATATTTTAATGTGTATAATAATGGGGCAAGTTTGAGTGATATTCAAACGACTTAGGTAAGATGCGTGCGATAACACATTTTAAATGGTTGAGTTGACAACTACTTATACATAGTTGAGTGTCTCACTCAGTGAAATGAGTTAGCGCAATTGCTCAGTAGCTCAGTGTTCCATGTTTCATTTGGATATTTCCATTTAAGTTCCCCGCTCATGTTAAAAGTTCTGATTAGGGCGCTTAAAGCATGTTTGCTTAAAACAACGATTATAACTCTTTGTAACTTTAATTGTTATATTTCAATAATCAAACGTAAAAGTTGAGTTGTGCCATTTTGCTTTAAAATATCAGACACATCACATACATTGATCTGATTCCAAGGTAAGTAGCATAAGCATTTGTGTTATGAAAATCAGAATCAACGAAAGCACTTCGATCATCAAGACCTGGGCCGTTTTTGACATAGTGCAGGCATCGAACCTGTGCCAACGGGGCTGTCAGAGGCTAAAGTCGTTACTTAGCAGTTGTTTGACATAATGTTAGGGTTAAAAGGCCTTTCAAAAAAGTTAAGTAACCATAACAACGGCAAACGTGGATGGGTAAACGCTTGGACTTGAATCTCGCACGCTCCGTATATAATAAAACACTTTATATCTATATACATACATAACATCACGCCCATAATCCCCAAAGGGGTAGGCAGAGTCAAAGGGGTAGCATGCCCCTTCAACCACATTCAGCCACAAATAAAGCCGGTCTGGGTTAGATGGAAAACTGTGAAAAAGCAGTGACAAGCGGCTAACCTAACGCCTACACAATCACACACCCAAAACCGATATGCCATTAGTCGCCTTTTACGACATGCTGGGCAAGAACACAGTTGGCATATTCTTTTTAAGTTCCAAACCAACATGGGACAGTGGGCTGGGTTGGATGGAAAGCTGTGAAAAAGGAGTGACAAGTGGCTAGCTCGTCGCCTACTCAGTCACATAATAATAATAATAAATTCTTTATTTGCCATAATTTCAAAGCCCTGATACATTTTTCTATGACTCCCACACTAGGCTGAGCCTGTATCGTGGGGGCCAAATCTGAGTAGATACCAAATAACAATGTGGCTATTTGTCAAAGTTACCAGTTGCGTAGGTATTAATGGCATACAAGAAGACAAAAAGCTAAGAGTGAGCAAGTTTAAACTTAGAAAAATTAAAAATATAGAATATTAAAAAAAAAGTAATAATAATAATAACAATTGTGAATAGCGCTGTTTGTGTGATGTGTGTAATGTATATGTTAAGAGGAATTATTTCCATGTAACATGTACTTGAATGGAGTGAGGCATAAGTGGACATATGTATATCCAGCAAGTTTTACTGATCTAGTTTAATTTTTTCGTGTAAGTAATACTAGAACCCATAAAAGATCGCGTGCTGCTATGCCGCGTGGAATAGAAAACATAAATAGCTGTACGCAAATCAATATGGAGTACAGTAATAAGATCATACGGCCGGGGTCTTGTACTAGCGAAGAGCATTCTTTGTCCAATCTACTTCATTTCTATCTTACATGAAAGCAAAACGCCCGTAGTCCCCGAAGGGGTAGGCAGTCAAAGGGCAGCAAGACCCTTCGACCACTTTAACCCAAAAACAGCTCTTTGGGTACGTCAGCCAATGACGAACTCACGAAAGAGCTCCCACAATGCGGTCTGGATAACCGAACGCGGATTATATAGGTTTTTCTGCAAATTAACAATTTTAAAAAGAGTATATTTAATTATTATTTATGAGCCTCATCAAATTTATGAAGGATTTGGAGGCCTCTCTTCACTTTTTATAATCTACTAGCAGCGCCTCCAGGTTTCACCCGCTTAGGTTCCGCTCCCACGGTAATATAAAAGTAAAATATATAAGTAACATACTTGCTGATAAAGTAACATTCCTTTGGTGAGAATTTTTCAAATCGGTCCAGTAGTTTTGAAATCTATTCAATGCAAACAAAAAAGCCATAAAATCTTTTCTCTTTAAAATATTAGTGGATTAACTTTTAATGACAATCAACTTAATCAAACCACCATGCATAGAACTTGTAGTATGTACAATATATCTGTGGCTCCTACGTATAAGGTACGAAGTGCAAAATCACAACTTTACGGGAGGGCCTCCCATAATATAATATTTATTTCAGCGTATAATACTTAGCGGTGGTAGCTCAATGGTAAGGACACGCGCCTCTTAACCAAGGAGTGCGGGCTCAAACCCGGGCACGTACCTCTGGATTTTTCAAGTCTATGTACGTATTTATACCACTAGCTCTACGGTGAAGGAAAACATCGTGATGAAACCTGCAAATCCAAACAACTTTGGATTTGTAACCATGATCCAACAATTGTCTGGTTCCCCTATCTTAGGGTTACGAAGGTCAGATCGGCAGTCGCTTTAATGTAATTACCAGACTCGTTAAATCCTGGATCATGGTGTAAGCGGACCCCGTCTAAGCACGGGACATAACGCTAGGAAGATGAATACTTATGATACAAACCTCATCGCTGTTGCACGACCACAGCCTTACGGATAAAGGTGGCTCTGCGTTTGGTATGGAGCCAGATTTCCATGACGAGCCGATATGAGCCTCTCCGTCTGACTTAGGTACACGTTTAAAATACGGATTGTTTTCTTATATTATGTAAGTACGCTAGGGAAAGTCGTGAATAGTGTTATGAGAATCTAGAAAAATATAGTCGTACAGGAGGCTAAAAGATTATCTTTGACTGAAATGAAATGAAATGATTTATTTCTGCAAATAGATTTGTAACAAATTCTTTTGCACGTCACACTTTTTAACCCTATCAGCACCTCGACGTGAACGGCCTGATGAGAAGAGGTGCCGCAAGAAACACAACAGATAGCCTTTTTTTAAAAACATGTTTTACTTATCTCTAATATATGGTACATTAAAATAACATGACTACAAATTGAACTATGCATGCGAGCAGATTATCTTGACTGTGGTCACTGGGTGGGTTAGATGGGACATTGCGAAAAAGTAGTGACAAGTAACTAGCTCGTCGCCTACACAATCATTCACCTAAAACCCGATATCCCATTAGTCGCCTTTTACGACACGCTAGGCAAGGAACACAGTTGGAACATTTTTCCCAAGTCCCAGCTCAACATGAGACTACTTTCATCACGTTACTGTTCAATAACGATATGCTAACTACTATATGATTCCCGATAAATTTCCATTCCATTCAGATTTCAATATGTAATATTGTTTACTCATCCCAATACCGCATTGTATTTTCGTATCTTTGAAATGAAATAAATCACGTTTATACATAAGACTATAGCAATAAATCATCCCAGCTTAAAGTATTGAGCTTACAAAGCATCAATGGCAACGGACGGATAGACGAAGAGTATCTACTGTAAACAGACTCATTAGTTGAATAATAGCAAACTGTTTCCATTGTAATGAGTAATCTTGCTGAACTTAAGTCATTTGTTATGTTTACTAAGCCTACTCTGATACATACATACATAACATCAAGCCCACAATCCCAGAAGGCGTAGGCAGAGTCCACAATCAGACAAAAATAAAACTGGGCTGGGTTAGATGGAAAATTGTGAAAAAGTAGTGACAAGCGGCTAAACTGTGGCCTACACAATCACACACCCAAAACCGATACACCATTAGTCGCCTTTTACGACATGCTAGGCAAGAACCACATTTTGCATATTCTTTTTAAGTCCCAGACCCACTTTGGACAGTGGGCTGGGTTTGATGGAAAGCTGTGGAAAAGGAGTGACAAGTGGCTAGCTCGTCGCCTACTCAGTTACATACCCAAAAGCCCGTAAACCATTAGTCGCCTTTTACGACATGCTAGGCAAGAACCACAGTTGGCATATTATTTTTAAGTCCCAGACCAACATTGGACAGTGGGCTGGGTTTGATGGAAAGCTGTAGAAAAGGAGTGGCAAGTAGCTAGCTCGTCGCCTACTCAGTTACACACCCAAAACCCGTATACCATTAGTCGCCTCTTACGACATGCTAGGCAAGAACCACAGTTGGCACATTCCTTTTTTTGTCCCAGATCAACATGGGACTACTTACCACTGGACTATGATACCACTAGGTTAAAGTACGCCCCGATGACTACGATGTCTGCATCCTCCAGTCAGGTATATTGTATACAATCTATTATGTCAAAGACTCCCTTAACGGAAAATGCTATAATGTACTGTTGGAACAAAATGGAAATATCTCGCTTTTGAGTCTGACGTCGAGTGTCATGAGACTTTCAATTTCCTTTTCTATCTGCGAAATGAAATCTGGATGCATATACGTTATATGCATCCAGATTACACGTATACAAGGCCATTTTTAGTTCATGCGAAGCCACTTATCTACTCATGGAACTGATTTTTTTTTTACCTTTTGGATTGTTTCTTTTTCCGGCGACCCGCCAAGCACGGCTTCGTGACCCCCCTAGGGGTCGCGATTCACAAGTTGAAAAACAGTGACTTAAAAGATTTGAGAAATGAGCAAAAAAATTTTTACATTCCATAAAAGTTAAAGTTAAATCTTGTATGGATAGCGGGATCCCCTAATGGGATCGAATCCTGCTAGGGGGAAATGTTTCGTGTGATAAATATGGACATTTGTGCTCATGGATATTTATAAACATATTTAAGCATGTCTATCCGTTCGCCTAGTATTCATAGCACAAGCACAAGCTTAGTTTGGGACTTGCGAATTGGTTTGTCAGTCTGGAGAGTTTATTTATTAATAAGCAGTCAAGGAATGGCAATACCACCCAAAGCGTGTTTCTGCAGATTCTGACAACACCTAGGTAAGTACAATCACCTCTAAATATCAACATGTTTTCAGTTCCAGAATAATTTACAACGCGATCAGCTGAGCCTCTCCACAGACGGATGGTTCGACATTTTTATTATACTTAAATTTAGTGCAGTTTTACGAGGAGATTTTACGATGCGCAGTGCGGTGCGGCGGATCGGGATTTGTCGGTTTTTAACGGTATCTTTATTTGAGTTATAATAATGCCGGTTTTTCACAGTATATGATAGTGTAACTATACCGTTTGACTATATTTAACCCGCGTAGATCCCATTACGTGGGATAAATATAGACTTTGTTACTCGCTGATAAAGTAGTTTTCCATTGGTGAAAGAATTATTAAAATCGGTCCAGTAGTTTCGGAGCCTATTCCATACAAACAAATAATATAATCTTTTCCCTTTATAATATTCATATGGAGGAAAACAGAAATAGCACTTCATCCAGGTTGATCAGTTTGATCATATAGAGCGTTTGATCCAAAAATCCTTAACAAACAATCGACCAAAATATACGTCAATAGATGCCAAATTTATCCAAGATGTTGTGAGAATGGATTTTATATTTATCATCATCTTCCTAGCGTTATGTCCCGTGCTTAGACGGGGTCCGCTTAGACCATGATCCAGGATTTAGCGAGTCTGGTAATTACATTGAAGCGATTGCCGATCTGACCTTCGTAACCTTAAGATAGGGGAACCAGACAATTTTTGGATCATGGTTACAAATTCAAAGTTATTTGAATTTGCAGGTTTCATCACGATGTTTTTCCTTACCGTCGAGCTAGTGGTATAAATATGTACATAGATTTGAAAAACTAGAGGTATATGCCCGGGTTTGAACCCGCACTCCTCGGTTAAGGCGCGTGTCCTTACCATTGAGTTACCACCGCTCAATGGATTTTATATTTATCTGCTGACGCTATAACGAAAATCTGAATAGCACAAATTGCGAATATTCCTAATAATGGTTATGAACGTAAACTTAGATAAAAAAAGAATTCATCCCATAAAATATTGAAGACATAAACACATATTATTACTTAGGAACAGGTGACGCTTTGAGCAACTGGTCTAAATATGGTGAAGTTTTATAAGAGCCATAAGACCAATTCGGGATATTCTCGAAATAAATATCTCCATTTAAAACGAGTGACCAATTGATAGATACAGAAGAACTACTAGAAAAAAAAAAATCTAAAAAAGATTTGCCGACGTCCAGACATTTTATTTATACTAGCAGTACCCTCCGTTTTACCCGCATTAATTATTAATATCATATAGGTTATAGACTTGGGCTTTCTAACACTGAAAGAATTTTTCAGATTGAAGCAGCAGTTCTTGAGATTACCACGTTCAAGCGAACAAACAAACTCTTCAGCTCTATAATATTAAGTATAGATTTATTTCATTATTATATTACTTCTTACCATCACGCCCGTGATCCCCGAAGGGGTAGGCAGAGTCAAAGGGGCAGCAGTCCCCTTTAACCACATTCAGCCAAATACAACTGGGCTGGGTTAGATGGAAAATTGTGTTAAAGTAGTGACAAGTGGCTAGCTTGTCGCCTACACAATCACAAACCCAAAACCCGATATACCATTAGTCGCCTTTTACGACATGCTAGGCAAGAAACACAGTTGGCACATTATTTTTAAGTCCCAGACCAACACGGGACAATGGGCTGGGTTAGATGGAAAATTGTGAAAAAGTAGTGACAAGTGGCTAGCTCGTCGCCTACACAATCACAAACCCAAAACCCGATATACCATTAGTCGCCTTTTACGACATGCTAGGCAAGAAACACAGTTGGCGAATTCTTTTATAGTCCCAGACCAACACGGGACAAGAATTATATTACTTCATCTCATTTAAAAGAGGAACTATCGAGTTTCTTCTCGATAGATTCTACCTTCCAAACTGGTGGCAATACTTTTTTTTCTGTTTAAATTGACTATTTATAATACGGACTAGTAAAAAAAATAGGACTACGCGCCACTAACTACACATTGAACTCCTCAGGCGCTCCACCTTGACACTTATGTCACACATTGACATAATAAGTGCTCCACATGACAGATATCCGATATCTGGTAGCCTTAAGTATCTCACTCATACATGCATAAAAGTGGCTTCACGCTATAGTATGATAACGTGGAGTCCTTCTTTTTTACTAGTCCGTGATTTATAAGTGCTTTTTTGATTTGAGCCTATATAAATATAGAGATTTTGAATTTGAATTTGAATCATGATTATATAGGTAGGTACTATAAAAGAAACGTAATATTTCATTTTCTTCATTAGTATATCCAAGTGAAATCGGGACGGACTAATCAAGTCCCTACCTGCGTCATATGTCCTTGTTTTTCCCATCAGCGTACATGGACTACATCTATTCCTGTTTACACGTTCCGGAGAAATCAATGAATTCCGGAATAATACGAGCACCAAATGCAACGCAGCAGGTGCTGTGACGTCACAGGGGGGGGGGGGGTAAAATTGGGTCGCAGCATTACCATACCGGATAGTGAGATTTGATTGATGGGGGTGTACGGTAGGGTGGAGTGAATTTTTTTAATTTTCAATTTTAAGATTCCTGTATTATCATTCGATGATCCGTAATACCAGAATTATTTGGGAGAAATTACAGCTAATTAGGTCAATATCTTGAGGTGGCGCATTAGGTTTGAATTTTAGAAAATACAATTTTTTTGGCTAACAAACAGAACCTTGTTATTGACTATTATGACCATTTTTATTATAATATTAATGTTGAAAATTACAAAAACAATGAAATACTATGTGAAATATGCATAAAACACAATAAAACTAACACTTTTTGTTGTTTAGAATCGGACGTCTCATCACTTAATTTTTTACTATATATTGAGATTTCGTATCGAAAACTAATATATCTTGTCTGGCTTTTATCCTCGTGGGGCTGAAACTAGTATCTTGCTTCTGGACCGCAAATAGATAATGAATCCTCTGTTACGAGCTTCACCCACCTCTACGGCCTGAGTGTGCAAGAATATTTTTCTATTTTATTTAAGTAGATATTACCTCTCGAAATTTTTTTTGAAATTTCTGTCTCAAACTATTTCATTGTTATTGGGGGTTCAGTTATCTTTTCTTTTGTCCAATCTATTAAATCATAACAGCATGACGCACCAACCCTTAGTTCTGGAAGTTAGAATCCGCGAAATATCTTCCCTTTGGACTCGTTTCTTATTTTCAAAATTCTTTAAACAGCAAGTTTTATGACGTGTGCCTCGTCGTCGTGTAGCATAGCCAGCAACACATTTTCTAGGTGTGCAAAGAAGGAATTCCCCTGAATAGTTATAAGACAATACTTTTTAGGTCATCTTGCTAAAACAAACATCTTATAATCATATTAAATACTAACATGTATTGATCCATATTTACAAGATGATTTACGGCCGATTTTTTAATGATCAGATAAGAATTAACCGTCTGATTAAATATAATATCAACAATTTGCGGATGTCATAGGTACGTTATTTTACTTAGGAAACAGGCAATGACAATTTACCATCATCTGGACTGTGATTTATTCGATTGTTATCTTTTATCTGACTGTTGAAAAATCAGCCCTTAGTTTTGATATCAAACCAGGTTGGTGCGTAAACTGTCATGATAAAGATGGTTAATTCCTTTAAGTTTTTTGTTGGTTTAGCTGTTTAAAGTCAACTACCGAGAATGTACCATCTTCCTGAGTTCTCGGCAGCCAAGTTTGATGAGACCATACCAGCGGAAATCGCAGAGTACATCTAGTACAGATATTTTTGATCAGTGCTAAACAAATCAGTGTCGAGCTCAGGCAATTGTATGGGGATGGGTTTGAAAAGCTTCTACTTTTAAGTCGAGACATTTGTCGAGCTTCCCTATGCTGCCAGAAAAAAAAATTGGGCTTATTGTAGTACCATTGGGGCAAGACTACAAATGGCGAAAAGGTAGGTCGAGCATGTCGTTTCTAAGCCACAAATAATATTTTATTATATCACAATATGTCGGTTATATAACATATTATCAATTAGTTGTAGTAAATCACCGAATATAGGGCACCGCTAATCTTTCCGTGTTTTAGGCATTTTTTAACCAACTAGTGGAATTATCTATCAGACGCCAGTTATTACGCAAAAAATAGCATGTACGAGTATGTAGTTTCAGCGCGAATTATTGATATTTTACTACAAAATAATACTTTTATATACGAGACAAGCTTAATACAATGTAAAACCAATATGCTTATGACAAAACTTTACGAAATTATTAAAATTTTACTGAGATACCATATATAGAAAATTGTAAGTTTTAATTAAACTACCTTCGGGATGCGCCACCTGAAGATAAAGTCATAGAATTTTTATTTTTTGCACAAATGAAGCATTTATATAGGGTCACTGATTATTGACACAGGAGATCAAAAAATTAAAAAAATTTTTTTTTTTTTTTAGTTTCACTCCACCCTAGTGTACGGTGTACTTTATTTGTTTATGCGAGCGAAGTTATATATTGGTAAAATGTTAATCCGTCCTTCATTATTAAAGTTTGGCCTCAACATGTTTATAAACTAGTTGTTTTTTTATACCACTGGCTGGGCGTTAAAGAGAAATTTTTAAGATGCCTATTAATTAAAATACACTTGTTTATACTCAGTATTTATAATTTTTCTGCTTCTCCAATTGAAAGGTAATGAAGATCAGATATGGTCGGACGCTTTAATGTATATTATCCAGAATTATGACTCCTGACTAAGAACGGAACATAACCGCTAAGAAGATGACTAAACGAAGGCATTATCATAAAATATTAATGACATACGAGTACAAAACTCAGGAAATACATGTATGACGCGCTTTAAATAAGTGACCTTAACCTCTTTTGAAACAATACCTGTCCTATCATAAACTTTTTGTTGATCCAACCTCTTTCGTATGAGATAACGTCGTACGAATCTCAAACTGGTAAATTTAAAACCCGAATACACAGGGCAATAAAATTGGCCCAGCATAAATCGCGGGAAATTATACGATCCCTAAATCTCTCCCAGCTGTTGCCGGGCGTGACGTCAGAGGGGGCGTGGCTACGGCGGAAAATGGCTACTCGCACTTCCGGCCTCGACGATATCGGCTCCTGGAGACATTTTCGAATTCCTTTATCATGGAAGATTAATTGTTGACTGAAAATTCATTCCTTAAAACTATTTGAAAAATATAGAAATGACAAGTTTTTTATTAAGTTATATTAAATACTAGCTTGTGCCCCCGTCGTTGCTCGCTTAGTACATCGATGAAACATAACTTATGTGTTATTCTAATGTATAAGCTATACTATCATAAAGATTCATTAAAATCCATGCAGTGCCTTTTTCGTCAAAGAGTGAAAACTTACACACATCCATCCATCCATACCAACTTTCGCGTTTTTAATAATAGTCAGATTAAATTAAATTCATCATCATCGTAGCGTTACGTGCCGTGCTTAGTTGAAGTCCGTTTAATCCATAATCCAGGACTCGCTAAGTCTGGTAGTACAATATAGCGACGGTCGATCTGGGCTTTGTGCTGTTAGACAGGAGAACCGGGCAATTTGGATCATGGTTAGGTTAAGCATCGATCGTTATTTGAAAGTCCCGGTTTCAATACGATACGATGTTTTACCCCTCCGTGGAGCTAGCGTTATAAATCTTACATACATACATAACATCACGCCCATAATCCCCGAAGGGGAAGGCAGAGTCAAAGGGGCAACAGGCCCCTTTAACCACATACAGCCAAAAACAAAACTGGGCTGCGTTAGATGGAAAATTGTGAAAAAGTAGTGACAAGTGGCCAGCTCGTCGCCTACACAATCACATACCAAAAACCCCATATACCATTAGTCGCCTTTTACGACATGCTAGGCAAGAGACACAGTTGGCACATTCTTTTTTAGTTCTCGACCAACATGGGACAATATAATAAATAAATAAATATCCGACTACATCACATACATTGATCTGACTCCGAGGTAAGTAGCTTAAGCACTTGTGTTACGGATATCAGAAACAACAGTGGTATTACAAATATATACTTAGATATTGGATATTAACACCCAGACACAGAACAAACACAAGTATTCATCATACGAATGTTTGTCCTGGGTGGGGATCGAACCCACAACTCTTGGCGCATAGGGCAGGGTCACTACCGAATGCGCCATCGAGCTTGTCAAATAAATCATATAAATCTTGCTAATATTATAAACGTAAAAGTTTGTATGGATGGATTGACGGATGTGTGGATGTTTGTTGTTTGTTGTTTACCCTTTTACGCAAAATGTACTGCATGGATTTTAATGAAACTTTACAATAGAAATAGATTATCTTTATTCATGTAGGCTCCACAAAAGCACTAATGAATAGTCATGATAATTAAAAAAAGTGATTCTACCGCCAGGTTCGCATGTTGATTGACGCTCTTTTAAATCGCCATGTACAAAACCAATTCTACTTAGTATCTACTTCTACTAATTTATATAATTCATATATAATTTATGTAATACATTACAATAATAAAGAAGACCATGCAAGAATTAGAGCGCAGACAGTAGATTCCTATCATTTAAAAAATCTTTTTCATGAGAAATGTTTTCATGTATTATATATTTAATAGTATAGTTTATACATTTTATGTATATACCATGATCCAAAGATTGTCTAGTTCCCCTATCTTAAGGTTACGCAAGTCAGATCGGCAATCCTGGACCATGGTCTTTTTTTTTTGTACCTAAAGGAATGCCTTTACGTACCGTCCAGGTAGACCTGAGTTAGAGCCTACAAGGGTATGCCGGGCTCGGAGCCGGCTGGCAACACCAGTTCCCCTACCAACTAAACCTCACGGCTGCCATTCTTTGGGCGCTAACGTAAAACTAACGGGATCCCCACTGTCGGGATTCATCTCGAAAAGTCTACGCAGCGCGCGCTGCCGCCTAGCGGCCCATCTTGAGGGAGTAAGATTCTCCCCCAGAACACCTAATGTGGTGTGTGCGACAACACAGACAGCTGTGTACCCTATCCTTAACGGACCGGGTGTAACACGCGAGCTGTTGCCTTCTCTGGGGCCGATCGAGGGCCAGAAGGCTCCACCACTATCTCCCACGACCCCAAAGGCCCTTTTAGTCGCCTCCTACGACAGGCAGGGATACCTCAGGAGTATTCGGAGCCTCCCTGCAGGGCGCTGGATCATGGTCTAAGCGGACCCCATCTAAACACGGAACATACCATCTAACTCGGAAGATGATGAAAGCTTCTAAATTAGAATAATACCGTGGGCAGAAGCTAGTACGTAGATAAATTTGAAAAATTCAGGGATACGTGCCCGGGTTTCAATCCGCATCCCTCGCCGCATGTCCTTGCCATTAAGCTACCACCGCTCTAATTGTACTTTTAATAGCCAAAAATGTCCAATTCTGCAAAAATATCTGCCTCAAAGTAAACCCTAGTCTTTACCAAGCACCGCAACTCGCATAAATAATATTTTCCATATTTTAAACGCGTCACAATTTCAAAGGCCGTCATTAAACGTTCAAACCCTTCACCGCTGGACTTAGGGTTGGCATAATTAATGACGGGGGGTGGGGGGGTATTAATTAACTCGTTAGGATAACCGTCCTAGCATTAGCGCGTTTTATAATTCAAACGGGTGGGCCGACTCGTTGCAGAAATTTTCAGGGACAACTGCATAGTTGTCCCTGAAAATTTCTGCAACGAGTCGGCTCACTAAAAAGTGCATACTTTTTAGTGTCAGATTTTAGATAACGAATTCCGAACGAAATATTTGTGTATCATAGAATATTCATATCGTATAAACATAATTAAAATAAAAGCTAATTATAATTATGATATGTATCCCAGAAACATGAACAGATCTTGAAAAAATCATTCGCAGACAAAATTCTAGATAATTAAACAAACTGGTCAAAAATATTACGACATTGTATAGAAGATGCGTTTTAAAAATTAGACTGTTGACATGATATCTTCCAAGTTTCAGCACTTTAGACATGTCAATATGTCATGTGTTTACATCGGGTTCTATTAAGACAAATAATCCAGAATATATCGAGTTTGGTTCATCGTATTATAATTATTTCCCGCGTTTAGACGGGGTCCGCTTAGACCATGATCCAGGATATAGCGAGTCTGGTTATTATTACATTGGAGCGACTTAATATTTAACACAGATAGAAGAACAAGATAAATTATATCATGATTACACATGAAGATATTACTTGCATGTGCAAAATCTTTTGATTTTTGGACCGGTCCGGACCGGAGGAGCTGGTTTGAACCAGTTACCCTTACATTAGAGAAGAGTGTGCTTACTAATGAGCTACCACCGCTTAATTGACAAGCTGGATGGCTCATTCGGTAGTGACCCTGCCCCATGCGCCATTCAAACATCCGTGTGATGAATACTTGTGTTTATTATGTGTCTGGGTGTTGATATCCAATATATATTTGTAATACCACTGTTGTTTCTGATATCCGTAACACAAGTGCTAAAGCTACTTACCTCGGAGTCAGATCAATGTACCTATGTGATGTAGTGTGATATATAATTATAGAAACATTTTTATGTCCAAAATTTGAACTGACTGAGGGTCAATGTACAGCCCAAACTACTAGATCTGCGACCTTGAAACTTTGCACAGAGGTGAGTCACTTAATTTAACAGAGCACTAAGAAGGGATTTTAGAAATTTAAACCCCTAAGGGGGTAAAAAACGTTGGGCTCTGATAAGCCACTCGCCATCAAATCTCTCATCATTTTTCAAACAGTAGGGATTTCGGGCCTATTTTTTCCTATTTAGTAGGGGACGTGCTAACCACTTCTCAATGCATTTTTACAACTTATATGCCAATCAATTATGAATAATAAATTCTTCAGACTAACACACCAATTCCCTAGTTCCAAACTAAGCTTATGAGCTTGTGCTATGGATACTAGGGTCGTGGATGTTTATAAAACATTAATGCGTTTCATAAACATCAATCCTAACTAACTTTTTTTTTATGGGAGAGGACTATTAGTACTTGGCCGAAGGAGGCCTTTACTACCTACGGGGCTGGTGGTAGAGCGGGAAGCCTCACCCCTGGGCCGACTAACCGTCGCGATGTATTATATATATACTTAGTGGCGAGAATAACTTCGTCAGCGCGATGCAGGATTGTATGGCGTTTCTCTATGTTCGATCGACGTCATTTGTTTACGTATTACTGAAGCTATAATCTTGACTATCTTGTGGCGCATTCGCCACATTGAGTATTGTATTTGTGACTATATAGGCGACTCGTCCCTAATTTCCACAATGATCCATCTAACACAACTTAATTTTTCTTAGCCTTTAGTTTAAGAAGCTCATTACTTCTTGAACTCTGCTTGCCCCTTCAGGTTTACAACGGGGATGATATTATGTAAGGGACTTTTGTTTTCTTAATATTTTTTCTGTATATACTTTATTGTATGATATGACTGGCCTGCTGGTGGAGTGGTCAGAGACACTGGCCATGTAACCAAGGGTCGCGGGTTCGAATCCCGCTTGGGGCAAAATATTTCTTGTGATGAACATGGACATTTGTACTCCGAATCATGGATGTTTATAAACGTATTTAAGTATGTCTACCCGTTCACCTAGTATCCATAGCACAAGCTTATAAGCTTAGTTTGGATTTAGGGAATTCGTGTGTCATACTGGAGATTTTTTTTTATTTTGTATTTATTCGAAAAGGCAATAGAAACTAAATCAAATCCTACGTGCCGTCGCCACGACCGCATTGCAGATGCACCGACATTGAGACTTCGTTAGATCTTTTAGAAACAATGCACATTCCGATTTTATAGTCACTATACATTTGTTTTTATAGTCACTATACAACTGTTACTAATATGGTTAGTAAAAAAAAAAATTCAGTCGAATTGAGAACCTCCTCCTTTTTTTGAAGTCAAAAACTGCTAAGCTGGGTAATCATTTAAGGATTATCGAACGTCAGCTATATAATAAGCCGTAACATTTTCAAGTTTTTTAAATATAAATCTAAGTTAGACAACCGATTAACGGAGTTCAACCTATTTTTCTACTCTTTGGTAAAATTGAAATTCGCAGACGAAGACCCTACACACTTTTCAAGAGTATCCCTAAGTTTTTGCAAAATATCCATAGCCCAACAAACAAATAGACAAACGAACAAACTCTCGTAAAAAGTGTCAATTCGGACACTGTGTCCGAGTCGTCAGCAAGTCTATTCTCCATTATAAAACTTTTCATTGTCTCTGGTCACGTCTGGAGAGGCAATTGAACTTACGCGAGGAAAGTCACTAAAAAGTCTAGTATTCGATAATCTAGCTGGAACAATGTAGGATGCACCTTAAACTGCAGTAGTGCAACTGCAGATCACGTACTCCCGTTAAACCTCCTGACGTCTATATGAGGTGCAACAATGTTTATGAGGCTTACACAGCCTTACAGTTAGTACATACATAACATTACGCCCATAATCCCCGAAGGGGTAGGCAGAGTCAAGGGGGCAGCAAGCAAGGGCCACATTCAGCCAAAAACAAAATTGGGCTAGGTTAGATGGAAAATTGTGAAAAAGTAGTTACAAGTGGCTAGGTGTCGCCTACACAATCACATATACAAAACCCGATATACTATTAATCGCCTTTTACGACATGCTAGGCAAGGATGTGATCTCTGCCTACCCCCAAGGGAAAAAGACGTGACATTATGTATGTATGTACTAAAAATGCCTGGGTTCTGTATATGACTACACAACATTTATTACGACTGGGATTCAAACCCACCCCATTTGGTTTTGTGGCAATCTATCTAACCACTTGACCCAGCCGCCTATCATTACACACAATAATGGTAACTTACTGTGTAACCTAACCTAACTATTCCAGTTTCTGCATTTGCAGAATACTGTCAACTTTACGCTTCTAACAATAAAATGCAATTTAGCTTGTGCAAGCGTTTTCATGAGAGTAAAATATAGTACAACGCACCTGCTGTAAGCTCTGAACGTAATAGAGTCGCTAAGACATTGTCCTACGTGAGCGATAAAAGCGAAGCATCGCGAGTGTCTGTGAGCAACGGAGATCACTTAATATCAAGTGACCCATGCATGGCATCTGTTTCGTAAAAAGCGACACTTTATGACATAAAATATTGACAACGAACATTAATTAATATCGGACTGAAGAATCGAAGCTGGATAATTCGCTGGACACCTATTTAAACTAATATTATAAAGAGGTCAAGTTTTTTAGGTTGTAAGGGGTAATCTCTGGATCTACACATGTGATTTTGAGAATATTTTACCAATAGAAAGCCAGTGCTAGCTTGCGATGCATTGCTAACTTTTTCCTTAAAATACTTTTACGACTAGCTTAAACATTTCAAAAACTGTGATATTTTTTTTTAATAAATATTCGCCTTTCTTAAATTTTTTTAGTATATAAAACATTCATTTTCTAGTCATATATTTTTTAATACATAAAGATACATAACACAAAAGATACATCCTCAACTCCTATTATTTACCTGTATGATGTTATGACATCATATATGACCACACAACATTGAGCGCGCTATATGTAGCGCGGCATCGCGGCATATCGCTTTCGATCGCTCTCCTAGGACTAGCTGAGTAACTATACGTCTACGACGTAGCAAGTACGGTTGCAACTGACGTAAATACAGTGTTATTGTATTTCATAGCTCATAAAGCTTGGCAGTCGTTTTAATTGTTATTGCTCACAAAATGTTTGCAGTTTTTCATTTTAAAGTCAGGGTTACAAAGTATACTTACAAAATAAACTTCATAACAAAGCTACAATTAAGTTAACAGTGTGAACCATAAATAGATTACAGAGTTAGCTCAATAGATGGACGGTACAAGGCCTACCTAGTATACGAGCGCAATGCGCAAAAAGCGCATTAAATTTCATGATTAGTGACGTCAAATCTCCTCTCTTCGAAACTTCGAAGCGCTGCATCTTTGTAAATTTTCGTGTAACCATTTGATAAAGCAAAAACAACCGTTCAACACTTTTGTAATAGTATAAATGTATTTATATTTTACCTAAAGACCGACCAAATATTTTTTTTGTACCCAAAGAGTATCTATGGTTTTATGATTAAGTAGTCGACGAGTTAGCCAGTTGTTAATTTTCCATCTAACCTATCTAAATTATTTTTCTGACTAAAAGTGGCTTACAGAACTTTTTCCTCTTTGTGCTTTACCTATCTCTTAAGGAATGTATTGAACCCTATTCTTAGCTGTTAAGGTCAAACAGCGTTTATCTAAGCCAGCTGATGGGGGCAGGGGCCCAGCTTGACGGCACAGTTGGCACCTCGCCACCGCCGATATGGCGATAACTCAGCCTGATAGGTGTTGATGTTTTGCCGTTTATTTTTGTTCAACACTTTGGTAAGCTTGCAAACGAATCGTACTAAGACGTGGCGTTAACTGCTAAGCCTTGTTTGTGACCCGACCGGTGCTCATGTAAAACTTACTTACTTACTACGCTGGCTCAGCGACCCAAAGTAGGTCTTGGCCTCCGACATTAAAGAACGCCATTCCGGTCTATTTCGTGCCAAATTTGCCCAATTGGGCACTTGGAGCTCATGCATTTAAAACTTATAGAAAAAATCTTGATAAACATTTATCGTAATAGCTATCTGACAGATTTTATAGTTGAGTATTTAGGGACATTCATCTTGAAGCAAAAGCAAAAGGTCGCCGGCTAATAATCCAGCTAGGGGCAAATGTTTGATCAACACAGTCATTTGTGCTCAAATTCAGCGGGCAGTGTAATAATAGTACTTGATATAAGTATGTTTATATATAAATGCCTAGTTTGAAGCTAGGGAGTTGGTGTACGAGCCTGAATAATTTATCTACTATTTTCAACCTCTATTCTTTCGAGTAACTGTTTTTTTTATTATTAAATATCTATTCTTAACAGATTCTAAAAGCTAACATTCATATTCACAGCTATTCTTTATGAGTGGTTTTTTATTTGTATATTTATTTTAACTAGTGTCTATGGTCGAATTTCGACCATAATCCATTAATTTTTTTTTTTTCATTTAATATATTTCTAATGCGTAATTTATTGAATTATTAGCTTTCTACAATCCTTCTCTTTAACTGTACCAAATCTCATCTCGTACTCCTCCGTCCGCGCAATTTTCTTTAAAATGGGTGCAAAGTTTTTGCTTCACGTAATAATATATAGATTACACTATACATGTACCTGTGAAGCCTTTCCCATGACTATTCTCTCATTTAATGTAGATTATTTCATCTAAAGATTATTTCTCAAAGGAGGGTACGCGAACCCAGGGGTTCGCCATTCAATCATAGGGGGTTCGCGGGAAGATTTACGTAATGGAGGATGAACGACTGCCCCGCGCGACACACTTGTCGGCGCTACTGAATGTACTTTTTGAACTAAACTGTGGGGGGGGGGGGGGAGGAATGATCAACCATGATCTACTAAAGGATAGTATTGCAAGCGTGATAATATTTATGTATGTATGTGTATATAATAATGCAAGTCTTCACAGCTGTTCATCTCTACCCTAAGAGTTTGGTAAGTTTGTTAAGTGCTTTTTTGAATGCACCATCGCATTGTTTACACTCGTTAGTGAAGGCTTAGAGGTCTTGATGGCACAGTTGGCACCCAGCCATGGAACAGCTGGGAAACGCCGATATGGTAATAATTCACAATGACTGATGTGTTGATGTCTCGCGATATATTTTCTCCAGTTTTGGCAGTCCGTGTGTTTTGTAAATGCTCATGATAATATTATCGATTGTCCACATTCATGAATAAATCTTCTGCCCGCGGCTTTGCTTGCGTGGTACATCGATAAAACATAGCCTTTATAATATTCTGGTATATTAGCTATATTATTGTAAAGTTACATTAAAATCCATTCAGTAGTTTTTGCATGAAAGAGTGACAAACATCCTCACAAACTTTTGCGTTTATTATTTAGTAGGATTAAGTGAGACATTATTTACACTAACAATCCAATTACTTAGTTCCAAAATATATAAATGTATACTATGTAAATTTGATTTTATATACACACATACCATCACTCCTGCATCCCTTGAAGGGATAAGGCTACCCCTTCAAGGGATGCGGATTCCATTGTGGAAGAAGTGTGGTTTAGGGATTATATTGCTCCCCTGGGACACTTCCAAGGGCAACATAAAATCTAGAAAACAGATAGATATTCGTAATTACGTTTATAAGCGTGAATTAAGTTCAAATGACCTGGATGGAGGCCTGGGTCTTGTGTGCCCATATGGTAAAGACTGTATGGGGCATATTGCTTAGAAGTAGTAAGATAGATTCTGTGGGAAACGAGGAGAAATTACGAACAGACAGACAGTAGTATTAATAAGTCTTCGTAGCTGCTCGCCATCGATCACTGAACTACTTTCAGCGCAAACTTTTAAACGCTCCGAAGTTTGTCTAAAAGCTTTCGCTCTCTAAGCACATTCATACAAGCACGTTGTGCAACTATGAGTCTTGTTACAATGCATGAAGATTTAAAATGTATGTACATTTTCGATGCTTCCGAACCAGGTAGTACATGTGCTATTAAAAACTGCTCCAAGCATTTATTTTAGGTAGTTTCGAATGGCAGTCGACAAGGACGGAAATGTCGATGCCTTTCTAAAATAGAATTCGTTTATCGGGCGTAGTTGGAACAAATTTGTTGTATAATAGCCGAGCCCTGCAGTTACACCCGCGTAATTCTCGTTCCCGTGGGAATACGGGCAAAAAACATAGCCTATGTTACGCGCTGATAAAAGAGCTTGCCATTGGTGAAAGAATTTTTCAAATCGGTCCAATAGTTTCGGAGCCTATTCGATACAAACAAACTTACAATGAAATATTTCCTCTTTATAATATTTCGAGTAGTATAGATTTTAAGCTGTTACCTTAGAACTGTTATCTAAATAATAATGTTGAGCTGTGGTCCTCATAACCGAGGGGTGCGGGTTCAAACCCAAGCACGTACCTATGGATTTTTCAAATCTATGTATACCACTAGCTCGGCGGTGAGGGAAAACATCGTGATAAAATCTGCAAATTCAAACAACTTTGGATTTGTAACCGTGATCCAAAAAATGTGGTCATCGTCATTTTCCTAGCGTTATGCGACTAGCAAATAATTTGACTGCCCCGTTGGTCGAGTGGTCAGACTCTGGCCACAAAACCAAGGGTCGCAGGTTCGAGTCCCGCTAGGGGCAAATATTTCGTGTGATGAGCATGGACATTTGTACTCGAGTCATGGATGTTTATAAACGTATTTAAGTATGTATGTCTATCCATTCACCTAGTTTCCATAGCACAAGCATAAGCTTAGTTAGGAACTAAGGAATTGGTGTGTTTGTCTGGAGAATTTATTATTATTATTATTTATGTTCCGTGCTTAGACGGGGTCCGCTTAGACCATGATCCAGGATTTAGCGAGTTTGGTAATTACATCGAAGCGCCTACCGGTCTGACCTTCGTAACCCTAAGATAGGGGAACCAGAAAATTTTCGGATCATGGTTACAAATCCAAAGTTGTTTGAATTTGCAGGTTTCATCACGATGTTTTCCTTCACCGTCGAGCTAGTGGTATAAATACGTACATAGACTTGAAAAATCCAGAGGTACGTGCCCGAGTTTGAACCGGCACTCCTTGGTTAAGAGGCGCGTGTTCTTACCATTGAGCTAAGTTAACTCGTTAAGTTAATTAAGACAATAAGTCTATATCCACGTCCATTAGGCTCTACTGATATAAATATTCGCATGTACCTACTCAAAGCCGATCAATCTCGGCTATCAGCTGTCTGGGTCGACCATTATGATATTTGCTAATATTACGTTTCGAGCTTTCGCTTTGAATGACGTCAGCAAATGAGATGTAGGCATCTGATTAGAATGTCATTATTTGTGAAAGAATAAAAACGAATCGTCGAAATGTACGTACCTTCGCATATAACTTCACAACTGAATCTTCGTCTTTTTTTTTTCGTTGTGATTCTTATTGTTTAGAAGAAGCTTTAGGAAAATTATTGATTTGGAAAATTCACGGGAAGGCTCATAAATTGGTGTAATATAATTTTTATGACACAATCTCTCTGTTATAAATGAAAGTACCTATGTATAAAATGTATAAAATGACAGATCAACGACTGTGGGGCAGTCAATGAGTTATATCTAATGATGAAAAATTTAGTCTAATGATGTTATTATTAGAATAACACCTAATTATGGAATTAAAAAGTGTCATTATAGTGGCCGAAGTAGGTATAGTTAATCGATTTTAAAACAAAAAAACAAATAACGAATATTTCAGAATCAACCAAACAAATGATTTGAAACATCAATACTGATCGGTTTTTTTTATTATTTCGGCGAATATTCGAAACATCTATTTTATACACTCTTTGCCCTCACTTTAATGAGAACATTAGATAATTATCGTCTTCGGTACATTCGTTTGGAAGGTATTTTATTGTTTATCAATGTAAAATATTTTTAGGTATTTTTTTCCAAAGATGGCCGGATCGTACAATTAAGTTTCTTTAACAGACTAAATACCACGCAAATCGCAGAGTCACAAAGCTAATAATAAAAGACGTCAATCAAAAATGAGACAGAGAGACAGGCGATCTCGCAAAACAATCGAAGTCAAGAACCGAAGGGAGCCCTTGAGAGTAATTAATTGGTCATTTATGCGGAACCGGCCGGCTGGCACGCCGCCATCTTGGAGCGGCGCGCGCACCTAATATTTGTTTTGAAACTCTTTAAGGTTTCATACTTCACATTGCATTCGTTCCAAACGGATTTAGCGAAAGTTGCGTTTTAAAATTTATTTACGTAAAAAGCAAGGTATGTTAAAAATCTAATAATACACACATATGTAGGTATACATCACATACGTAAACAGATTTCAAGAATAGATAAGCTGCGTACCTAAACCAAATTAAGGCAAAAACTAAATGGAGATGGGTTTGATGAAAAATTGTTAAGCTACGAACCCAACACGCCAATAAGTATAACAAAAACGTATTTTTTAGTTTTTGTATAGGTACCCGTCTGTACATTCCCGCTAATCTCCAAAACGATTTTGACAAAACTTCACTTCATTCAAAAGTAAAAAAAGTCAAAAAACAAAATATCTTTATTTACGTAGGCCTCAAAAAAGCACTTGTGAAACGTCAAGTAAGTACATAGTAGAACAATTTGAATCTACCACCGGTTCGGAATGTCGCATCTACCGAGAAGAAACCGGCAAGAAACTCGGTAGTTACTCTTTTCAATGCCAGATTGAATATAAAAATTAAAATTTACAGATTAAGTTAATATGAATTCATCAATCTAGTAAAATAGTAAAATTAATACTTTGACGCTGAAAAGATTGACTACCGAGTTTCTTGCCGGTTTCTTCTCGTTCAAATGAACATTCCCAACCAGATGGAAGATTCATGTAGCTTTAAGGATCACCTATTTATCTGAAAGCACTTCTAATTGACGATTTATAAGTGATTTTTGAAATCTAAATAAATACATTTTGAATTTGAATTTAGTAGATATTCTATGGAATGCTTTTGGCTACTTTTAATTTAGAAAAAAAAAGCTTCTTAGTTGCAAAAAAGGAAAATTAGTTTCTTAAAATCCGCGTTGGCGAAGTCATATCTTGATTATTTGCGAATATTTTCTACTGCCAAATTGTTATTTTTATCGAACAACCGGAAAAACTGCTGAAGTGTACATTCATTGAAAGCCCCCCGGGGTGTCTTGCCAATATTCTCTCATTGGTTTTTATATTTTCTCAATAAACTTGTTATGGCACTTGTTTCTATCTTAATCTTCCTCAGAGACATGATATTATGACGTTTATTGTTTATTTACTAGTTTTGTGAACGAGCGATGAAATTCAGCGCTATAAAATGAATCCCACGCTCTGTTGAAATGAATGAAAAGTTAATTTGGCGTTGGAAAATATTTGTTTTATGTCAAATGATATGTTTTTCATAATTTTATACTGTTTATATAGCTAAGCTCTGATAGTCATACACATATATCATCACTCCCACAATCCTGAAGGGTGAGTATAACCAGCAATAAAGTGCCTTTAGCCGTATTTAAGCAAAAAAAAACCTGTTGAATCGAGAACTTCCTCCTTTTTTAAAAGTCGGTTAAAAATCTAGTTGAGTTGGGTTAGTTGGGAAACTGTGAAAAAAATGTGGCGGCGATTACAGGCCTTATTTGTATGTATGAGTATGTAGTAATTTAGTTACAAAAAATGGCATACATTTCAAACAATTCTGAACGTATTTATCAGATCCTGTTCCTTCAGGTCCTGGATGAAACTGGATCTGATTCTAAGGATGAAATAGAAGTTGAATATTTTAGAATCTCTATACGTATTTCAGTATTTTTCAATTGTATTATAAACTCAAAACACAAAATCAAAAAATATTCACTAACACACATAAATAAAACAATTTGAATCTACCACCGGTTCGGAATGTCGCATCTACCGAGAAGAAACCGGAGAGAACTGCAATTTTTGCAAATATTGAGCCCAATAGTTTCAAAACAACTTATCAAGAACTCTTTGAGGATCTTTAGCCCATAACTTAGGAGCCATGATCTAATGGGATCTGCGATGTGTAAGTACTACGTTTGCTCTTAAACGTCCCTAGCAAAAACTTTCAAACTGCAATCTATGCAAATGTTGAACTCAATAGATTCAACAGCAACTTTCTGCGCGAAGACAGTATAATCTTAACAATGCCAGATTGAATATAAAAATTAAAATTTACAGATTAAATTAATATTTATACCAAGTCATACAGTTAATATTCATTGAAGATTCAGCCGAGTATTATTAAAAGTAAAAGGTAAACCAGAGCAGACCAGCCTCACAAGGTGGCACTTGAATTCAGAAAACTATAATTCAGAAAACTTTCTTTAACGCTTTTTCATACCATAGATAAAAGCATACGTCAATCGCCTTTTAAACACAAATGTAAACAAGCTGAGCATAGATAACTGAGGGAAATCGCGAAAAACGCCTCCCACTCGAACGCAACCTGACACTAACGAGCCACAGACTAACACTCGACTCCGTTTATATAGTAATCGGGAGTTAACGAGCTCCGATCTTTATAACGGATCGCATTTAGCTTATACAAGCTTGATCTACAAGCGATCGTGGCTCAGTGGTAACCGTCTCATTTGCGACCAGTGCTGGTTGAAACTTGTGGATTTTTCAAACCTGATTTTTCAAATTTTTCAAATCTTATGTTCCGCGCTTGTAGGGGTTGTTAGGCCTTTAATCTGGATTTCTGGATTTAGCAATTAAATTGACGCGACTGACGATCTGACCTTTGCAATCCTTTGATTTGAATTGAATTGGCCAAATACAGTATCTAATGGTTACGCTTCAATAGATTTTTTGAATGTCCAGATTCCTATTCTCTGTACCCACTTAAATTTAAAAAAAATTGAGGTAAGTACTCGAGTTTGTACCAGCATCACTAGAATTCAAAGAGCATATACCTACCTTCAAACTATCACGGCTTCATAGAGACATCTATGGATCATTATAATATTATAATGTTAGTTTTATACTCACATCTACAGGTGTAGTTCACTTACCTGGAAATAAGAAAAATGAAAAATTAGCGTTGAAAAATTAAATGGTGAGAACACAATGTCTTCAGATTATGATCAAAACCTAGATTTATTTTATTATCCTTCTAACCGATATCGGTCACGGCGGCCAATCTCAACGAGAATTAGCCATCTGCGCAGGAGATATTATAGTGCACAAGTGTGTGCGCAAACAAAGGTACACTCTCTATACCTTCACTATCACAGTCCAGTGAGACCGAAATGATCGAAAATAGGCCAGGCGCAGGACCAACGGCTTAACGTGTTTTCTGAGGCACGGTGGTGATTAAAAATTTCAATATTGAAATACCCAGCCACAAGTTTTTGGCTTGACCCGAGATTTGAACCCGGGACCTATTAGTCATTACGCGGCGCGTGCTACCACTAGACCAACGAGGCAGTCGAGTAAGATTTATTATACTATACTTGCATAACATCACGCCCATAATCCCCGAAGGGGATATTATACGATAATAGCAGTTTATTCGTTTTAATGTTAATTGAGACCCTTGATAATTGTTCATACATTTATCTACAATAAAATGGTAATTTATTAATTTATGGGCCCATTCGTATACCGAATCCCAATTTATAACAAAATATTTGTATTATTCCTAGAGTTGTTCTGCAGTTGCACAGTTAAAGTCGTTTTCTATTGACAAGCTCGATGACGCATTCGGTGGTGACCCTGTCCCATGCGCCAAGATTTGTGAGTTCGATCCCCACCCAGGACAAATATTAGTATGATGAATACTTGTGTTTGTTATGTGTCTGGGTGTTAATATCTGATATTTAAGTATATATTTGTAATACCACTGTTGATTCTGATATCCGTAACACAAGTGCTTAAGCTACTTACATCGGAGACAGAACAATGTATGTGATGTAGTCTAATATCTGATATTCTATCTCTCCTTAACAGTGTCTATGTTTGCTTGGTAGAAGTATAACTTAAATCCTTTTCTACATCCTTGACACACCTTCTGTCAAAATTTCATAGCGATTTCTTGAATTTACACGTGAAAGAATAACAAATACGCTCACTTATTTATTAATAACTGCATCGATAAAACATAGCCTATGTTATTCGGGTGTACCTTTCAGCTATATATAGTTCAGTAGTTTTCGCGGGAAAGAGTAACAAACATCCATAGATCCATCCATCCATACAAACTTTTGCGTGTGTTAAGTAAATAGTAGGATAAATATAAACTTATATAGAATTTTATTGCATCATCGTGTGCTAGCAAGCCATTACCAATTCAATATACAAATTTTCATATAAATTTTCCATGTTCCGTAGAACCGCGTTTTGCATTGTGTCATAAATTATAATTAAAAATCTGCTACATAACCAGAATGGCTTCTTCACGAACACAATTTTCTATCGCGCAGTAATCACAAAATGCTAAGATAAATCAATCCAAGCTTGAAGTATGTAATTGAAAAATATAATGTCTACATTATAAAATACTGCACAAAGCGCTATTAGGGAGATGAAATCAGCGAGTCAGCAACGATAATAGGTACTCGAGGCTCTCGAGCCGGGAGGGCCGACCCTTCTCTGAGCTAGCTGTACATAAGTATCATACTTTTATTAAGACCTTCCATGGAGTCATCCTCCTAGCGTTATGTCCCGTGCTTAGACGGGGTCCGCTTAGACCATGATCCAGGATTTAGAAAGTCTGGTAATTACATTGAAGCGACTGCCGATCTGACCTTCGTAACCCTAATATAGGGAAACCAGACAATTTTTAGATCATGGTTACAAATCAAAAGTTATTTTGAATTTTCATGTTTCATCACGATGTTTTCCCTTACCGTCGAGGTTGTGGTATAAATACGTACATAGATTTGAAAAATCCAGAGGTACGTGCCCGGGTTTTAACCCGCACTTCTCGGTTAAGAGGCGCGTGTTCTTACCATTGAGCTACCACCGCTCTTTAAAGACCTTCCATAGAACAATGTTAAAATTAAAAAATTGAGATTATGAAAGCATAGTTAATGAAGTTTTTCTCCTTATAACCCAGTGACCAACTATGACCAGTTACCTTTCAAGGCTATACGTACAAACCTCGTATAATGAAGTGAAATTATCTTTATTTATATAGGCTTCAATAAATCACTTATAAATCGTCACAACAAATTCAATATCAACCGGCTCAAAAGGTAGCTTCTACCGAGAAGAAACCGGCAAGAAACTCGATAGTTACTCTTTTTAAATGCCAAGTCTTATAACTAATAGTTACAATTTCTAAATCAAGTTAAATCTATCAATGCAGGTGAACAGCCTGTTATGAGGCCAACCAGATATTCTTATCATTTAAATAGTCTTCTACCTTGTAGTAAGCTTTTTTAATCAAACAATTTTTTATATGTAATTTAAATTATGTATAGGTAAGTCCATGAGACTTTGTAAATATTCATATTGTGGTGACCTGACTATATAGTTACCCATACCTTACACGCATGGGGTGGAATCTCTTCAAGAAATTAAACTACCACATACCTTAAAATGTAACACTAGCAGCGTCCCGCGGTTTCTCCCGCGTATCTCCCGATCCCGTGGGAATATGGGGATAGATTATAGCCTAAGCTACTTGCTGATAAAGTAGCTTTCCATTTGTGAAAGAATGTTTAGTTAAAGTCGTGACATTATGTATGTATGTATGTATGTAGTATAGATTCAAAGGTTTCACAAACTCTGCCTCAGCAAGTCTCCATCTCAATTTGTCCGAAAATAATTCCAGCTAAGGAAACAGTTGAATGTGACGGCCGGTGGCCCAGCGGTAATTAATTACACCCCCCATCCCCCTTCACCCCCCGAAACCACCCCAAGGCTCATATCTTACACGCTTTCTTGGCTATTCTAAATATTGTCCTCCAACGGCATTGTATATAATTAGGGCGGTGGTTGTTATTTTGTAATTACCTGTGACAGTTATAATACTAGGTATATTTTTTTAATACTTATAATAAATTCTTCAGACTGACACACCAGTTCCCTAGTTTCAAACTAAGCTTTTAAGCTTGTGCCATGGATACTAGGTGAACGGATAGATATACTTAAATACGCTTATAAAAATCCATGACTCGAGTACAAATGTCCATGTTCATCACACGAACCATTTGCCCCACAAGGGTTTTACACGAAACCCTCGGTTTCGTGGCCAGGGTCTCTGACCACTCGCCAACGGGCCTGTCGGTCGGTATTTATTGATAGATTCGATTATTTCTGCTACATTGATTCTGATTTGTACATAAAGTTTGGGGTAATTTGAACAGGTGCGTGAATTTCAGGATAGTAGTAATATATGTGTATAATAAATATAAATAAATAAATATCCGACTACATCACATACATTGATCTAACTCCGAGGTAAGTAGCTTAAGGACTTGTGTTACGGATATCAGAAACAACAGTGGTATTACAATTAAATACTTAAATATTGGATATTAACACCCAGACACAGAACAAACACAAGTATTCATCATACGAATGTTTGTCCTGGGTGGGAATCAAACCCACAACTCTTGGCGCATGGGGCAGGGTCACTACCGAATGTGCCATCGAGCCAGTATGGTTTGTTTCTGTATGTCCAATGGTGTATTGGGTATATGATCATGTTAGCAATGAGCTAGCCACACAATTACCCCAAAAGGGTAGCCAGAGGACTGGGTTCGATGGACAATTGTGAAAAAGTTGTGACAAGTGGCTAGCTTGTCGCCTATTCAATCAAATACCCAAAATTCGATATACCATTAGTCGCCTTTTACAACATGTTAGACAGGAACCACAGTTGACACTTATTTTCCTTTTAACCCGATAATTTTCTTTTTTGGCTGAATATGATTTTAGTAACTTATTTTATATTTATTATATAAGTAGATATGATACCGCCATTAAGAAATATTCTTCAACATTTAATTATGGTAGCGAAAGTGTTCTATCCTTTAACTGTTTCTTCATATACCCAAATTAAAAAACATATTCCCAAATTAACCTTTCAAAAATGATGTTTGTAAAAGCTTACGTTATAAAATATCGCTTGCGTGCATACTTGCATTCGTATCAGTTCTGCGTCACGGATTTTTCAACAGCTGTTCTTTGCCACGGCTTAGAATAGAACGAGATAATTAATAACACCACTGCATCAGTATCGATGTATGCACGACTGTGGATAAGCGCAGACATACTGGAAAATACAACAGTAAGTAATTTCCTTTGTAGTCTTATCTATATTAATATATAAAACTTTGTTTGTTTGTTTGCTTAAACGCGCTAATCTCAGGAACTACTGGTCCGAATTGAAAAAATATTTTTGTGTTGTATACTTAATTAATTTATCGAGGAAGGCTATAGTCCCATGTTGGTCTGGGACTTGGCCCATGTTGAAATGGGCCAAAAAAAAATAACGGGCATGCTGCCCCTTTGACTCTGCCTACCCCTTCGGGGATTACGGGCGTGATGTTATGTATGTATGTATGTATGAAAGGCCATAGTCTATATAACATAAACGCGGGTGAAACCACGGGCACAGCTAGTTAATAGAATAAATCTTTAGTCTCAAAAATCTAAAAAGATGCGAGTCTAGCGTCCAAACTCCATGCCCGGGTAAACAATTGTTGATGAGGTCCTTTGTACCTTCGTTTATTCTGATTTGAAAACGTTCGAACACTTGTATTGGAAATGGAAAATAAACATGCTTTTGAATTATTGATGTATGTACTATTGTCTAATACTTATCTGTATTTGTTTTCTTTATTAATTATTCCTATTATAATTTTTTTTGATGTACAATAGAATGCAAAAGTTCATACTCAAAAGGACTATCAAATTCGAAAAACTATACATAAATACTGTCAATCCGTGGTAACAAATAGAATTTATAGTATGAGACGTAGTTTTTACAAACAAAACAATATATTGATGTCACAAACACATTATTTTTATTAAAATTTCCTTAGCTATTGTAGCAGTCATTCCACGTTAAAAATCTACCATTTTAATGACGAAAATTAAACGTTATAATTTGTCATCCTTGAATTTAAATGGCAATAATCTTTAGACTGAAATATTTAGCTCACATATGAATCTTTCATTTGTTATTCACAATTGCTTTTGAAGATGTCATCTACTACCAAGTTGTATACCCACTGAACTGAATTCTGAACGCTAGTTTAGAAGAAATTAAAAAATAAACTGTCGCTTTCTATTTCTAATTCTAATTTTGAATCTGTTTTAACGATTGTTATAATCTTTGGAAATCTTTCAAGTTATGTTACAAATGTATTTAAAGTTTTCAAATAAATAATAGTAATTTTGTACATTATATGGAAACAATAACAAATTAACAAACTTTTATGAGCGGTCAAAGCATTTATATATTGTATATTATAAAATATATATATTGTAAAAGTATACTCTGACATAATAGTTTACAGTTCTCTCCAAACCAACCATAATGATAAATGTATAGGTACCTTAATAAGGTGTTATTTTAAATAAATTATTATTCATTCGAAATTATTTGCGTATCATATCAAATTCCCTTAAAAACATCTCAAAATCTTACCATAGCTAAAAGGCCATATTTTAAAAAAGATAATCTTATCATAATATCCTGTTTACTGTGAAGTACGCGCAGGAAAGAACAGTAATAAATCACAGGTGGTATTTTGCACTTCATTAACTACGTGGGCAGGTATGACTAATGATCATTGAGATATTGCTCTTTGGATGTACCTAAATAAAACTACCTTGTATAAGATAATAAACAAACACACATTCTACTAATAGTATTACTGATTATATTTACATTATTTTATATATTTGAAAAATGTGAAACAAAATTACTTACGTATTGAAAACCATTTGTTAAGGCTACGTTTTTGCCATACATTTTAACGTACCGTGGTACAAGAAAAAAATATGAAACGACTTGTATTTTAAGTTTGACTGTGCTTAAAGAGACAGATGATAAATAACTAAATTCAATTGTGCGTCCTAATATTTAAAAATAAAAACTCGATAAATTTCAATCTTCTCCCAATATTTAAATAATGGATCGCAGCTAAAAACTTTGACACCAAGTGAACCCTGATAGATGTAAAAAAAACGGGTTGCACAGCTAGGTATAGCCAATCTCGAATGTTTATAAAAGTAACAACCTTTACACCCTGAACACGTAAACTTAGATTAAGCAAGTGACAAAAAAAACAAAGATACCTATTACGCAAATATCACGTGACCGGGCAGCACGCGCAGCACTATGCAAATAACCGGATTTGTACCGTGTTCACTGCTTGCTACGGCTTCTGATTAAACATGCCTTTATGCATGCATTGTGAGGTGTCGCCGTGGAAGAACTGCCTCGTGACTCGGTTACCGTCTGACAAGGTTTAAACATAATCAGCTTCATAGCGACATATCCGGTGCTTCCTCACAATGCCGGATTTAGAGGTCTGGAGGCCTCCGGGCAAAAGGAGTGGAGGCCCTTTGGCCTCAAATTATTTTCCAAATAAAATGAAAAAAAAAAATCAGTCGTGTTTTACAACAAATAATCTTGTGTGAAACCAAGTATAGATTTTTTTATTATTTAACAAACATATAATTAAAATCGGAAACAAGTATTATCTGAAATTAAATAGCCTTAACGAACGCAACCTTCCATTTTTTTTCGCTGAAATATGTTCTACGCACTCTAGACTACTATTTTATCGAAGTGTTAGTTAGGTAATGGGGATCGCAATCTAGCGCCGTTTTTTTAACCGACTTCAAAAAAAGGAGGAGGTTCTCAATTCGACTGTTTTTTTATGGATCCAGCAGAACTAAATATGTGCTGGACCCAGCCGGATTGCTTGATTCAGCATTCCAATCCCTATCAGGTAAACATGCAGACATGCTGACCTTCAGATTATCATTTTCATATCTGACTCACTATAGCAGTAGTAGTTATTTCTCTCCAGCTAAAGTCGAGTAAGTCCAAAACAAATAAAAACCAGTAAACTCTATAAATATATCATCATCTTCCCAGCGTTATATCCCTTCCTAGCGAGTCTGGTAATTACATCGAAGCGACTGCCGATCTGACCTTCGTAACCCTAAGATAGGGGAACCAGACAATTTTTGGATCATGGTTACAAATCCAAAGTGGTTTGAATTTGCAGATTTCATCACGATGTTTTCCCTCACCGTCGAGGTGAAGGAGGAGCTAGTGGTATAAATACGTACATAGATTTGAAAAATCCAGAGGTACATGCCCGGGTTTTAACCCCCACTCCTCGGTTAAGAGGCGCGTGTCCTTACCATTGAGCTACCACCGCTCTATAAATATATCAAATAACATTAAAAACAATTTATCTTAATTGAGGACATGGACAATTTTTTATCCCAGAATAATAATTATTAAACCTCACGTTATGCACCAAAAACCTCGTAAAAGATCGAATTCGACGCGTGTGGTGGTACTTCGGGAAAAGATACGGGAATCATACATACATAACATCACACCCATAATCCCCGAAGGTGTAGGCAGAGTCAAAGGGGCAGCAAGCCCCGTCAACCACATTCAGCCAAAACAAAACTGGACTAGATTAGATGGAAAATTGTGAAAAAGTAGTGTCAAGTGGCTAGCTCGTCGCCTACACAATCACATATACAAAACCCCATAAACTATTAGTCGCCTTTTACGAAGTGCTAGGAAAGAACCACAGTTGGCACATATTATTTTTAGGTCCCAGACCAACATAGGATAATAGGCTGGGACAGATGTAATATCATTAATTCTTACTAAAATTAGCAATGCAAATGTAAGTTTTTTGTTAAGGTATCACGCAAAAACTACTGAATAGAATTTGAAACCTTACAATTATATAGCTCAGAATAACAGAATAAAATTAACACATACCTGGTCTATGCTTTATTGATGTACCGTAAAAGAAGCCGCGGCCAGAAGCTCGTATAGAATACAAGTAAAAAAACCTATATGAAGCTTTCTTAACCTCGACCCGGGTTCGCCGGGGCAAATCTTTCCCAGTGGCAATTTGCGCAGCAATATCCCGACGCAGCAAACGTTTGTAAATGACGGTTAACGGCAGCACTGGGGGTGTAATTAATTACCCTTTACCCACCCCGCGCATACGGAGTGCGGGATTAATCAAATCTACCCCGAGTTAAGGCTAAAGGTTGTGTGGTTTTTGTAGCTGATTTTTTAAAGGGCTAGTAGATAAATATCTGTGGCTGGTTTTGACCTAGTAAAACATTAAGACCTAGGTTTAATTAAAAAAAAAATGCTTGTAAAAGGATTTAATTTAATTCATTCTAGATTATGAATTACATAATATCTATTTGTAGTTGATTGGTCATTATTTTGTCTCATTTCGCAAATGAAAGTTTAGTTTTACAATCTGCCATTACTACGCAAAATGTATAAACTATTTAATTTAACAAAAAAAAAATAACAAGTAATTCTTTCTCTGAATGAATTATTTGAAGTAACCTTGTTGACCTTTGATATCTATCACAAATTCACATCCCGAATAATAAACTAATCGGATCTTAAAAATATAGAGGCATTATGTATAGATATAGACTAGAATAGCACATAGGTTATGTTTTACCCATGTAGCATGCAAGCGAATTCGCGAACTGAAGCTAGTATTCAAAATATTTCAACACACCACCCGGAAGAGACTACTAATAAAAGCAGCTATCATTCATGTTGAGTTGATCAAAAAATTCCAAACTCGCGCGGAGTTAGATGATGAAATTAGTGCATAAATCACGTGGCCGAGTACCATTGACCCAGTTACAGCGCTGAACTTCGGAAATTGAAAGAAGCATTTATCATCCCGGGCATCGGAGACGAGGGACTGACTACGAAATGTCTGTAGAAGTTAAACCGTCTCACTATGATCATATTAATACGCAAGAACTTTGTACCCCTTTTTATGAGAATTACGCGGACGGAGGAGTATGAGATTTGGCACAGTTAAAGTTTATATAGAGAGGGAGTGTAGAAAGCTAATATTGCAATAAATAATTTAAAAAAAATCAAATTAATAAGGGTCGAATTTCAACCAGTGGGCGATCACTAGTATTAAAATAAAAGCCTGACAAAGTCAGACTTAAATATACTTACTTTATATAGTACATCATCATCTTCATAGCCTTTTTATTCTTAACTTATACGCTGCCGCAGTCATAGACCTGGTATAGTTAGTATATTTAGAACTGACAATCTCACAGAAACTATTTATTAATATCATAGCGAGAGGGTATAATTTCTACAGATATTTACTACGCATCGAAATCCTTTACATATTTAATAAGAGCAGTGGAAGCTCAATGGTGAGGACACGCGCCTCTTAACCGAGGAGTGCGGGTACAAACCCGGGCACGTACCTCTGGATTTTTCAAGTCTATGTACGTATTTATACCACTAGCTCGACGGTGAGGGAAAACATCGTGATGAAACCTGCAAATTCAAACAAATTACGATTTGTAACCATGATCCAAAAAATAATTGTCTGGTTCCCCTATCTTAGGGTTACGAAGGTCAGATCGGCAGTCGCTTCAATGTAATTACCAGACACGCTAAATCCTGGATCATGGTCTAAGCGGACCCCGTCTAAGCAAGGGACATAACGCTAGGAAAGTAATGATGATTTATATTTATACCTATATATATTCCTTCGTTAAAAATGTAACATTAGTTATTTAAATGTCTGTAAAGATTTCACAGGACATACATAAAAAGTGGAGATGAAAACCATCCAGAATTTTTAAAATTGATTAAAACTCATTAAATCCTCTCAACTCTATGATCAGACACAGAACAATGATTAAGCAAATATGTAAATCACATCCCGGTCAGTTCTCGGCAAATTAAAAATGTAAACCCTTATAAAAATAGTTGTTCCGTTTCGAGCGATGCGGGCCCAATTACGGCGGGCCCTCCGCAAGTGGGTCACAGCGCCTGCGGCCTGACCACCCTGCGGCCCCGGCGTTGCTCGCCTTGGTAACACCTGGCTTGAGTACCTCGTAAGTGAGTTTGCACGCTAAGCGCAGTAGTTAGATCTTAAATCAACCGTTGGACTAGAATTTACATTCCTTTGGTTAAATAGTCCTTGATTGCCTGCTAAGACTTGGGAATCTAACTGTCTGCTAACAAAATTGTTGTGAAATGTACTTAGCATTTTTGAGAACTTTGTCTTTGAAGTGGTTTACACTTAACATGACGCCGGCATAATGACCCATAAGTCATTCCTTGCATTAAAAAAATAAATCCCATAAATGTCATATTGGTTTGAAACTTAAAAATAATGTGCCGACTGTGTCTTGCCTAGCATGTCGCTAAAGGCGACTAATGGTATCTAAGTATATCAGGTTTTGGGAATGTGATTGTGTAGGCGACAAGCTAGCCACTTGTCACTACTTTTTCACAATTTTCCTACTAACCCAGCCCAGTTTTAATTTTGGCTGAATGTGGTTAAAGGGGCCTGCTGCCCCTTTGAGTCTACCCCTTCGGGGATTATGGGCGTGATGTTATGTATGTATGTATGCAATAAATAAAAGATGTACTAAGTTGAAAAATCCTGGTCTAATATGCAACGTTCAACATTCACTTCTAAACACGCGGCAAGTACTTTTAAACTGTAATATATGCAAATATCGAGCTCAATAAAGTCAGTGGAATTCAAAGACTCCTTAGGAGCCTTAAGCTAAGAAACTGTGGTCTGATGCTGAAGAAACTTCTCCAGTCAAAACTTTGAAACTGCAGTCTATGCAAATGTAAATCTCAATATATTCAGCTGAACTGATCAAGAAATCTTTGAAGACTATGTGTACTTAGAAACCGTGTTTAAAAATGCAGCGGGTATATGCTCGGTTTGCTCTAAATAAGTCAAGTCAAAGTCAAGTCAAAGTCAAGTCAAAGTCAAGTCAAAGTCAAGTCAAAGTCAAGTCAAAGTCAAGTCAAAGTCAAGTCAAAGTCAAGTCAAAGTCAAGTCAAAGTCAAGTCAAAGTCAAGTCAAAGTCAAGTCAAAGTCAAGTCAAAGTCAAGTCAAAGTCAAGTCAAAGTCAAGTCAAAGTCAAGTCAAAGTCAAGTCAAAGTCAAGTCAAAGTCAAGTCAAAGTCAAGTCAAAGTCAAGTCAAAGTCAAAATATTCTTTATTTATATAGGTTTCAAAGAAACACTTATGAATCGTCAAAAACAGTTGAAAGAGATATAATTCTACCACCGGTTCGGAATGTTGCATCTACCGAGAAGAATCCGGCAAGAAACTCGGTCATCATCAAATCATCCCTGGCAAGAACTTCCGAACTGCAATTTATGCAAATATTGAGCCCAATAGTGTCAAAACAACTCAAGGACTCTTTGAGGATCTTTAGCCCATAACTTAGGAGCCATGATCTAATAGGATCTGCGATGTGTACCTAAGTACTACGTTTGCTCTTAAACGTCCCTAGCAAGAACTTTCAAACTGCAATCTATGCAAATGTTGAACTCAATAGATTCAACAGCAACTTTTTGCGCGAAGACAGTAAAATCTTTCAAATTAACTCGTGTTACTTTTTGAAGTAAATAGATTCAGCTCAATTTGAAACTGGGTCGGTCTAAAAACTGATTCGAACACTATTTAGTCCCAAACTTTTTAAACCTAGAAATTGTGCTGCGATGAAAGATTTTTGAAAATACCTCCGGCAGATGGCGTAACTGTAACGTACAAAGTTTTATCACCACAATGATGGTATATTTAAAGCAGGATTTCATATATTGAAAGATGAAGTCAAAAGATCCTCTATAACTAATTTCACGCCATTTCCCTGGCGAAATAGACAGAGAACCGAGCGCCATATGACACGGCCCTCACACACCTTTTCATACATTCTCTAACTAACTAACTAACTAAACTTCACGCCACTTACCTAGCGGAGTAAGCAGAGAGAACCGAACATTCTCTACGGTTAAGAAATCTAATCATCATCTTTTGCAGTCGTTTAATGCTTAAAAATGCGGTCGAAATAGTTTTTTGACAATATCTCTTTCACGACTCACTTTTCAATACTAGTTAAAATTATTCAATTAAAGACAATTAACTATAATTTATTTAATAATTCTGATATGACCTGGCAATTCATTAGCTAACAGCAGTAGGTCTTTTATTCAGAAATCCATTAACGTGGAACATCAAATAAGTTGAATCAATCCGTATTTAGTTTGAAAATCCAAGATTGTTGCCGCAACATATTATGTAAAAAAAATCTCTCGCATTTGAGACCCTCTTTCCTAACCAACATACTACTGAAGAATGTACTTCTACCACAATTTTTAATTAAACAACATAAACAATAATTCCCGAAACTAAATCCTTCTATTCCCAAATTTCCATTCTCAACCAAAATCCTGGTTCCGCAACTCTGCCTACTCTGAGAGGTAAGCTCCGGACATCCTAATTAAATGTCCGGAAAACTGCAATAAACTTCCGCGTCCAGAAGTTGTAATGAAGCAGGCAACTTGCTCGTTGCACCTGCGCCCGGGCCGACTGACAAAGTGAAGAGAATGCCAGTGAAATCGAATGGTTCATACAATCCTGATATACACTGTTATATTTAGTATATTAAAAAACTGAAACACGGGATAAATACGTTAATTTGAAGACACTGATGTTATATATGTATGAAGACAGTATAAAAAAAGTTATAATGGTCTCTTAAGAAGTTACAAGCTTTGCACAACGCGAGTTGCTTGATTCTATTAACGATTCTGTTCAAACAGTTTTATTTCAATATATCAAATATTTGAAGAATAAGGTTGTATCTAGGACCTAGACCAATATTTTTCGTTTATACAACCTTATTTTTTGTCTAACCTTTTTTTAAAGTAACCTAACCTTAGTCTAACTTTAGTTTTAAAATAATTTACCAAATGCGTTTGCCTTACCTAGTTTGTCGTAAAATACAACCAGTGGTGGCTATGTGATTGGTGATTTGTGGACGACGAACAAGCCGCTTATCATTAGTTTATCACAACTTTCTATCCTCTGACTCTACCTACTCCTAAGGAGTAAGTAGGTATTGCTAGTATTGCGAGCTGGAATAAAATGGTTTAAAATGAATTATGAAGACTTTTAAATACAGCCATAAAAACACTCCCAGGTTCCTTGCAGGAATCTTGTAAGCAGTATCAAAACTTCTAACTTTAACTTCAAAAATCCATTTGTTTGTCGCGAATCGTGAACCTGCTCTACATTGTTACAGGGTCGAAATGCGAAGCATCGAATTCGGAATTAATAAAACTATTAAAAGAGCAAGCGAAGCCGTACCGATTCAAATTGAATTTAAAGTGGAGATCGTAGAGTCGCGGACGCCTGGCACGCCCGTAGGGTTGCCACTTGCGTTCGTATTTTTGCTACCAAGTAACAATTAACTAAACTACGTATTAACGACCACCATTAAGGAGCGGTGGTAGCTCAATGGTAAGGACGTGCGCCTCTTAACCGAGGAGTGCTGGTTCAAACCCGGGCACGTACCTCTGGATTTTTCAAGTCTATGTACGTATTTATACCACTAGCTCGACAGTGAAGGAAAACATCGTGATGAAACCTGCAAATTCAAACAACTTTGGATTTGTAACCATAATCCAAAAATTGTCTGGTTCCCCTATCTTAGGGTTACGAAGGTCAGATCGGCAGTCGCTTCAATGTAATTACCAGACACGCTAAATCCTGTATCATGGTCTAAGCGGACCCCGTCTAAGCAAGGGACATAACGCTAGGAAGATGGATGCATTAACGACCAAGTTTAACAGCGTTATTAAAAAGTAACTCTACCTAACAGTAAAAAAGAATGTGTGTGAGATTAAAAAATAATGTTGTATACGTATTTTTCTTATGTCCAGCAAATCAATATCACGAGATACATTGCATTTAAATTCCTCATTACGTCACTAAGCCCTTAAAGTGTTAGGCCCTAGTGACGTCAAAGCGCTTCAAACATTGATAAGCGTTGTCTTCGAAAATTTAAATTTTTACAAAATTTCGCACTAAGTACGTATTACATTTAAATGGAGACCAGAATCCTAATTTAAAACTGTATTTCAGAAATCAGATCTTCTCATTTTAGTTTACATGAGAACTTTTTATTCGGTTGTATTCATAGGAGAATTCTATAGATATTAACTGAGCATTTTCCGGAAATTACAGTAATTACCAACCAAATGGTAGTTTGGTGTTTCAATCTTTTGAGAATTAATATGAATCTTAAAAATGAAAGCAGTTCACAGCTTAAATAACAATTCCAGAGAGATAAGGAAATACATTTAAATCAAGTTTAACCAAGTCTCGGAATCTTTTAACCATAGGGGTTAAATGATCAACAGTGACAACCCTATGATAATATATGTAACGGGGCCAAACTCGTAGCGAGCGCATGAGCGCTGCAGCGCCGGCCGCTTCCGACAGGCCCTGGGTTTGCCTGCTTTTTGGTGCTGACACTGATGGACGAACAGAACAAAACCTACTTACATTTGAAATAGCAAAATTCAACCATAGAAATATTTTGAATTCAAAAGTATCTCAGCCCATCTTTAAGTTTTCGCAACCTAATAGGAAATATGCATAGAAAATATTTTAGTCATTATATATAACATCACGCCCGTAATGCAGTATTTTAGTTATTTAACGCATTTACCAAAATATAAAATTTCAAAAATAGTTTACTAAAAATAATAATTTTGGAGATTATTGGTAAAGAAAAATCTATTTCTTTGATGTTTTAAAAAAATATATATTTTTGATTTACAAGACCAATGTTTTAATTCATAAAAATATTTTTAAAATACTAATAATTAAACAGAACCAATATTTATCAAAACACCAACGAGATTAACAGTTTTAAACCATATAATAGGCTAGTTGACTAAAATATTTTTTTTAGTCCGCTAGTCAGATTATCAAAAAATATTGAGTTCGTATTTTTTGCTTTATCAAATGCTCGGAAAATAACAAAGATACAGCGCTATAAAGATCTGGAGTGGGGCGCTTTTACATCACTTGTTCCTAAAATTCTACAGAACAAGTGACGTCACGCGCACCTTTAACGCGCTGTATCTTTGTAATTTTTGGTTTGCTGAACAAAAGAAAAAATACGTGAGCAATATTTTTTTGTAATCTCTATAATGGACTAATTATTTTTTTTGAGTCAACTTGCCTATTTTAAAGGGCCCTGCCCCTTTGACGCTTTGGGTATTACGGGCGTGATCTTATGTAATGTACAAAAGACACCATTTCTTCTTTGTATAGGCCTAGGGTTAACAACCCCTAAACACGCTAACCTATGATTGAGCTACAAATCGACCCAAAACATATTTACGAAATTTAACATCTGAAATATTACTTTTTTATTTGGTTATTGGCAACGAAAACTTTTTGCAAAGTATATTTATGTTCATATTCGTCTTATTATAAGAGTTTCAGTGATAAAACACGATTTTATTATTGTTTTAATAAAAAATGTACGAAGTTGTCCAGCATGTCGCAAAATGCGCCTAACGGTATTTGTATATTAGACTGAGTTTGGTTTGGGATTATGTAGACATGTTTTTTTTTTGATATATTATTTGGTTATTACTTTTGCTGTTTTTTTTTTATATATAAGTAATGATAACTGTCCCAAACTTCATACCGGCCCGGTCTTGAGATAAAAATGGTGGGTTGAGTTAGGAAGGTGAAAAAGACTTTGCAACCGTGTAAAATAATCTGGAAAAGGTAATAAATTAAATAAATATCAGACTTAGTATCACATACTCAAGATCTGACTCCGAGGTTAGTAGCTTATGCACTTGTATTACGGATATCAAATTCAACAGTGGTATTACAAACATATACTTCAATATTGGATATTAACACCCAGATACAGAAAAAACACAAGTATTCATCACACGAATGTTTGTCCTGGGTGGGGGTCGATCACAATGGCGCATGGGACAGTCACTACCGAATGCGCCATCGAGCACATTAAAATCCGTCGATCCGTTTCGCAAGATTGCGACCACAAACACCCCAACACGAGATTTTCAGACTTAATCGTCAACTGGCGAGCGAGGAACTCGCGAGCGCGCGCGAGTTGGCACTTTTTAATTTTACCTACTTTTTTTGTCAACTCGCTGGATCATGAAATACAAGAAACGTATTCAACACTATAGTCAGCAGCTGTACCAAGCGTCACGGCAGGGTCGCTAGTAAACAACGCTGTGAGTCAGCCGAGACGTACAAAAAACGTAAACACGCCAGACGCGGCCGAACGTGGGAACGTTAAAAGCGAATTTGTGGCGAGGCGAATATCTGGCGGACCGGGAATGTGCATCTGGACTTGTGTGGATAATTTCGACGACGATTAAAACTTTGCATACATACATACTTTAACAAGCTCGATGGCGCATTCGGTAGTGATCCTGCCCCATGCGCCAAGAGTTGTGGGTTCGACCCCCACCCAGGACAATCATTCGTATGATGAATACTTGTGTTTGTTCTGTGTCTGGGTGTTATTATTAAATATTTAAGTATATATTTGTAATACCACTGTTGTTTCTGATATCCGTGACACAAGTGCTTAAGCTACTTACTTCGGAGTCAGATCAATGTAGATATGTGATGTCGTTGAATATTTATTTATTTATTATTTATACTAACGAATATACGTACATAGACACTTAATAGCATCCATATTACATAGATATATACACACTTATCACCGGTCATATCGAATTGCCGTCTCACCGGACTATGAGGGTGAAGGAACAGAGATTTCACCTGTGTTTGCGCACACACTTGTGCACTATAATGTCACCTGCACAGATGGCTAATCCTCGTTGAGATTGGCCGCTGTGACCAATATCGGTTAAGTTTATATAATTATTATATAATTATTTAATTATATATATCACCACGCCCGTAATCCCCGAAGAGGTAGGCAGACTCAAAGTGGCAAGCTAGCCCTCTCAACCACATTCTGTCCAAATATAAAATTACTGGGTTAGATGGAAAAGTAGTGACAAGTGGCTTGCTCGTCGCCTAGAAGCATACAAAACCTGATATACCAATAATCGCCTTTAACGACATGCTAGGCAAGAAATACAGTTGGCACATTCTTCTTAAGCCCCAGACCAACATGCTACAAACATAAACTCTATCACGCCCGTAATTCCGAAGGATTAGGCCGAGTCTGAAGTGCTTTCTAACTCTTTTAATCAATCATAGCCAAGAACAAAATTTTAATCGTCTTTTATCACTAAATTGTTAACCGACTACAAAAAAGGATTCTATAGTCAGTTTGTTCCACAGTAAACAATAATTATATTTTATACTAGTCAAGAAACTGACACTGAGCGGTGGTAGCTCAATGGTAAGGAGACGCGCCTCTTAACCGAGGAGTGCGGGTTCAAACCCGAGCACGTACATCTAGATTTTTTAAATCTATAAGTATTTACCACTAGCTCGGCGGTGAGGGAAAACATCGTGATGAAACTTGCAAATTCAAACAACTTTGGATTTGTAACCATGATCCAAAAATTGTCTGGTTCCCCTATCTTAGGGTTACGAAGATCAGATCGGCAGTCGCTTCAATGTAATTACCAGACTCGCTTTAACCTGGATCATGGTATAAGCGGACCCCGTCTAAGCACGGGACATAACGCTAGGAAGATGATGATAGTCAAGAAACACAGTTGATCCATTATTTTTAAGTCCCAGACGGAAATAAAATATTTTAGCCGTCCATTTATCTGTAAGTTAATGAGATTAATGTAATAAACTGCAATATATAGTTAGCTGAAATTTCACAGAATAGATAATTCTATTACTGCTGTAACAAGAAATGAAAAAATGTACAACAACTTTATGTTTAGGCTGTATTCTTGGTAAATAAAATCTTTTTTTTTTTAAGTTCTTTTTTGCATTTTCAACTCGAATTTCTAGCGTGTTGAAATTCGAGTACGTTAGAAATGTTCACAGTGTGTAAAATTAGACTAAAGTAGTCCTCTTACTATCCCACTTAGCTTGTAGTCCACAGAACTAGCGTCCAAAATGAATAAACTCGCCCGTGAAGTAAAAAGCAATTGCATTTCCTTGGCAAGTGAGAGCAAAAGGAATATTAGAGCAAAAAAAGGCGCGCTTACGATGCACGTGTAAGCAAACTGCAATGAGAACTGGAGATTCTGTAGTCGAAATTAGACAGAAATAAATTTCAATACTTGACTACGTCTAACTTTTTTTGTCATGATCATAATAATTAACTTTTCAGTCATAACGTAGCTTAACCATAAAAACGAGTAGGTATACATTTAATATACTTTTGACTGGCCCGTTGGTCGAGTGGTCAGAGACCCTGGCCACGAAATCAGGGGTCGCGGGTTCGAATCCCGCTAGGGGCAAATGTTTCGTGTGATGAACATGGACATTTGTACTCGAGTCATGGATGTTTATAATGTATTTAAGTATGTCTATCCGTTCACCTAGTAGGTATCCATAGCACAAGCATAAGCTTAGTTTGGAGCTCGGGAATTGGTGTGTCAGTCTGAAGAATTTATTTATTTATTTATACATATATGTGTAACTATGTCATAAATACGTGTTTATGATGATTTTATAATTTTTATTTTATTATATAAATACTTCCACATAAACTTTAACGGTGCCAAATTTTACGCTAAGTGCAATAAGTTTGCAATAAATTTTGCTGTTGCGTATAACTACACAGATAACCTAACTTTACACTATATTAACAGGATTTTTGTTTATCATGACCAACCAATATGTGTTAACAATAAAAAAATAATCTGAATAGAGTTTGTTCTTAAAACTAGACTTAACAGTTGCTCAAATGTCAGTTCCGCATGAAAAAAACTTTGGCTTAATTATCAATATAGACTATGTATGTAGACTAAGTGAGCAAATATATGTTTGATTTGAATGAAGCTTAAGAGTAATGAATAACACAAAAAAGGGTATACGTTGAAACTACCTAAGCTCCGCAACTCCGAAGTGGCTGCATTCGCTGCGGGCGCGCAAAAGGATTAGCGGAGCGCGTTCTAATTTCGCCCCTTAATCCGTTTGACGGGAGACTTTGCATTTTACTAGGTGTTGAGTTCTTTTTTGAAGGAAACAAGCTACTTATTACTTTTCGTTTACACAGGATAAAACAGTTATGAGGATGTACTAATGATACTGAATTTTATAAGACTATCTAATAGTATGCAAGGGACAGTACTACGAAATATTTGCCATTACCTTTTGGTCTATATTGCAATATTACTCGTATTAACTAATGTTCCATGTTCGTCTGGGACTTAAAAAGAATGTGCCAACTGTGGAATGTGAAAAAGTTGTGACACGTGTCTAGCTTGTTGCCTTCACAATCACATGCCCAAAACCCCATATACCGTTAGTCGCCTTTTACGTCATGCTAGGCAATAAACACAGTTGGCAAATTCTTTTATAGTCCCAGACCAACACGGGACAATTTTCCTAAAACTGTCTTTATAAATAAGAAATTAATTTAATTTTTATTTATTTTATTTTAATAATGGATTGGTTACATCGAATAAATAAGTATTGTTAAAATAACCTATTTTGCTTCGCGCAAATGTAAGGTTTACGCTGAAACAACCTAAGCTCCGCAACTCCGAAGTGGCTGCATTTGCCGCAGGCGCGCAAAAGGAATAGCGGAGCGCGCTCTAATTTCGCCCCTTAATCCGCTTGACGGGAGACTTTGCATTTTTCTAGGTGTCGAGTTCTTTGGAGCAAAGGGAATATTTATGCGCCTTACGTGTTACGTCACACTTTTTGCGTTTTATAAGCGGAACGGGCTAATATGATCTGTGCATGTGGGCTTAAAAAGGGTGTTGCAGATTCATTTCTTGTAAATGCTTTATTTGTTTTCTGTTATTTTTTATATTTCATATTCGCGAAATCTATGTAAATAGAAGCAAGTAAAAACGCGATTTATATAAATTAAATAAATTATCCAGACTGACACACCAATTTACTACTTCCAAACTAAGCTTATGCTTGCACTATGGATACTAGGCAAACGGATAGACATACTTAAATACGTTTTTATACATCCATGACTCGAGTACAAATGTCCATGTTCATCACACGAAACATTTGCCCCTAGCGGGATTCGAACCCGTGACCCTTAGTTTCGCGGCCAGGGTCTCTGACCACTCGACCAAGCCAGTCAATAAGTGGGCGTAAAACATATTTGGATATAATAGACCAAATAATTTATTATCAATCTATTATCAGAAATAAATCATTTCATTTCATTAAACACCACATTTCGACAGGTAGATATGCTAAACTTCAGTTTGATCGTTGTTTATAAAGTGGTTGGAAAACGAATGAATTACCTATTTTTGAACCTTGCAAGTTTATAAAAGCCTTTAATAGGGATACTTCATAATGGCTTGGTATTGTAGCCAGGGCCTAAGGAACGTTCATCCTGTACAACAGAAACCATTGGCAATATCGTACTCGAAAGCTAGTTTCTGAATACACGATAAAGAAAAATCGCAACTAAAAATATAATATAATTATACAAGAGCTAGCCACAATAATTATAGCTTATAATAACATTTCAGCTATGAAAAATCAATACCTCGTGTTTCTCCACAGTTTAGTTTACTTAGCAATATCAACATTAGTACACTCACCTCCATAAAATGTGTTAATTAAAATTCCCAGTTATAACGCTCGCATTAATAACGGTTGTTTTCACAAATCATAATGCCTTTAACCCAGGGCCGGATTTAGGGCCGCTGTCGCCCCGGGCGACATTTATGTGGTACCATATCTGTCCCTTTTTACCTAAGTCAAGAAAACAATATTTGCCATGTGACATTTATCTTAGAGACATACGAGTATATGAAGAGGCGTTGTCGTTTTCTCTAAATAGTCCTTTGAAGTCATAAACGGGTATTTTCAGTTTTAGCTCTAAACTGGTCTTGACCAGGGAATTACTATATCTCCTTTTACAAGATCATTTGATCTCTTTCTCTTCTTGTACATCAACATCCTCTTGCCCTTCTCCCAGTTCATCTGGGCTCGGCGCAGCATGTCTTCCACTCCCTCCTTCCTTCCTCGTCCCGGTCAGCCGTCATCAAACTATCCACTCCCATTTCACTCATATAATCTTTCACACAATCCATCCATCTCTTATTTGGCCTTCCCCCACCTCTCTATCCACTAACATTCATACTCATCATTCGATCTCTTGTACATCTGACTTGATTTTTGTTAGACAACATTTTAAGTAAGGTTATTTGGTTGCATTATTTTACTTTTCTTCATGAGTAATAATTAGAGAAAGCCTGTAAACATTAAACCTAATAAAATAATGTTTAAGTAACCATTTTTATTGAAATAAAATCTCATCCGGTGCCTTCTCAAGACTGTCGCCCTGTTCTCGCCCTTACACCGGCCCTGGTTTAACCTCTGAAATGTTCCGTTTAGTTAAATATTGTTTCGAGGCAAACGTTACAATCGCTTTGTTTGCGCTTAGGTACGAGTACATAAAGTATACGGCGCGGATTAGTTTATTGTTTGACGGTAGCAGTAGTTGTGTTTGCATCGAATATCTATTGCTGCCTGCGGTTTCGCCCGCGTTTATGGTTAACTAGCTTCTGCCCGCGGCTTTGCTCGCGTGGTACATCGATAAATCATAGCCTATATGTTATTCGGGTGTATAAGCCATATTATTGTAAAGTTTCATTAAAATCCATTCAGTAGTTTTTGCGTGAAAGAGTTACAAACAGCCATACATACACACAAACTTTCGCGTTTATAATATTAATAGGGATATTAACATGTAGTGATGCCTTCTTTGGTAAATTGACTGTTCAACACAAGACTGATTTTTCAATTCGGACTTGTAGTTCTTGAGATTAGCGAGTACAACAAGCAAGCTCTTCAGCTTTATCGATTAGCTTTATAGACAGTGTAACGGGGGCGTGGATTCTTGGAAATTTGATGAACACTAATTTCCGTTTGCGTGGAATTCCCTTTGACACACCTCTGTCTACCATAAGACAAGAAACAGTCCGCTACTAGACTGAACAAATAATTGTCATTAAGATTTATTTCGTTCAAACATTAAAAGTTACACCGCGCTAAAATGTTTCACTAAGAACATTAACTTAAAGACCCCGACCAACAGATTTAAAGACAACCCTACTAATATTATAAACGCGAAAGTTTGTAAGTATGGATGGATGTTTGTTACTCTTTCACGCAAAAACTACTGAATGGATTTCAATGAAACTTTACAATAATATAGCTTATACACCCGGTATATCATATAGGCTATGATTTATGGATGTACCACGCGAGCAAAGCCGCGGGCAGAAGCTAGTGAAATAATAACTTTAAAAAAAATTCTGCTTGATCATTTTACTAGCGGACCGCTCCAGCTTAGCATGGTGAACACAAGATAATATGCTATATATACAAATAAACCTCCCTCTTGTATTGATAAACCGCTAACTCCCTGACTTCGAGCTGGTGCTGAGTAATTTCGATATTGAAAAACCCGGCCACAATCTTTAGGCCCCGCACGAATTTGAACCCGGAACCTCTTGGTTTTAAGTTGCGCTTGCTACCATTAGACTAACGAGGCACTAAGGACATTAAATAAATATCTAAGTAGGTTAAGCACTTGTGTTAATAAATATACAGAACAAATACAAGTATTCAAAACACGAATGTTTATCCTGGGTGGGGATCGATCCTGAGTGGGTGTCCAAGACGCTAAGAGTTATTGGCGTATAGGACAGAGTCGCTACTACCAAATGCGCCACCGAGTCAGTCAATGTATGTATAGGACTTTGTCAATTGACTGTATCAATGGCGCATTTGGTAGTGACCCTGCCCCATGCGCCAAGAGTTGTGGGTTCGCTCCCCACCCAGGACAATCATTCGTGGCGTTGTGTTTGTTCTGTGTCTGGGTGTAAATATCCAATATTTTATTTAAGTATATATTTGTAATACCACTGTTGATTCTGATATCCGTAACACAAGTGCTTAAGCTACTTACCTCGGAGTCAGGTCGATGTATGTGATGTAGTCGGATATTTATTATTATTTTTTTTCTTTTTTTCTTCTTGAGTTTTAAAATTACAACGAAAAGTGGCATTGATTTTTTTATATATTGATTAATTGATACGGCACGAATGTATATGAGTTACATTTAAAGGCTAACAAATTTCCGACAATCTCCAACGAATATTAGCACGTGTTCCAGTGTTTAAGGTGACCGATGCTATCGGGCGGTTTGCCGGGCGCACGCTATTCGACGCTGTTCCGTCTGTTATAAATGGAAAATATTGCTTTCGAAGGCCGATGAAATGGCTATCTCGACGATCTTAGGTGGAGCACGAGCGGTTTGCTTCGTATCGGCTTTCATATCGCCTGGTGAGACATTGCCACTTATACAAAAATAAATAATAATAATAATAATAATAATAAATATCCGACTACATCACATACATTGATCTGACTCCGAGGTAAGTAGCTTAAGCACTTGTGTTACGGATATCAAAATCAACAGTGGTATTACAAATATATACTTAAATATTGGATATTAACACCCAGACACAGAACAAACACAAGTATTCGTCATACGAATGTTTGTCCTGGGTGGGAATCGAACCCACAACTCTTGGCGCATGGGGCAGGGTCACTACCGAATGCGCCATCGAGCCTGTCAAAAAAAAAATTGCGAAAATTAGTTGAATACATAATAATAATGTGCTCCTAACTGATGTCGGTCACGGCGGCCAATCTCAACGTGGATTAGCTATCTGCGCAGGAGATATTATAAAGCACAAGTGTGTCCGCAAACACAGGCATACTCCTTCACTCTCATAGTCCGGTGAGACGGCAATTCGACAGGACCGAAGAGAGGTCAGGCGCAGGAACAACGGCTTAACGTACTTTCCGAGGCACGGTGGTGATCAAACCGCCAACTTCCTGACTCCAGATTGTTACTGAGTAATTTCTATTGAAATAAACAGCCACAAATTCTTGGTCCGACCCGGGATTTGAACTCGGGACCTCGTGCTTAATAGGCGGCTAATGCTACCACTAAACCAACGAGGTAGTCTAAATACATACATAAATAATATCACGCTCACAATCCCTGGGGGGGGGGGGGGGGGGTAGGCACAGTCGAAGGGACAGCAAGCCCCCTCAACCACATTCAGCCAAAAATAAAACTGAGCTGGGTTAAAAAGAAAATCGTGAAAAAGTAGTGCCAAGTGGCTAGCTCGTCGCCTACACAATCACATAGGTAGGTACCCAAAACCCCATATACCATTAGTCGCCTTTTATGACATGCTAGGCAAAGAACACAGTTGACACATTCTTTTTAAATCCCTGCCATCATTAGTTAAATACATGTAGTCGTAGAAAAGTTTTCTAACTAACTAACTAGTTAACCCTAGATGACCTAAATAAGAAGACTAACTAACTAACTACTTAGTTAGTTAGTTAAAAAACTAGGTCTTCTGAGGTGTATTTGTGCACAAATTGTTAGAACTTACAACAAAAATATTTAAAAGCGCGTATTTTTTTCTCATTTCCCGAAACAGTTCATCACCTAATCCGTCATCAGTCTTAAACGTTGAGTATAATCCCGCTAATCCACGCTTGGAGACCGGCCAACGGTGAGCGGTGAACATCCTTACTTAATATTATAAATGGGACAGTAACTGTCTGTCTGTCTGTCTGTTACGTCTTCACGGTTAAACTGCTTAACTGATTATGTGGTACGCCTTATTTTTGAAGCCTAAAATACACATAATTTACTTCGTCATCTTCCTAATAAGACCCATGGTGTCCCATGTTGGTCTGGAACGCAAAAATAATGTACCAACTGTGTTTCCTTGCCTAGCATATCGTAAAGACCCGGATTTTGGGTATGTGATAGCATAGGCGACGAGTTTACCGTTTGTCACTACTTTTTTACAATTTTCCGTCTAACCCAGCCCAGTTTTGTCTTTGGCTGAATGTGGTTAAAGAGGCTTGCTCCCCTTTGACTCTGCCTACCCCTTCGGGGATTGCGGGCGTGATGTGAACCAGGTTTTTTAGGTTATTAAAGAGTAACTACCGAGTTTCTTGCCGGTTTCTTTTCGGTAGAAGCAACATTCCGAACCGGTGGTAGATTCATATTATTAGTTGATTTTCCTGTTGAATTGACGATTTATAAGTGTTTGTTTCAAACCTATATAAATAAAGAGTATTTTGACTTTGACTTTGACTATGGTTACACATTCCTATTTGGTTAAATAAAAGCACATACCGTTGTTCGGCAGTGAAAAACTCGTAAATGCTTTTGACAAAATTTTACAGAAGGAAGAAAAAACTGCCTTCTTAAAAAAATATATGGATCGGAATAGTACTGTTTACCAATTGTTATTTTTTTTTTAATAATGATTGTAATCAATGGTACATAATCGTAAGAATTCAAATGTCTCGTAGCTAAATAAGTCTGGTGTGACTTACAAAATAAATTAAAAAAAAAATAAGCAAATGTGGCTTCCGAGGTTTTCACTGCCGAACTAGGATACTTACTTTTCATCCCGAAAAATATAGATGACACAGAATGATAACGACTCTGTATTAGTCAGAGTTCGAACCAAGCGAAGCCGCGGGTGAAAATTAGTATAGTTATACTATACTTTACCCACAGAACTTAAAAACATATTAAAGTTAGTTTCATTGTCGTCATTAAGCCCTTCTAAGTTCGAGCGTACCTCGGGCCAATATCCTACAGTGTAATAACCTCTCAGGAATACTAAGAGGTTGGAATCCGGTAAAGGGTTGAATTTGATTTTCAAATAAAATCTACTCACTGTCATTACTAGGATTTCTGTTTATGTTACATACACCATGCCCGCAATCCCCGAAGGGTAGGCACATGCAAAGGAGCAGCTTGCCCCTTTAACCACATTCAGCCAACAAATAAAACTGAGCCGGGTTAGATGGAAAATTGTGATAAATTTATAACAAGTGGCTAGCTCGTCGCCTACACAATCACACACCTAAGCCCGATATACTATTAGTGGTATGCTAAAAACACATTATTTTTAAGTCCCAGACCAACATAGGACCATAACATCATCTTCTTTGCGCCAAGGGCTTTATTTATTATTTTTTTTGTAAGGTTTAGTGCTATTTTCAGATCATCAGGAAATCAGATTAAATTCAGAGAGGCAGTAGCAACGTAATTTACTCCAGAAACAGTGGATTCGCGGACACAGCGGTTCACTGGGGAACGATGCGGCAGACCAACTAGCTAGAAGAGGTTCAAATATGAAAGTGCTCGGACCGGAGCCGATCATACCGATACCACTCAGCGAACTCATGTCCTGGTTACGCGAAAGAACCAGACGACTACATTCAGGCCTATGAGCGGACCTTAAATAATGTCGCCAAACTAAGGAGGCCATAAAAACCCTAGATAGCAATCTATTAAAGAAACTACTGAGCTTAAGTCGGACAAATCTACGGCACGCCGCCAGCATAATAACAGGACACTGTAATCTAAACAGACACCTACACAAAATAGGAGCCACTGACAGCCTCCTATACAGAGGCTGTATGATGGCTGAAGAAACACCAACTCACGTTCTCTTACACTGTAGCAGCGTGAGTGACACAAGGGCACGGATCATAGGCAACCCTCCTTCGATGGAGGCTGCACTCAAACGTCCCAAAAATCTAATTGCCCTCTGGACAGAGCTAAAATGGTTTGAATGATCACTGTAGTGGTACAGTGACCATTTACGCACAATGGCCCACTCATGACGCTAAGTGCGGAAAACAAATGCCCAACTAACAAACTAACTTACTCCCGAAACGAAGGCGCTTCGTCAGTACAGTCTTGAATTTCGTCTAGATCGCATTCGATGCGTAAGCGTAGCCCTGAGGCATGACGCAGACCCGTGTCTGCATCGACAAAGGATTTTATACGGCCATCCCGAGACGCTCTGACTCCGGAATAGTACCAATACATCCACATACCGTAAAAGCTATTTATGTCCCACTCGAGATGTTTACTATGACCGTGAATGTTCACGAATGCGATACATGCGCGGCACCGCGGGTCTGCTCGACCGCCACGGCATCTGGGTCAATGTCTGGACGGACCAAGGTTCGTTTTCCGGTCACGAATACCTGTCAACGGCAATTGCAAAATACGTTCGGAAATATCTGAGGTGCCGTAGAGTTTCGATGCTACGTATGCATTAGAAAATATTTGTTTTTCAGATTCGCCTTCCAATGACCTTAACAGAATCTATACTATACTAACTAATATTATAAAGCTGAAGAGTTTGTTTGTTTGCTTGAATGCGCAATTCAGAAAATACTGGTCCGATTTAAAAAAATATTTCAGTGTTAGATAGCTCATTTATCAAGGAAGGCTTATAGGCTATATAACACTAACCATAAACGCGGGTGAAACCGCGGGCACAGCTAGTGCACACAGCAGCAGCTAGGCAATCTTATGGCTATACTGAGACTAGGTAACAGATAGAAAGACGTACCTATTTCCTGAATCGAACCAATCATATAAATGGCTATATATACTGTTAATACTAGGTAACAGATAGATATTCGTAATTATATGCGTAAGCGTTTATAAATAAATAAAATATGATTTTTTTTTCTTTTTTTCCCAAAAAGTTACAAAGGCATATGATTACATAAGCTGACCCCCACAGTAGGCTAAGCCTGTCCTGTGGGGGCAGGACTTAAAACAAAGAACAATTTTCATTACAGGAACATTTTCTCCAAACGAGATTCGAACTCGGGTCCTTTGGTTTCTTAGTGAATCTGTAACCACACGTTCAATTTTTTAATCAGTCAACCGTATTTAAAATAAGAAACCGTATTTAAAATAAGAATTTTATAATAATTAATTGAAATCAAATGTGTGATATTATTTGTATTACTGCCATACGTTGCGAAAAGGTTTTCGACACGACATAAAGACCAATATTTATATTCAAATGTCATAAATATCGTTTAGTTAATGTTGTTTGGGTTTGATCTGCCAATTTATTATACAATTAAGAGACGAATACGACCAACAGCTGAAAGTATACTTTGATATAAAGATTACATATAATTTTTTACCTATTTTTATAATATATATACGTATTGAGAATCACAGCTCAGTGGTTCTTAACCTTTCTTGATTAAAGTGTTGTTTTTGTTAATATCAGGTCTCACCCGTGTAGTACCCGTTCCCGTAGGAATACGAGGATAAAATATAGCCTATGCTAGTCGTTGATAAAGTAGCTTTCCATTAGTGAAAGAATTCTTCAAATCGGTCCAGTAGCTTCGGAGCCTATTCAATGCAAACAAACTAACCATCAAAATCTCTCCTCTTTATAATATTAGTATAGATTAGAACATCTGAAATACGATTTTTTTTTTAATAAGGTACTTAAATAAAATATGTTGACACGCTTTTTTTTATTTCAGTGTCGAATCTGACAGATATCTTTATGATTAGTAAATTGAAAGAAAGAAAGAAAGAAAGGAAGAAAGAAAAATAATTTATTTAGTGTCACAAAATGTTACAAAATTTTAAAGGTTTTTATTTAAACAGCCAAAAGTCAGCATGTGTCGGGCAGCCTAATTGCAACGTTGTACAAATATCAACTTTATTGAAAGAGCTTGCTGTTCCTCTGACTATGTTACTCTGATATGTGTCTATCTTTAAAATCTTTTACCCTATTAGGGATTGCATAGTCAAAGTCAAAACAACTTTATTTATATGCCCCAAAAATGCATTTATAATTCGTCAAGTAATACAATACAGAACGAGTTGAATCTGCACCGGTTCGGAATGTCGCTTCTAAAGAGAATACCTGACAAGAAACTCCATAGTTACTGTTTTCAATACAGATTTTGTATAATCTTAAAATATATTAATATTTATACCAAGTCATAGAGTTAATGATCGTCGGAGATCTAGGCGAGTATAATTACAAGTAAAATGCAGGTGTTTATACATATAAACACCTGCATTTTACTTGTAACTATAAATATAAATAAATAAATAAAATAAATATCCGACTACATCACATACATTGATCTGACTCCGAGGTAAGTAGCTTAAGCACTTGTGTTACGGATATCAGAAACAACAGTGGTATTACAAATATATACTTATATATTGGATAACACCCAGACACAGAACAAACACAAGTATTCATCACACGAATGTTTGTCCTGGGTGGGAATCGAACCCACAACTCTTGGCGCATGGGGCAGGGTCACTACCGAATGCGCCATCGAGCTTGTCAAACTATACACATATATGTATACACACATGTGTATGTATACCTATTTATATTACCGTAGGGTCGCTATCACTAGACAAAGACACAACAGAACATACTTCGTAAATAAAATCAACAAAACTATCAATAAAAAAACATTCAGTCGAATTGAGAACCTCCTCCTTTTTTTGAAGTCGGTTAAAAAACGCAATTTTCCTCTCTAGCACTACTGGCAGTGACTCACCTAGTACTTTTACCGGCAACAAACAATAAAAACGCTTCCCCAATCCCAACACTAAAGGCTAATTCGGACTAGTCGCCTACATACATACATACATAATGTCATGCGTTTTTCCCATGGGGGTAGGCAGAGATCACGTACTTCCATTTGCTACGATACTGACATACACCTTTCGCTTCTTCTACATTCATGAGTCTTTTCTTACATTTTCATCGGTTAAAGTTGCTCTTGACTCGACTAGAAAGTCGTTTAAATTAAAGTCAAGGTCATAGTCAAAATATTCTTTATTGTTAAAGGTTTCAAGGAATCACTTATAAATCGTCAAATACAGGTGAAGCCACAGCTATATGATTCTACCACCGGTTCGGAATGTTGTATCTACCGAGGAGAATCCGGCAAGAAATTCGGTAGTTACTCTTTTCAATACAATTTATACAAATGTGTATGAATCATAAATAACTTGAACCAGTGTGGGCCTGTTGTATAAATATATTTAAATTACAAACCAATAACTTGACCCGACCAGAGCAGACCAGTCCCCAAGGGCGGCACCTGTTCCCAAGCATGACGTACGTGTCAGCCATGGCTTCACTCACCCATATTTTAGGGAATGTAAGTAAATGTTTAATAGCTAAAATACTCGCTCGCCCAATTGGAACGAAATAAAAAAGATCGACACAACATAACTATTTACTAACCTAGTCGACTAGTTGGTGTTCATATGTAAATGAGCAATATAGTTTTAGTATGAAAACAGCTCACCTTTCGCAACAACAAGGTAAATAAATAGAGTATTGATAAAATATATAAAATATAAATTCTCCAGACTGACACACCAATTCCCTAGTTCCAAACTAAGCATATGCTTGTCCTATGGATACTAAGTGAACGGATAGACATACTTATGTACGTTTATAAACATCCATGACTCGAGTATAAATATCCATGTTGATCACATGAAACATTTGCCCCTAGCGGGATTCAAACCCGCGACCCTGGGTTTCGTGGCCAGGGTCTCTGACCACTCGACCTCGGGCCTCCCATTCAACAAACGATATATTCGTCAAGGCTTGCGATTTTTCGGCAAATGTAAAAATATCAATAGGTCTTTCGCCCAAAATTCTTTTAGTCAAAAGTTTATTCGATTAACTGAAGAATGATTAATAGTGTCTTCGGTCTTGTGTTAAACGGCTAAATGAAAGTGGTAAACTCTTAGACACTTTGAGTTAGTAAATTATTCGCTACTAAAATACTAACCAGTCCGATCTAGCCTTTACTTGTCTATTCGGAACCCAGGCGCACTAATTCGCGTCTATATTTATCTGAGCATTGTTTATAACATTAAACTCTTTATTCTGATCTTGGCTCGCCCATTCATGTTTTCTTGGCGTACATTGTGCGTTTGCGCGTGTTTATTGAGCGTCGGAAGATCTCGCCACTCGGTTTACAGTTTGAGTACGAATTTTAGCGATTTTTTGAGTTCTTTGAATTAAAAAAAGAAATTCATCTTTTAGAAGAATGTTTTGTATGCCTGTGTTGAAATCCTTTTTTTAGAAATAATAGGCAAGATGACTAAAAAATTTGTTAAGTCCGTCAGTTAGATTATAAAAAAATATTGAACACGTATTTTTTTATTAATTTGTCAAACAAACATTACGAAGATACAATGCATTCAAGTTGCGCGTGACGTCACACTTTCGTACAAATTTTGAGAAATAGTGACGTCGCTAGCCCCCCACTCCTAAACTTTGACGCTTTGATCTTTGTGATTTTTTGTTAACATATTAAAGCGAAAAATGTGTCTAGTATTTTTGTATAATCTAACTGACGGACTAAATAGAATTATAGTTTTTTAATGCAGTCATCATCCCTATTGTGAACAAAACAAATCGACGATTTTACAAAAAAATTAAATATATCACTAATATGTCCTGTGATTCTTATTATGTTAATTACTAACGCAACGTGGTTTTATATTAAACGTTCCCGTGGGAATACGGTGATAAAATATAGCCTATGTTATTCGCTGATAAAGTAGCTACCCATTGGTGAAAAAATTTTCAAATCGGTCAAGTATATATTCAAACAAACAATATAAACAAACAATCAAATCTTTGTTAAAATATTGGAATAGATAAATGTTTAATTGCCACTAAAATAAAGCACTAAGCAACTAAAAACACTATCATAATAATTAATAATAAATTAATTAATTAATTCAGACTACATCACATACATTGATCTGACTCCGTGGTAAGTAGCTTAAGCACTTGTGTTACAGATATCAGAAACAACAGTGGTATTACAAATATATATTTAAATGCTGAATAATAACACCCAGACACAGAACAAACACAAGTATTCATCACACGAATATTTGTCCTGGGTGGGGATCGAACCCACAAATCTTAGCGCATGGAGCGGGATCACTACTGAATGCGCCACCGAGCCAGTCATTAAATAATTTAATATAGTTTATAAATTCTATTGACCGCTAGCCTTAAATAAGTTTCTTGCCGTAAAACTTCACTGCCAAGACTTTCTTAAAACGTTCCAATCGATATATGTTACAAAGAAACCTAATATACTGTACATATATTAATCGAGCCATATAATTTGACTGGTTTTCTAAATTTCGCGGCAATACGTAGATAAAACACGTGAACGATATAAAACGTGATGAGAAGAATCGTTAGCTAATATGAGAATAAGGTATGTCGAAGGTTTTGAAGAGGAACGGTGGCTGCTTAATGGTTGGTAAGCGTGTCTCATTTTGGTGAGGTGTTGTTTCAAATCCGGAAACGTACTTGTAAGTTACTGGTTTTTTGACAACTCTAAGAAACCAAAGAGTTGAGTTTGCCATGATTGTAAATTCTTGGGAAAACTAGCTGATTCGGATAAACATGAATGTCGAAAGAGTGGAGTAAAACTCGCTTCAGTGTAATGACTAGACCACTTTAATTAAGGATAATGGTCAGAAAGGGCCACGGATTACGGACCGTAACGGCAGAGCCTATATAAAGATAAAATGTCAGTAATGGTTGATTGAGAAAAAATATATAATATAAACATTTTTGCGATCCCAGTACCAAATAATATAATATAATATTGGATAATATAACTAACTAAACTTAAAGCCACTTCCCTAGCGGGGTAGGCAGAGCGAACCGAACGCCATATGGCACGATCCTTTCACACCTTACTCGCCTCTTCAACATTCATGATCCTTTTCATACAAGCTCTACGGTTTTTATAACTCCTAACATCACCTTCTGTTAATACATGACCAATCTGGTCGTGGTAGGTGAGCCTGGCCCTTCCGCGGCTCCTACATCCTTCCACTTTCGCATTGTATATCTGTTTAGTAAATTTTTCGTCATCCATTCTTTCCACATGTCCGAACCATCGGAGCCTGCCTCTTCTTAACTTGATTCCGACGCTGTTGGTTGGTTAATATTTATCTTGTAAAAGGGAGAGAATACAGATTTATTTTATTATTTTCAAGTATGTCTATCCGTTACCTTATAAATATTTATCATTTATATATTTATTAATTTTATTTTTGTTTAAAAGTAGTTTAAAGAGCTTATCGCCTCTTGTACCTTCTTCTACGTCTTGTCCCATGTTGGTTTGGGACTTAAAAATAATGCGCCAACTGTATTCCTTACCTAGCATGTCGTAAAAGGCGATTCATGGTAAATTGGGTTTTGGGTGTGTGATTGCGTAGGCGACGAGCTAGCCACTTGTCACTACTTTTTTTTACAATGTCCTATCTAACCCAGCTCAGTTTTATTGTTGGCTGAATATGGGTAAGCGGGCTAGCTGTCCCTTTGACTCTGCCTACCCCGTTTGAGATTACGGGGGTGATGATAAATAGGCTTATCGTTTGGGGATAATAGGGGCTGTAAACATATTTCAAACTCACCTATTAACTGCAATCAACAGACAAATTATAACACATTAACATTCTGCTCACATTACGAAACATCACCGACACTAACTATACAGAATAATCATAAAACCGCGTGAGATCGTAAACGTCACATACCTTTATGTTAGTTGACAAACAATATTATGAAATTGACTGAAAATAACCAAGTGAACCATCGAAGCTTGGTCCGTGACGTAGAGACAGGCATTGACCCAAATATCGGTTACTTTGATCGCTTGTCATAAGAATATTCCACAAAACATTAGGAATTAGTTAAACTTTTGGATGACATTCAAACTACTAATGATATTTACAATTTCTGCAGCGTGTACCATAAATATCTATATTATAAATTCAAAAATGCATGAAGTTATGTATGTATGTGAAAATCAGCGTCATGTCGCTACAACGTCATCATGATAAATGCTGAGTGGCTACCATTTTGGCTGCTTGTCATAAACTTACATACACACATAACATCACGCCCATAATCCCCGAAGGGGAAGGCAGAGTCAAAGAGGCAACAGGCCCCTTGAATCACATTCAGCCAAAAACAAAACTGGGCTGGGTTAGATGGAAAATTGTGAAAAAGTAGTGACAAGTGGCTAGCTCGTCGCCTACACAATCATATACCCAAAACCCCATATACTATTAGTCGCCTTTTACGACATGCTAGGCAAGAGACACAGTTGGCACATTCTTTTTTAGTCCCCGACCAACATGGGACAAATGTCATAAATTTTTTGATATAAAATTTTGTTAAACACATTATTTTCTTGTCGAGGCTTAATGTAGTTTAAGGAGATTATCCCTTAGGACCCTAACTTACCCCTTGGGGGATTACGGGGTTCATGATAAATGTATGTGTGTGATTTTTTTGGGTATATGATTGTGTAGGCGACGACCTAGCCACTTGTCACTACTTTTTCACAGTTTTCCATCTAACCGAGCCTAGTTTTATTTTTGATTGAATGTGGTTAAAGGCTGCTGTCCCTTTGACTCTGTCTACCCCTTCGGGGATTACGAGCGTGAAGTTAAGTATGTATATATATAGTAAGTATGGAAATACAATAGCTTCTCTTTCGGATATCAGAGATAAGGACGTTTGACATAGCATTTAATAGTACATAGGGCTCCTTTCTTATAAAATACTTTAATCGACCAGGTTCGACTAACTTAACTTCACGCCATTTCCCTAGCAGGGTAGGCAGAGAGAACCGTATGTAATAAAAGGTAAGAAAATACAACACTCATTTGTCTAGTATTTTAAGTGGGAATCTAGGTCTAAAAGTAATTTGAGTAAAGGTCACCGGATCGTCCGCAAACGTTATTAGATACAGTTATAGCAAACACTCGAAGGTATAATTTATGTGTTTAATGCTTCGTTAGTTAGGCCGATCAAATATGTGGGCGGGATTATATTACTGAGCCAGTATTAGAACTTATGCCACACTGACTAATCAATTACAGATTCCAAATTCCTTTGAAGAAATTAAACTTAAGAATATAATGAATATACTTGTTTGTCCCGTGTTGGTCTGGGACTTAAAAATAATGTGCTAACTGTGTTTCTTGCCTAGCATGTCGTAAAAGGCGATTAATGGTATATAGGGTTTTGGGTATGTGATTGCGTGGGCGACGAGCTAGCCACTTGTCACTACTTTTTCACAACTTTCCATCTAACCCAGCTCATTGTCCCGGGTTGGTCTGGGAGTTAAAAATAATGTGCTAACTGTGTTTCTTGCCTAGCATGTCGTAAAAGGCGACTAATGGTAGGTATATCGTGTTATGAGTATGTCATTGCGTAGGCGACGAGCTAGCCACTTGTCACTTCCCAACAACAGTCACATTTGACATTTCGGAGATCACACGCTTCACAAGCGCCCCTAGCGGCTAATTCATACGCGATAGCCCGCCCTCATTGGACAATTCTTTTGATATTGATTTTGTAATTGTCAGGACCAGGTTTGTGCAAGATCAGCGGGATTAGGAAGTTTGTAAGAAAAAACATTTGTTACCTTATTTTGTACGTACCTACGTTTATATGTTAGACCAGGACTTCCCAACCAGAGGGGCACGCCCCCCTAGGGGGGCGTAGAGAAATGTCAGGGGAGGCGTAATAGGTACTTACTCCTAGCGTAATAGGCAAATGTGATGTGGTAAATGTGAAATTCAGTACAAACTAATAATTTAGTTGGTATAAAAATGTGTGCTTTTTATTTTGTTGACAACGTAAGGGGGCAAAATATAATTTTTGGTTTGGGGAGGCTCAGCGAAGTAGAAGTTGGGAAACCCTGTGTTAGAGAACCAAGGTCGGGAACGGGATAAAATTTTACTATATATCCGGAGAAAGTCGGGGCGCGCTGCTAGTTTCAGTACCTAGTTTCCAATAAACTTTGCAACAAGAACAAAATGCCTCGCTACTTCCTAACACATTACATAACATACAGTTCCCTCCCAGCTGCATCAATACTATGTAATACAAATACGTGGGCGACTGGTCGTCCGTCTGTCTGGCTGTTACAGCTTCCGCACCCGAGCGATATTGAGACGAAAAATCGAATAAACGTGACAATAATCGCGATGTTTCATTGTTTTAAAAGTCCCGTTTAAAAGAAGAGGACAAGAGAAAGATTCTCGACTTGGCAAGGCTGTTTGTTGTATTCATATATACTAAATAAATGCGAAAGTGGAAGGATGTAGGAGCCGCAGAAAGCCAGGCTCACATACTAGTACAGGATTGGTCGTGTATTAACAGAAGGTGATGTTAGGAGTCATAAAAACCGTAGAGCTTGTATGAAAAGGATCAGGAATGTTGAAGAGGCGAGTGAGGTGTGTAAGGATCGTGCCATATGGCGTTCGGATCTCTCTGCCTACACTGCTAGAGAAGTCTTGTAAAGTTAAGTATAGTATACTATTTAGTATATATACTAGCGATGTTGTTCGAATAAAGTTTAAATGTTTTACAATACCTGTTTAAATAAACTGTCTATGTTATTATGCATTACCGGTTTTTGAAGCTTAAAAAGTGATTTTTACAAAGTTTGTAATATTACTTAACTTGTAATAGCTAAAATATTATAGACAAATTCTTACAAAAATAAATTTAAAAACTATAACTTGACAATTCTGTGACCGTCTTTTGTCTGTTAGAATATTGCTCAGACCTTACTCTTCCGATATTAAATTCGTATCGGTCAAGCATACAGCATATATGCTATTTTATTATTTGCTGCAGTTATGTAAAAAAAGGCAAAAGTATATATTGCATTATAACAGCGCCCCTAAGCATTTCACTTCTAAGCACCTAATTTTCTCTTTCTACATTTGCTTCATTTGAATTTTCCAGCTTGTTATTATTAAGTTGAGGCTAAGCTGGCAAATTACAGGTTAAGTTGATTACTTGCGCTGCAAAAGCCGAGGTTGGGAGCGCCCGCAGGCCTGCACTTAGGCCTTGATGGTTGCGAAGAGCTAATTTTGTTAAGCCTTGTCCACGGCTTACATAATTATACCTAATCTTTGTGATATGCACATACTTTACTTGTAATTTAATATACAAATTATATATATATCATCATACTTACATCCCCGAAAGGGGAGGCAGAGCCTAAGAGACAGCTAGCCCTCCTAACAAATTCAGCCCCTAGCGGGATTCGAAACAGCGACCCTTAGTTTCATGGTCTCTGACCACTCGCCAACGGGCCTATAGAAAATAATCACAAACATTACTTTCCATACCCATGATTAATGGTAGACACTTTTAACCCTCGCAGAGGTAGTCAGCTTAATCTGGAATCACCTAAGGTTATGCACCGAAGGGTTTAAGTCCTTAAGATCCTAAAGGTCTTAAAGGTCTCTGGGGAAGATGGAGTTACCTGGGTTTACTACCTTCTTAACTTGAACAAGGCCACCCCATTTTGAAATTCAGTCGAATTGAGAACATCCTCCTTGGATGTTCTCAATTCGACTGAATTTCTTTTTTTTTCGGCCCAAGTAAGCTGGAAGCTTTTCAGCAACAGTGTTTAAAAAACGCATTACACCTTCCCAAAATGTTAAGATGAAAAGTAAACGAGCCCCTGACGCTCAAACTGTTACTGCTCTACTATTAAAACATCTAAAAGCCTCTGTACAACGGCCACATTAAAAATTCCCCTTCAAAACTCGCTTCATACAAAATGTACGCGGAATAGTTAGAAACAGAACAAAAACCGAACGGCTCGGCAGACGCGTTGCCGCAGCGTTGTTTTAATATTACACAACGCCACCAAGAAACAAAGTTAGCTGACGAAACATATTTTTCTTTGTAATAATTTATGACTGTATCAAATATTAGGCTTTGGCAGAACGTGTAGACGAAACATATGTGGCTTGTGTTACGTAAGAACAAAGAAAAATTGGGCCCAATACATCTTCATCGTGATGGAAACATTCAACATGTAACAACTATTTTTATGCAAGAATAAAATTATAATTGTAAACCGAATTTGAATCACAATAAGCTATCAATGATCACGACCGGATTGGTCGTGTCTTAACAGAAGCATCATGGATGTTGAAGAAGGTAAAGTGTGTAAGGATCGCGCCATATGGCGTTTGGTTCTCTCTGCCTACCCCGCTAGGGAATTGGCGTGGAGTTTAGTTAGTTCTATTAATGATACCACAATAATCAAATTATATCATCCTATCTAAATAATTCAGCATGTTTGATAAAATAACTAATAAATAAAATCACCTGAAATCGTATGTTCCCGTGAGATAATAACAGAAACAATATTACTCTCTTGCACAATAAAATTCAAAGATCTATGCAAACAAAAATGCGAGGTTAAAATAACTATTTTAACTTGAGTGAACTTGAGTGTAGAACATTGTTTTATACTGAACTCAGTATAAAACAATGTTCTACACTCAAGTTCACACCTGCTCAGAGGCATATCAGTGATGTTTGAGGAAACTATGTTTCTGCATAGTTATACCTGGTATTCACGACTTAAAGTGTTGATGAGTGTGAGTGTTGTGAGTTGATAATTAGTTCAAGATGCCTTAATGTGTTAGTAAAGAATCGCAATAACTCATCTCACATCCTATGGGGATGATCTCATAGAGCAGGGAATTTTCCAAACTGACACATAAATTCCCTAGTTCAAAACTAAGCGTAAGCTTGTGCTATGGATACTAGGCGAATGGATAGACATACTTAAATACGTTTATAAACATCCATGACTCGAGTAAAAATGCCCATGTTCATCACACGAAACATTTGCCAGTTGCGGGATTCGAACCCGCGACCCTTGGTTTCAAGGCCAGGGTCTCTGACCACTCGACCAACGGGCCTGTCGAAATAATCATCAGGGTTCCGCCAAAATCTTAAAAACATTTTTCTTATATAAATTTCAGTGTTAATTTGTAATCATTTGATATGGGGTTCCATATAATAAAAGGTATTTGGTAAATGTTCTAATCTCTTAAGTTAAGGAACCCCTGCCATAGAGTCTCCTTAAGAGGGGATTAAAGGTAAGGAAATGGCTCTATCATCTTATGCCATCTACAGAAACTGTGATCCTGACGACCAGGCGTGTCAATTACTGCAATCCACCGAAAGACAATGTACATCATTGATTTATTATTATACTATTTTGACAAGCTCGATGGCGCATTCGGTAGTGACCCTGCCCCATGCGCCAAGAGTTATGGGTTCAATCCCCACCCAGGACAAATATTTGTATGATGAATACTTGTGTTTGTTCTGTGTCTGGGTGTTAATATCCATTTAAGTATATATTTGTAATACCACTGTTGATTCTGATATCCGTAACACAAGTGCTTTAGCTACTTACCTCAGAGTCAGATCAATGTATGTGATGTAGTCTGATATTTATTTATTTATTTATTATTTATCAGCCTCCAGTCCCCGGCTCCTACTTTCCTCCCTCTTTCATTATCGGAGCAAACAAGAAGACTGAGACAGGGGTTGCTGATAATCCCCGATAGAAACCGGGCTGTCACAAAGTAAGTAAGTGATGGTTCCTAACCGGTTCCACCGTAACCACTTTTTGGACTCTTTATTCGCCAGCCCTTTTGTGTGCTCGTAAGTGGCTGCGTAGCCAATCTTGGCGAGAAACGTGCGGTCACACTTGGGGCAGGGTAGTGGTAAGTGGTGAGCACTATCACAAAAGACTGCTAGCTGAACAATCCGTATGCAGTTTCTTACATATTAAGTCTCTTAAATATAAAAACGATAACTGGAAAACCGCTAACATACATATACACATCATCACGCCCGTTAAATCCAAAGACGTAGTCAGGGCTCAAGGTCAGTAAGCTCTTTAAACGACACCTCAAAATCGAGTTAGGTTAGATGGGAAATTGCGGAAAAGTACTGAGTCAAACTCAACCTCAAAATATCTTTATTTACGTAGGCCTTAAAAAATCACTTGTAAAATCGTCAAGTAGTAGGTACAAAATAGAACAATTTTAATTTAACACCGGTTCGGAATGTCGCATCTACCGAGAAGAAACCGGCAAGAAATTCGGTAGTTACTCTTTTCAATGCCAGCGGTGGTAGCTCTATGGTAAGAACACGCGCCTCTTAACCGAGGAGTGCGGAAACCCGGGCACGTACCTATGGATTTTTCAGATCTATGTACGTATTTATACCACTAGCTCGACGGTGAAGGAAAACATCGTGATAAAACCTCCAAATTCAAACAACTTTGGATTTTGGAGAACCAGACAATTTTTGAATCATGATTATGATTCAAAAATTGTCTGGTTCCCTTATCTTAGGGTTACGAAGGTCAGATCGGCAATCGCTTCAATGTAATTACCAGGCTCGCTAAATCCTGAATCATGGTCTAAGCGGATCCCGTCTAAACACTGGACATAACGCTAGGAAGATGATGACTGTTTTCAATGCCAGATTGAATATAAAAATAAAAATTTACAGATTATATTAATATTTATACCAAGTCATACAGTTAATGTTTATCTAAGTGACAAGTGGTTTTTTTTTAATTGGGGAAACTCCCACGAGCCGTCACCCTCCACTCGGGGAAGCAGAGGGCGGTGTGTCGGACTCGAACCGACTAAAACCCCAACGTGGCCTCCAGTGGCGCAGTCCCGGAGGAGCCTGTATCCCCACTGTCGGGACTATACTACAGCTCCTCCGGTGATGCGCGTGCCGTGCTACGCGGCCCACCTCGCGTGGCGGTGGTCGATGCTGTGCAGCCCACGACAACAGTCGTCGGATGCACAGTACCGAACACGCGCGAGCGTCGAGACATGCCAGGCCACCCAGCATGTCTCAACCACTCCGCCCAGGATTCAGACGCCGATCATCCCCGTGACCGGCGTCGTGGGCCCACTCTCGCGCTGTGCCCTCTGCTAAGCCAGAGGGGCACGCGGAGAGCGCCTCGTCGAAGGGGCCGCCTTCCGCCCAGCGACCCAGATTGAGGGCCTAGCCCTGTCGTCGCAGAGGGAGAGTATCGAGAAGCTCAATCCCTCTGCGACCCACCACAGCGCGACCCAACGCGCCCCTGTCGGGTTGCCGAGGATAGGGAGGCGAGCAATGAAACACTCTCCTCCTCTTCCTCGGCAATCCTGGTCCGGCCGCAGGGGGTCCTGTATACGGCCGGACCGCCGCAACTGCTCGTTTGCTAGTCGAGCAGTTGCGGCTCACCTCGGGGTCTCTCTTCGCTTCAGCCCTGGTCGACCCCCCAGGGCCTACTAAGCCCCCCCGGTACGACAAACCGAAGATCCCAGCGGGGGGGTGCATAATCACAAACCTAAAGTAACCTCTAACATCGGTAATTAATCTATAATTTATGCCCCTTAACTATCTTAACACTGATTTTTTTTATTGAAAAAGACGTGAGTGGTCCTTCAAATCCAGATTCATAATCTGTCGCCCCACTCCTCCCAGAATACCCAATCTCCATATCTGCCAATCAAATTTTCATGAGCGAAGTCTCAACTTGGGACTGAGCTTGCCAAAGCTCTGGCAGGATGTGACGTCACCCGGGCCCATTAAGCTCGAGTGCTTTGACATTCAATATTAAAGTTTGGAAACGTTGCCTTGTATCTTTTGGGGACTTTTCAGAGAACAATGCTCTCAACACTTGGGGAGTGAGTCGAGTATTGACTGAGAATCAATGAGAGGGCGAGTATTAAACCATTTTATGGTTACCGATACAAATAAAGATCGTGCCATATGACGTTCGGTTCTCTCTGCGTACCCCGCTAGGGAAGTGGTAAGTTAGTTATTCGACACAAATCAATGAAATGTCAATGTAACAACTTTTTACTCAGCATATGGAAGTAAATACGGTTTCAATAAACAATATACATTTTAAAGCCTTTTGTCGGTCTGTCTGTCTATATTTTTATTAGTCTGTCTGATGTTCCGGCTAATCTCTGAAGCGGCTGGACTGGTTCCGTCTTGGCATGCAAAGTGGTAGGTTGCTAATGTCAATTTACATATATTAGCTATCTTTCTTTAACAATCGCAAACGCTTTACCCAATCCACTATACCCTGAACATATTTGGTACATTTCTTTTAATAATAAATAAATAAAAAGTAAAATAAATTTTGCGGACTGACACACCAATTCCCTAGTTTCAAACTAAGTTATAAGCTTGTCCTATGGATACTAGGTAACCGGATAGACATACTTCGATACGTTTATTAACATCCATGACTCGAGTACAAATGTCATGTTCAACTCACAAAACATTTGCTCCCAGCGGGATTCGAACCCGCGACCCTCGGTTTCGTGGCCAGGGTTTCTGACCACTCGACCAACGGGCCTGTCTATAAACCCAGCCTAATCAATATGGGCCTTATTATTTCCCATTTCAAAACATAAAATGCGCCTTACTAAAACATAAAAAGAACATATCGCGCCGATGAGATTACCGAAGAAAAGCCGTCACGAAAACATGAGCTAAAGAGTGATTTTCATTTCGCAATCCCGAGACCAACACTCGTTGCAATCAATCAAAGACCATTTACACACGGTGGCATATTAAAAACAGCCCGCATTTATCCGTATTCGATGCAAGAGGATCTGTTTACGTAGCTTGTTTTTCCACTGATATAAATGATGATTATTCATGAATCGCGAATGCTATGGTCTCGTGTTGGTCTGGGACTTAAAAAGAATGTGCCAACTGTATTTCTTGCCTAGCATGTCGTAAATGCGACTAATGGTATATCGGGCTTTGGGTATGTGATTGTGTAAGCGACACTACTTTTTCACAATTTTCCATCTTACCTAGCCCAGTTTTATTTTTGGCTGTATGTGGTTAAGAGGGCTTGCTGCCCACTTGATTCTGCCAACCCCTTCGGGGATTATGGGCGTGATGTTATGTATGTTGCGAATGCTATTTGACTTTAAGAATAATTAGATATGGGAATCAAATAAGTTGGATTATAGTTACACCTCATCATCTTCCTAGCGTTTTGTCCCGTGTTTAGACGGGGTCCGCTTAGACCATGATCCAGGATTTAGCGAGTCTGGTAATTACATTGAAGCGACTGCTGATCTGACCTCCATAACCCTCAGATAGGGGAACCAGACAATTTTTGGATCATGGTTACAAATCCAAAGTTGTTTGAATTTGCAGGTTTCATCACGATGTTTTCCTTCACCGTCGAGCTAGTGGTTTAAATACGTACATAGATTTGAAAAATCCAGAGGTACGTGCCCCGATTTGAACCCGCACTCCTCGGTTAAGAGGCGCGTGTCCTTAACATTGAGCTACCACCGCATTATAGTTACACATACATACATTTATTTGATTGTGTAGCTTAAGCCTATGTTGGTCTGGGACTTAATAATGTGTCAACTGTGCTCATTGTTTAGCATGACGTAAAAGGCGACTAATGGTGTGTTTTGTTTGTGATCGAGCTAACCATTTGTCAGCAGTTTTTTACAATTTACCAAAATGTAGGCAAGTTAAGTCGATCAGAAGCTCGTGAGGGAAACGTACTTTTATAAAAATTACATAAAAAAATTAATTATAATATGATTACCATATTCAAACCGAATTCAAAAATAAGTAACTATGGTAACACACACAGCTTAAAATCATGCATATCGATTATTACGTCTGAAATCCCCAGAATTTAAGACATAATTAGCAATTTAAACCACATTTAGCCAGACATCAAAATGGGTTTTTTAGAAAAATGTGAAAAAGTAGTGACAAATGGATAACTCGTCGCCTACACATTTTTAAACCCAATACCCAGTATACTATACAAGAAAACTCTTGTTTACAACACCCATACGATGCTTTTAATCGCTTCTGTTATTCTTAACCAATGCAAGGAAAATTCCCATATACAATGTTATTGTTGTCAATTTTAATGGAGTTGTATCGTAGTAGGTACTTTCAATTAAACGTGACTTGCTAGACTCGCATTATTGATTACTTTGAAAATAAATAATGGATGCATTATCATAACTTATATTACTGCAAGAGAGAAATGAAAAAAAGCTAGTATAATAATATTTTATTTTACGTATTTTTCATCGATATTATCACTAATGCTGAATTTTCAAATATGATTTAATGTTATTTGGTAAAGTTTTCCAAAAATATACAAAAAATCATAATGTAATAATATTATATCAAAAGTATCCTATTTTTTAAATTTGGTATGTACTATAAAGTATATATATTTGATTAACTTAATTAAACTTGATTTTGTAGGCAAACCACTTGTCACTGCTTTTTCAATATTTTCCATGTAACCCAACCCAAATAGTTAAGGGGGCTTGCTGCCACTTTGACTTTGCCTACCCTTTCGGGGATTACGGGCGTGATAATGTGTGTGTGTGTATCTTTGAACCATCCAGCCACCAACCATTAAGAAGAATAATCATTTATCTTGGTGCCTATGTACTACTTGTAATAAGAAGATATAAATTGCTTATGACAGCAAGGGTAATGATTTTATCAATATTAGAGGTTGGGAGCCAAGGGCTGACAAAAGAAAACGTTCTGGAAAAATATATCTTTTAAAAGGTTATTTTTCGTATACCTATGCGAAAACTCGCACCTACTTATTTAACTTATTATTCTAAAGAACCAATTTAAAAGGTTTTAGAAAAATTTCCTTTTTTTAAAAATAGCCATTAAGCTGATCAACTTTTGTATAAAAAGAAAAAAATGTTTTTCCTTATCTCCCGAAATCCTATAAATAAGTTCCATAAAATGTTGATTTAAGTAAGCAGGTAAGTGTTTTCGCAAAAACTGAAAAAAAACCTTGTATAATATAAACTAACTAAACTTTACGCCACTTCCCTAGCGGGTTAGGCAGAGCGAACCGAACGCCATATGGCACGATCTTTACACACCTCATTCGCCTCTTCAACATCCATGATCCTTTTCATACAAGCTCTACGGTTTTGATGACTCTTAACATGTATAATATATGCCACATTATATTATATTAAATTACGTATATTATTAACAGACAGACTACATCACATACATTGATCTGACTCCGAGGTAAGTAGCATAAGCAGTTGTATTACGGATATCAGAAACAAAAGTGGTATTACAAAGACATACTTAAAATATGGATATTAACACTCAGATACAGAACATCATCATCTTCCTAGCGTTATGTCCCGTGCTTAGACGGGGTCCGCTTAGACCATGATCCAGAATTTAGCGAGTCTGGTAATTACATTGAAGCGACTGCCGATCTGACCTTCGTAACCCTTAGATAGGGGAACCAGACAATTTTTGGATCATGGTTACAAAATCAAAGTTGTTTGAATTTGTAGGTTTCATCACGATGTTTTCCCTCACCGTCGAGCTAGTGGTATAAATATGTACATAGATTTTTTAAAATCTAGAGGTACATGCCGGGGTTTGAACCCGCACTCCTCGGTTAAGAGGCGCGTGTCCTTACCATTGAGCTACTATCACTCAGATACAGAACAAACACAATTATTCATGAAACGAATGTTTGACCTGGGTGGGGATCGAAGCCACAACTCTTGACGTATAGAACAAGGTCACTACCAAATGCGCTATCGAGCTTGTCAGTTTATGCAATTTTTTGTATGAATGTTACAAAAAAATGCATATGCATATGCATATTATATTGTGACACACACAAAATTGCATAAGTTGGTATACTTGTATGCTTGGGTGATTGTTACTGTAATGGATAAACGAAATTAGCTAAAAGGTACATTGTATAAGTGCAACTTAATAAATAATAATAATAAATTAATTCATGTTCCAGACTGACACACCAATTCCCTAGGTCCAAACTAAGCCTAAATAAGCCAACTAAGCTTGTGCTATGGATACTAGGTGAACGGATAGACTGCGCCCTGCAGGGGGGGGGCTCCGAATACTCCTGAGGTATCCCTGTCTGTCGTAGGAGGCGCCTAAAAGGGCCTTTGGGGTCGTGGGAGCTAGCGGGGGAGCCGTCTAGCACTCAACCGACCCTGGAGAAATCGACTGCTCTTGTGTTACACCCGGTCCGTTTAGGATAGGGTACACAGCTGTCTGTGTTGTCGCACACACCACACTAGGTGTTCTGGAAGAGAATCTCACTTGAGATGGGCCGCAAGGCAGCAGCGCGCGTTGCCTTGGCTTTTCGAGCGAATCTCGGCAGTGGGGACCCCGATAGTTTTGCGTTCAGCGCCCGAAGAATGGCAGCCGTGATGTTTAGTCGGTAGGGGAACTGGTGTTGCCAGTCGAGTTCCGAGCCCGACACACCCTTGTAGGCTCTTACTCAGGTCTGCCTAGACGGTGCGTAAAGGCATTCTTCACGTACAAAAAAAAGGGTGAACGGATAGACATACTTATATACGTTTATAAATATCCATGACAGATCCACGAAACATTTGCCCCTAGCGGGATCCGAAACTGGGACTCTTGATTTCGTAGCCAGGGTATTTGACCAGTCACCCATTCAGTCTTATTCATTCAATTTATTACATTATTGTGTACTTGTGGGACAATATCCTGGATAATATTCCTGAAAGCATCACCTCTGAAGTCTACATGGACTAAATAAGGCGAAGCGGGCAGAAACTATTAGTATCAATCTAGGTATAGCATAGTATATAGGTAGTATTTATTTATTATAAATCAGCTGATCAATTGTCAACAATAGAATGAGCTATGAATGGCTTATTTTTATATGACGTTGCACTTTTATTGCAAACATGTTTTATTCAGATGTGTTTTTATAATGTTCAGCTCTAAGCTTTTACGAGAACGGAGAATGACATATACCTAATTATTATTATCAGGCTGATTTATCAAATATATGGGCACATTAATATATATTCATATCGAGAAAAGTCTTTATAACTCGACAGCAGACTTTATTATATTATGTTATAATCTTCGCTATAAATAATATTATAAATGATTTACCTTAGATCAGGAAACAACGCATACCAATAATGTAACTGTCTTAAATAATAAGAAATCCCTTTTATTCACCAGCGAGTCCTCTAACACACTTGTGATTTGTATTACTATCCATAGACTACAGCTGGCTGTATCAAGCCAATATTTTCTACCAATAAAAAAATTGAATTCGCGCATTAATACAAAACGTTACACCGTAAAAGTGAACCTGTCCTGCAATCGACACAAACAAAAGCGTTATCCAGCTCGCGAGCGCCCATTCCCGAAACAATGGCTAGAGTATAAACCATTTTGCCTGACGAGTTTCGGACACACGGCAATTTGCCCGAAACGGCTCCGAGTTTACACGGGCCTATTACACAAATGAAAACGAAATTAAAACAGCACACGGACATCAATATTGCAGACCTTAAACCTTTTATGGAGGGAAATCGCCGCCGCCATGACACTTATTTTCCCGCGTCAATTTTTAATGGCGTCGACAGGTGGGAGCTGGCTGTGTTAAGGTGTATTTGCGACGATTCACATAGATTTCCCATGGTTTACTGTTCGTGTAATAAGCGTGATTATTACAATCAATATTATACACTACATAACGAAATATGTACCTATACATTTGGCCTTGATACGAGTACAACACGACAGATTTTACATTTCAAGTTTTCAACGAAATATTCTTTGGATTCACACGCAATTTATAAGCAATTAAAAGAAAGCATATTTATTATTTATTAAGGCTTTTAAGGAAATGTACTTACCCAAGTGTGGTCATTGTGACGATCGTGTACCAGAAGGCAGCTGGAATGGACGTGAAGTTTGTGTCTTGCTCATTCTTCTCAGCGTAGAACATAACAGTCGCGAATATGATGATGGCCATCGCCAGAGAGAAGACCAGAAATCCCAACTCGCTGGCGCAAGATTTCAACGTGTACCCGAGGATCCTTAGCCCCTGCGAGTGCCGCGAGAACTTGAAGATACGGAACACTCTGAACACTCTCAGAGTGACGAACGCGCCTGACACATCATCGTTGTCGGTGATCCCCAAGCCGATGTAGTACGGAAGGATGGCGACCACATCGATGATGGACATCACCGAGCGCACGAACTTGCATCTGTCTGGCGCGGCGAACAGTCGCAGCAGATACTCAGCCGTGAATATCATCACACAAGCCGTGTCAAGGCAGAAGAACACAATTTTGTACCGCTCACCACACGGCAGGGTCCCCGCGCGGCCCGGCCGGTGCCCGCAAGGCACCGTCTCCACGACGTTGGCCATCACAGAGACGGCAATGAAAAATCCAGTCACATAATAAAATACTAAGGCCGCAGTTGACGTGTGCGGGTTCTCAAACGCCCTCCACATCTTCTGCCGCAGATCCGTCAGCTGCGGCAGGCTCTGGTCCCCAGCCTCGCTAAGCTTGTCATCCATGAGCCTTTCGGCGTTCTCCCTCTTCCTGTCCCTATAGTCCTCATAGCAACAATCCCCAATCACATCAGGGAGAATCCCGAAAAACGCCAGCTCCTCATCATATCCGGTCAAGCACTCATGTTTCGGGTAATGCAGTTTACCAGTTCTATAGTAATTGAGTATGTGCCTAAAGATATCTGGGTCTCTGTCAAAGAAGTATTCGCGGCTGTCCTCGTCGTAGAAGAACTCCCGTTCTGTGGAGCCGAGGAGGGAGTCGGGGTATTTCTCGAGTGTGTTGCGCCATGTTTCGAAGCGGCGGCCGGAGACGTTGATGAGGAGCTTCTCGTCTTCGGCACGGCGGCGGTCTTTGGGGACCGGTGGGGGAGGCAGGGGGTGGGTGGCGATGGGGACCCACCCGATGGCGGCGGCGCGCGCGAATGGGAGCCAGGCGGCGACCGACGCCATGGCGGTGTGTCGCGACGCCGACGCCGCTCGTACTGCCCCCGCGTGCGCTTATTTCTGGCGCCCAGACGGCGGTGTTGCGAGTGTGGGGAGAAATTACCCCACGGGGTGACGGTGCGGGTAAATCAGAACGTATGCGCTTGTTTTTATTTAAATACATATATAGATAAATGCATACTATCCCACCCGTACCCGTATCATACCCATAAAGGAGCATCTTGATCTTGATCCCTTAGGAAACATTTGACAGAAATAGGCAGTAAGGTTTTAGCCAAAAATTAAGTTCCGGGTAAAATTTATTTTTTTTAATTACTAACTAATAAAATAGGCACAGATCACAGCTAAAACTACATATGTAGTTATGATTCGTCTTATATTAAATGGGTGGACTAGAGAGTAATCTAAAATTCGTTGATATACAAAATCCAATGCTACTGGATTACTACTGCAATGAATTATATAAGAATTGTTATTGAAATGAAGAGTAATTTTACACTCTGAATATGTCGACAGTGAAAATTTGCCTTAACTAAGAAATCAGCTAAAACTGGACTCCTCCCTTTTTGATTTCACACATTTCATTCACGTGTTTGTTTTACAATAGGTTAACCATTTTAACTACTTATAAATACTACGACCTCAATTCGATGTTGACCAACACAAACTACCCAAAAACCGGGTATTTTTTCTACGCGCCAGCAACCCTCTCCCGGGAAACGCCGCACTACGCGTGCGCGTTCCGTGACGTCACCACCTAATAAATTGATTTTCATACGCCCTTCTCGCTCGCACATTTTCTATGCACTAGCGCGCCATCTCTCTCCCACACCTTTAAGCTCTAGTGACCTTTCGTATATTTTTCACTGCTCTAAAGAGTTTTTTAAAAGGCTTTTGTCTTCAGGAAGTGAAAGGCCTGAATGAGGATTGAAGTTACTCTTATTTTTTTCTTGCAGACTTTTCGGGGCTTGGCGTTAAGCAAATAGGCAGTGCCTGAAACGGAGTGCTAATTACCTAGGTTCTAAGACTACCGAGTCAGACAGTAATTAGATTAGGCTGTGCATTTTCCGTGCTAGAAGCTACATGATGATTAGTATTCCATAGCGCATATGAGAGTGATGTTAATGGTTAATAATTTTCCAGAGTTATGAATGTTAGTTTAGGGATAGTAAAATTGTTTTAATGGCTGAAAAAGCAATGGAGTTATTGCACATAAAGACGGTTTAAGATGTTTATTTCTAAGTTTTTTTTATTACCTCGTTAGATAATTTTAACAACTTTTTCTTACAATTGTACGGTTTGAAAAAAAAATTGCTTTAATTTAAATAAAAAATAATATCAGAGATGCAAATATTAAAGATTGAAAGCTGTTTATAAACCGTCATCACATTGGCGCAATTTGAGCTTAGGTACTCTTACATCAATATGAATATACCAATAAGAAAACTCTGATCAAACTTTCATTTCATAACATAAGTAAATCAAGTACTTACACAATATTATATAAACTTTTAATTATTCGTTCATCAGTCTGATTGATAGTAGGAGAAATCCGTAGAGAGATTTAATTTGATTAAGCCCGCGAACCGTTGCAGTTTTTAATTAAAAGCCGGACGGTAAGAACGCTCGCGTTTTAATTAAAAGAAAATAAAAGCTCAGATTTGTCTGGTCTAGGGTTTTCCGTTTGTATACCTAATCAAGTTTGTCTCATTCGTTACGACTACACGTCACGTGAAACAAATTAGTGTAAATTCAATCCCTACTAATATTATAAACGCGAAAGTTTGTAAGAATGGATGGATGTTTGTTACTCTTTCACGCAAAAAACTCATCATCTTCCTAGCGTTATTTTTTATAGCGCGATTTAGCAAGTCTGGTAATTACATTGAAGCGACTGCCGATCTGACCTTCGTAACCCTAAGATAGGGGAACCAGACAATTCTTAGATCATGGTTATAAATCCAAAGTTGCATGGTTGCAAATCCAAAGTTATTTAAATTTGCAGGATTCATCACGATGTTTTCCCTCACCGTCGAGCAAGTGGTATAAATACGTACATAGATTTTGAAAAATCCATTGGTAAGTGCCCGGGTTTGAACCCGTACTCCTCAGTTAAGAAGCGCGTGTCCTTACCATTGAGCTACCACCGCTATATATATTCACGCAAAAACTACTGAATGGATTTTAATGAAACTTTATAATAATATAGCTTATACGCCCGAATAACATATGGGCTATGATTTATCCAAGTGCCACGCGAGCAAAGCCGCGGGCAGAAGCTAGTACAGTATAATTGTTATTTCCATATTTTTGTAGTCTTCTACAAAGAGGTGTAATCCTTTATTTTTGAGTTACCTACAAAATATATGTCTCTAAAACTTACCACGGCAAAGCCTTATGAGAGTGTAATGATTTTATGTATATTTGCACGTATATACAATCTTAAGGGCGATAATAACTTTGTCAGCGCGTTTTAGAATGTATGACGTGACGTTGCGATTCAATTAACGCCATCTGTTGACACAATAATTAAAACACCAGTATCGACCTTTGGGCACTAGTTTAGCCCGTGAATAGTCTCAATATCCATAAATGACGGACTTTCCAAAAAAATTTCACCCTGTTAAGGGTTAAATTTCCCTTATTTACTACTCACTTACAATGTGACTTCGCTTTATATAAGCGCTTTATATAATATTTCAAAGTCCCAGATCCAGTAGTTTAGTCTGTACATCATCATCAATCAATCATTCAGTCCGCTTTTACCTTTTAACATATAGTTTAGTGGTTACCAACCAGACGCGATGGAAGGCCTAACTTTAAATCCACAAAAAAATCTAAATTTATACTGAAACTAAATAAAAAAAGGTATTTTTTTAACAACCACTATTTATATAACAACCATTTGGTGCCTGCTCACTATTACGAGATTAAATTGGTCCTCGATCTCAAAAAGGTTTAGGACCTCTGATATGGATGTATAGACGGGATTGACATGCTCAGTTTTTACTCCAACACTATTCAATCACATCCTTATTCCCAATGTAATTAGAGTGATTTTCGGACACGCGTTCGTCGGGCTAATGCTGCTCCGATAAGCTCGATAAATCTCATTCAGCCTCTAATCTCAGCCCTCAACTTGATATTATACAAAGGCTTAACTCCCTCCGCATACGTAAGGCGCCCTTTGAGAGACGAATTATCCGAATTGTTGGTGAAAGCAATTTGTTATTGTAGAAACTGGGGCAGCGGCGTGTTGAAAGTTTTGAGAGATTTAAGGTTTGTGTGACTTAGGCCTTATTTTTCAATGGTTACTTAAAATATGACAGTCGATCCATTATATTACAGACTAGCTGTGCCAGCGGTGTCACCCGCGTATATGGTTAATATTATAAAGACTATTTCCGTCATACATGATTTCTATGTAACTTTAACCATTAAGGCTACACACGCGACGGATGCTTAAAAAATGGAGTAACTTCTCCCGTTTTCCCAACATTTCCCTTCACTACTCTGCTCCTATTGATTGTAGCGTGATGAAAAGTATATTATAACCTGCCCAGGAGTATGAAGAATAATTGTACTAAGTTTCGTTAAAATCCGTCGAGTAGTTTTTGTTTCTACAAGGAACATACAGACAGACAAAAATTTTACTGATTGCATTTTTGGCATCAGTATCGATCACTAATCACCCCCTGATAGTTATTTTGAAAATATATTTCATGTACAGAATTGACCTCTCTACAGATTTATTATAAGTATAGATAATTTAAAGAGTCATTGATCAAATTGTCATTTTATCGATCCTAGTAATTTTTTATTGGACATTGTAAAATCAGATTTAAAATCTTAGAGATTTGAGGTTCATTACAAAAATTACAAAGTTTGACTGGCTAATAGTAAGGTCACTCTTTCGAGGCTCTGAATATATATATATAAATATATATTCTAAAAATATATATGAAATAATAGTTTCGTGACTAAGCGACTTGTAACCAGTTTGAAACATTCTAAGCGATATCACAAAACAGACTGTATAGTCTAAGAGCCCACGTCTCCCAGGCCTGCGTCATTATATAATGCCTGAAGTTTCTAGCGTTGCCTAGCGACGCTTAGCAAAGTCTACGACGTATCAGTCAGCGAGAGGGAGCTCACTTTTGGCTCATCGCTCTCAGACTGTGAACCTCTAGAAACTGCCGCGCTCCCTTGCGATGGAGTGGCTTACTTTAGACAATAGTGAATCGGCTGTGTCTTCTCCGACATATTATGTTATTTGAGGAAGTATCCAATGATGTATTCTTAAAAGCCAGACAGTTCTGATGGTAGGTTCGTTCTCCCAGACACATTAAAGTCTGCCGTAGGCGCGACCGCAAGGAATACGTATGAGCGGGTATGAGTGAAATAGCGTGTTCGGTCTATTGCGATCTTGTGGTGAACATTTTTTTTTAATCTTAAAATACTTGGCTTACCATAATTTGCCTGATAGGAAGCGCCATTATGGACTACGATGGAGCGCGCTTACCTAATAAGAACCGGTACACTTTTGAAGACCTCTTTGAAGTCCGCCATATTGCGTGCCATGAGCTGGTATGAGTTAAATAGCGTGTTCGGTTAACACGCTATTTCACCCACAGCCGGTTCACTATTTTCTGCATAGCCACTCCATCGCAATCGCGAGCGCGAGCAGTTTCTAGAGGTTCACAGCCTGAGAACGATTAGCCGAAAGTGAGCTTCCTCTCTCTGACTGATACGTCGTAGACTCTGTTAAGCGTTGCTAGGCAACGCCGGCGTTCCGCTTACTCCTCTATCAATTATATAAGATGGTACAATAAAATAAATGTATCCGACTACATCACATGACCCTCAGTCAGTTCAAATTTTGGACATTAAATGTTTCTATTATAATAATAAATATCCGACGACATCACATACATTGATCTGACTCCGATGTAAGTAGCTTGAGCACTTGTGTTACGGATATCAGAATCAACAGTGGTATTACAAATATATACTTAAATATTGGATATTAACACCCAGACACAGAACAAACACAAATATTCATCATACGAATGCTTGTCCTGGGTGAGAATCGAACTCACAACTCTAGGCGCATGGGGCAGGGTCACTACCTACCGAATGCGCCATCGAGCCAGTCAAATATCTGGTATCGCGGTGCTTCCGATATTATATAAATTCCAGGTTTTAAACTATGACGAAAGTATTGCCCAATTTTATGTACCTTTACTACCCGATATTAGCCAAAGCCAACGCGACCCAAGTTTCATAATCGAGGATTTTTACCTCAATAGGGTTTATACATGGAGAAACTTCAGGCTTTATAAAATGACGCCGGCCTGGGAGCTGGGCTCTTGTTCTAGTATACAGCCGTCCGCCTCTAGGCCGCTTGCGTGTGCTTTCCTCATTAACCTGTAACTTAACCACAATTGATAAGTTAGTCAGCGTTAATAATGAGCACAAGTTACATTTCACCATTACTTACCTTACTTACTATTTGTTAAACACATTCCCATGTTGGTCTGGGGGTCTTAAACGAACTATTTTGCCTGAACTTACCTAGTATATTAGTAGGTGAGTAATTATATATTGGGTTTGGGTCTGTGATTGTGTAGGCGACGAGCTAGTTGTGTAGGCGACGAACTAGTTACTAGTCCTCATGAAAACATCCAATGGATCAGTGATTAATTAATTAATATTAATATCCAATGAAATCACAACATCAATCATACATTGATCTGACTTGGAGGTAAGTAGCTTAAGCACTTGTGTTACGGATATCAGAAACAAAAGTGGTATTACGAATATATACTTAAATATTGGATATTAACGCCCAGACACAGAATAAACACAAGTATCCATCATGCGAACGTTTGTCGTGGGTGGGGATCGAACCCACAACTCTTGGCGCATGGGGCAGGGTCACTACCGAATGAACCATCGAGCCAGTCTAAGTGAAGTCCAGACCAGTCAAGTAATGTGTGAATGGCACCCTTTATAGTGCAAGCGCCAGGCTATACCCGACTATACCCTAGAATAGAGGTAGAATGAAGCTAACTGCTTCATTCTACCTCTCCTCCTCCAGGCACAAAGACTATCAAAATCGTTGTGTTTCCATAGCACTATATCCACTATATACAATACTTCTCAATGGCGTAATTCTGAAGTCCACAGAAGCGGGCAGAAATGGATACATATTTTATAGCAATCATTTCTACATATTTCCAAGCGAGTGCCAAAATATCGCTCATGAATCTGTTAATACCGGGATAATGGCTCTTCAATGAAGGACTATCACATAACTGGTAGTTGTTTGAATGTTATTTTATTAGCCAGTGAATGTTTTATTTCATTAATGAAATGAATTTTCATCAGGTAGACTTAAGCCGCACCAGAGTTCTGAATAGTGACTGAAAATAAATACCAGATTATTTAAAACGAACTTAGTCTCAGTAATAAACATATGCAGTCTCTAAAGTAATAACGATAAGGACCATACGAGCCGGTTTCTTTGCAATATAAAACCCATTGTCACTAAAATAATAATACAATGGATTTTAATGAGAAATAACAATTAAATTGTATTTCAAATAAACTATTTGAAGTATTTAGAGATTTATAGGCAAATATCAAAGATACGTTGGTCCTTCGAACCTGACTTGTCCAGTTTCTCTATAGCGCCATCTATCATTATAGAGTAGTATTTTATACGATACTTTTAATCACAAAAGTACCGTAAGATGTCGCTACTACATAAGTATGCTTAAACACCTTTGCAAACATGAACTTGAGTGCACAAATAACTATGTTCATCACACCGCCGTGGCAACGGGAAACCTGCTCTTTAATTACGCAGACAACATTTTACTTGTAATTTTAAAGCGTATACCTACTTTCACTTTAGGCTCAAAATAATGGTTGATGGGGTTTCACGAAAATACTATGATTTTTTTTTGTTAAACACATTCAAAGTCTCGGGTAACTGATGCGGTACGAAAAATTTGTGTTTAAGACTTTGTGGCTAGCACCAAACCTTCCAAAATTGCTATCATTGAAGTTGATTATTTTCAGTAACTATGAGTAAGGGTCCAAATAAAAATTGACACTCTCTGTAAAATGTACATTTAATCTTACATTACATATTCACGTACTATGTACATCCGAAGCGCTATACATACACAAAAATAATCTATGTCACGCCTACGATCGAGCACATGCGGGTACAGTCAGGAACAAAAGTGACGAGGGAATTTTATTTTTATTTTTTATTATTTTCAAGTTTGTTGTGCGCAATTTATTTTAATGTATTTATTAGATAACAGATATATTTTTATGGTGTACAAGACTAGCTTTTGTTTGAAGAAGACGTTTAACAAGTGTGTAAATCAATTTTCCATAGGATGAGGATGGCACAATACAAGTATTTGAATAACTTAAATCAGGACTTCACTAGCAAATTTGTCATTTCGACATATATGTAAGTGACAAAGAACCCTTTGTTTTTTCCAAAGTATAAAAAAAAATGCAAGAAGATTATGAAATCATGAGTTGTATAGAACGTTGCACCATAACTAATATGTCAAATGTCTTCTTCATTCCATTGTTAGCCTTTAAAAACTTTAAAAACACTCGATCAAATTATCGTGAATTGTTTAAAACAGTGAAGGCCTTTAGCAATAAAAAATATTATTTTAATATGTGAAAATAATTCAAATGGAATGTACACTTGGAATGCTTGCAATTATTGATTGAGCTATAATATCTTTAAGACCTATTTTAAAACAGTCAGATAAAAATAAATGTACTGATACAAGATTTTATATTTAATATCTTGCGTCTATAATTTCGTTTCATTTTCATATATTAAATATAATATTAAATATTATTGTATTATGTTGTACAACATAATATTGATTACTTGCAACTTTTATCAATTCATTCATAGAGTCTGGAATCCGACTGTTTTAAAATTCATAGCATTAAAGAAACAATGAAAAGATATTCATATATTTAATTAATGAATTCAATTAATAATTAATTAAATATCTTAAATGTTTCATTGAATTAATTAATTTAAGCTGCACCTTAAAATTAATACTGTAAGTAACATCTCCTTTTATATAAATAAGTAAATAATTTAAACAAACATTGTTTTGATCTATAATGAAAAATGTCTTCTATCTTATTTTAGTATTGAAAATTGCACATTTCCATATTCTTTGGTGGTTTTAAATAATGAAGACTAGCGTTGTCACAAAAATAAAAAATAAAAATAAATAAATAATTATACTTATCACTTAAATTAACTAAAGTTAACATAAAAGGTAAACCTTAAGTACTTAATGACTTTTTACTTAAAAACCTAATTAAGATATTTTAATTTAAATAATAAAAAAAACTTTCGGTTTCTGGCGCTCATTGTACAAAAACATTTTGTATAACTATAAATAAATACTTATTGAATATTTTTTGTACACATTGCTATTAATGTTATTAGCAACGGAACAAAACAGTACAGTATATCTTTGCCTGGCCGTAACAGTCAGTATTACCCTCCTTTTCACTGGGTAAAAAAAATACTTTAACCCTACGGCCACACTATCGCAATAACGCGAAGGTGATTTTCTATCCTGCTCAATAAAACGCAGACTGACAGAGACATAAATAAAAGTCTTCGCGATAGCACGCTAAAGTGACCACAGTATAAGGTCTAATTTTTCAATGATCAGATAGAAATTAACTGACCAATTTATTAAAAACTATTTACTTTTTAAAGTCTTTTAGAAACAGTGTCAATTAAAAATCAATCGTGTTGTATTTCGTTACGCTGTTTTTTTATGTCTATTGACAATACGGCTTTAAAAGAGCTTTGACATACATATTTTTACGTATTTGTTAAAGTTTTCGTATGTTTTTTTGTTAGAAATCACATGCTAATGTTTTGATTATAAAACAATGCGGCAAACATTTCAAACCCATTGTCTTATTTTCTTAGTTTTTTCTCTCTTTCTTCTATACCAAAGCAGCGCTTTAACGCTCTTCCATTATTACTCCTTCGAATGACTTTATTCTTAGAGAGAGCACAGAGATGTATTAAATTGATTTTTTAAAATTAAGCTAGCTACATTGTAAAGCAGACTGGCTAATTAAATAATCTATTTTATAATATTAAATGAAAAATTCAGTCATGTTTAGAATGAGGTTAGCTCGGCAAGCTGTGCTAAAATGCAAACATAGCACATTCTGACAAGATATCTGGTCAGATTTAAATGACAAATTACTTGACCATATATACAAAAACTTTTAGATATACATATAGTCACTGAAATGCCAAAAGATTATATGACCACTTTTTTAAATATTTTTAAAGTAATAATAATGGCCAGTGCAAATACATTAATGTATTTCAATACAATACAAAGTACTTTTACACTGGTAATCAGATAAGTTGTCATGTACCTTTGGATATTTTCCAAAACCACCAAGATCGTAGCAACAAAACTTACCAACTCTATTAATTTGAATTAAAATCTTTGACAAGCATTTATTGTAAAATAAATCAACTAAGACTCTCACGTTGGACTAGATTTCATTTCTCATAACAGAAGCACTTAAATAAATAGGTTTTACATCTAATATTACAATTTTAAGTAATATCACGCATAAACTTGCTTCTCATTTGCTGTTTATTGACGTTTTTTTACCACGGTATGTGAGATCTACACTGTAGACTAGAAAACATTTTTAACCAACCAATAGAGTAAAGTTATACGTGATTATGAAACTATATCTGTTAAGTAGTTATTTTAGTCTGGTACAAACATATTGTTTTACTAGACAAATCTGAATTTTTAAAACATACAAGATAAATGTTTTAAATTTTAATTTAACTGCTAAGTAATAAGTGTGAATTGACCAAAAATACAAATAAATCGTTTGGTTTTATATTCATGCATAACTTCAATCTATTGGTCAGTATTTTTTTTAATTCTACTTTTTTTGCTGGTAAGTAAAATGCGGGAAAAAACAAGCGTATGTATTCATTTAATCAGAGAAACATTGTGAGGTTAAATATAATTCAACCAGCAAAAAAAAGCAGAATAAAAAATAAAATAAAAAGTATACAATATATCACACGTACAACGCATACATACTTCTCAGTCAAGCCATTAAAGTACTCAAAAGTGGTACAAACAATGTGATATTTTACTCCCAATATGTATTGCCTCTTGAAATATCACAATAAGTATTTCCTACCACACTGAGTAAATTCTTGTGTTAAAGAAAGTTACAGTAAATAATATTTTAATCTGTCACCTATGTACCGAAATGCATGCACATTCAAAAACAAAAATAGTTTTCCCCTCAATAAAAACGATCACTGCTTTATTTATTTTAATAATACCATTTGCATTTTAATAAAAACTACTTTTGTATCTGATTGCACTAACACAAACACAATCCGATTTTATCGGATATTTCGACTAAAAATGCTTTAAGTGTTATCAGCTATCTGTAACTTTAACTCTATTTTAGTTTATCATACAGTTTTCGACAACACTTAGCTTTTGCTATGACAGCAAAATATCTATATTATGTAAAAAGTCACGTCAGTCATCTACAAAAACATTTTATTCGATCTGTTTTTGTTATTAGCTATTACTATTGAAGCTCGTGCACACTGGGGAATATTTTAACAATAACAAGAGATGCTATAATCAAACTACTTACATATGACTAGAGTCTAGCATAAGAATAACGTTTATACATTATTTTTTTTCATAAATAGGCAACGCACATTCCTTTTGCATCAATCAACGAATCAACTATTGCCTTTCCTTTAGCGAAATTAACTGGTTTCGCATAAAACCTCTATTTCTGATCTCTGCTAAGGAAAATATTCTACTACGTACAAGCAAATATTCTACGTTAATATGGCATACAGTTAGTGAGACAAATGTTAATATTGTTAATACATAGATCCTACTAAAACATAAATGAAAGAAGAAATACACATAAATAAAGGTGCATGGCTAAAAGGGGCCAAATTTGGCAACAAACCAAATATGACACGTTTTTAGTTAAACTTCTCAGACAACTTAGTAAAATAAGTATGCCATTTTATCATAGAATACAGACCAACTCCTTCACCGGAATGTATAAGCAATTATCTATGTTCTTCCCTTTTAATGAAATAGCGGCTGCCTGGTCGGTCATCGACCACATGCAAGGGACCACACGAACATTAAAATATTCCCAAGTGGCATCCTCTCTAAACCAAACATAAAATAAAACACATAAATTCTTCTAAAACGACAGAAGAACGTTACAATTAAATTATCATTAGCTATTTGTTAACGTCTGACTAGACACGTTCAATATTGAGAGATCAACGTCTTTTGACCTTAAGCCCTAGACCACGTGGGGGGTCGCCACAGACATGCAACTAGACGACTAGATTTATGCGACTAGATAAAATTATATTGTGTATTGCACAAAAATTGCAACGTTTTCATTAGAAATATAAATGTAAAATATGCAGATATTTAGTATATTTCAATCTTTGATCGAATGGAATTAAAAAATATATCATTGCAAATTTTATCAAACTTTGTGAAAAAATATGCCAAAGTGGTATAAATATATTCAAAAATAATTTCCATCGGTAAAACAATTTTTCATATTTCATAGTTGAACATTAATAACTTAATATGTATATTAAGTTAATATAATATGTAAATCAGGTCAAGTAAATATTCACAATGATATAACATACTTGCACATCGCTCATGTTTAGAAGAGCAATTTATTAGTTACAATTCTAAACTAAAGCATGCATATTAATAATTAAATTAAACTATGCACTATGTATACACTTTTGACGTCATCAAAAGTTTATCACGACGTAACATGTCTAAATCGCATCTCTGTGTGAACCCCACACGTGGCATAGCCACCAGATGTATTCGGCAACACCTTCACTTAAACCACATTAATATTACTGTACATTGTTTTTTGAAGTTGTCGTGAAGATTGACGAATGGCGTCGATAACGAGTCTAACATTAAGTAATTGCAAGGATTTAAAATTATTAACTTATAGCTACAATTTAAAGTAGCTATCGAAAATAACGCTTGCACTTGGCGTAATGTTTACCAAGTTTATTTATTTCAATATCTGCTTCTATTACAAATGTGCGATTGCCCTTAATCAATATCTAAGAATAAAACCTTTTCACAGTTAATTGCTTGCAACGAGTAAGGGCCGCAAGTTTCCATTTGTAACAGCTAACCTTGCAAATATGAAACAAATAAATAATCACATTAATGAAAATGCACCATATAAAAATTCCTTGCAATAGAGACATTCGACGACCACCCTCAATCAACTTAGACAACTCCAAGCCCCATTCATAGTACGATGAGGTGATGCTGGGGGATACGGCGTCACAACAGATGGTCGTCGGTGTCGTCGTGATCCTCTTCCGAGTCAGCCGAGTCCAGACTTGGGACGTGGTCCAGATCGTGGCCGTCGGCCAGCTGGTCCAGCTCTGTAGAAGGAGCGTCGTCGTCTTTCCACTTGTCCATTGACCTTCTCCGCGCGTTCATGAAGAAGTTGCCTACTGTCGTCGGCTCCAAGCCCAACTGTCTCGCTATTGTCACCTGCATTTCTTTTGATGGCCTTTTCGTTTCCTGGAATATGGGAAAGACATTCGTTAGACATGAAGTGAATGGACATGGGAACAATAAAGAGCTAGATTTGACCTAGACCGTTGCTCTGCGGAATTTAATAAAAATAAAATTGCGATCATCCCTAATTTTGTGTTTTAAATTAAAGTAGCTTATGTTACTCCTTGAAAAACTAGCTAGGTATCTGCTAATGTAAGTTTCGTCATAATCGGTGCAGCCAATTCGGTGATTGGCCAAAAACAAACAACAAGACAAACTTTTAAAAAAATGATTTTTGGTATAAGTTTTTACCGTAAATAAGGTCTGTTTGTCAAATAAAAATAACAAAATTAAATGCAGATTTAAACTAAATTAAATGCAGCTTGAATTAAATGCAGATTTAATTTTGTTATTTTTACTTTAGAAACAGACGCTCAATTTTATTTATCTGTATAGGTGTACGAATAGAAGAAAACTTGATAAATACCTTAAAAATAGCCTGTAGAGTACGCCGCTGGAGGTCTGTGAAAACCAAACGAGGCTTCTTCGGGGAAGGGAGAGTATCCGAACCCATGTCCTCCTTGCGTTTGCAACCTGCACACAACAATCGTGCACTTAGTTTTTATATAAGATATAATATATGTATTATAAATATATATACAAAATTATAGATATGTAAATGTATATTCTTATTATTAATGGTCATTACAGAAAATAAAGTATTCTTGAAAAGTAAATAATTCGATTATCAAAATCCTGCATTCCATAAACCTTATACAAAATTAAATATAATCCACACGTACCTCCAATATACATTTGAAAGCTATTATATAATGTTTCAAATGTAAATATAACTTTTATTTAGTAATTATGGCTCAGGTAAAATATATTATTTTAGTACGTTTTATTTTACAACCGTAAAAAAATCTGTGGCAAGATTATTAAATCTATTTAATATTCATTGCCTAAAAATTATATGATAAATTAGCTTTATTTTATTACAAATTACGTTTGTAGTAAAATCATGAAACTAAATAAAAAAATATTTGAATCTGACAAGCAAATGTGTTCAATTTTGCGTTAAAAAATTTAGTGAAAAAAATCTACTAACTAAACCAATACTCACTGCCTCTCTGAGGGATCTGGGCCGCTGCAACAAAAAAAAATAACAACATTTTAAATAAAATTGTATTAAAAATTGCTTTCCCTTATATCACAGTTTCCGAGTATTTAATATTTTTTCCAATAATTTGAAACTGTTACCTAATTATTTCGAAAACAATGGACTGAATATATTCTCAGTACATTTTACCAAACTATTGAATATGCAATAGATAAAAAGAAAATAGTTAAGTAAATTTTATATTTCATTAATAGAGGTGCTGTCTGTATGTACAAGAAAAATAAAGTAAAAATCTAGAATGAAGAGAAAATTTAACATCTAAAGACAACAAACATGCTCCTAAACATATATTATTGTCTTCATATGTACTGATTTTTTAATAACAAATAGTTGATTCACGACTTACATCTTGTTTACTTTTTTATGATTAAAATCATCAATGTTTATAAATAAGACAGTTCATATGAAGAAATAGTTATAAGAGCTTAAAATATTAAAAATTAACATCTAAACATCAATTGGGCTTACATATCTAAAAATAAGCGTAACTTACAAGGTGAATCCACAAATGTATTCTAAACTTGTAGGTACGCTTATAAACATAATCATAGATTCTAAATTATTTCTTACGACACCGGCAGAAAATTACGAGTATATTGGTTGACTAGAACACAAAAATGTATTAACTCGTGTGTCATCTAATCACTATTCTAGAACTATCCGACATCTTGGAACTGCAGTAAATAACAGACAAAATGATATATAAAATTACGCAATCGCAAACTTTTTAGGTCAGACAAGTGACCCCAATAACGATGCTATTATTGTATGAATTGTTCCAAAAAGTCCGGATTTAAATCTAAACACCAAACGTATTATTTATAAAAATGCATACCTGGCGACAATGTAAACAACATTAACAAAGGGTTCTGAAATCACGCAGGCACCTATAAAATCATATTTCAAAACAAACTATAGCAGCCCGGGCGCGGGGTAAAACATAAAAGGGAGGGTGGGGGCAGCGGTAGCAGTCTAACATTCATCTTGGCTTCTTGAAGCTAACAAAATACACTTACCTACTTCTATAAAATAATCTTACAAAAAACAGTTTCTAGGACATTAACAATGATTCCTTTTGTCTAGGCAGTACCGTTGCCAATGTTATATGTGTATCACAAAGCAATATGTCTCCACTAAAGCTCAGGAATGATACTGCCTATCCAAATAAAATAAACGAACATCTATTAGAGCAAATTTCTATACATTTTACACATTTACTTTTATTAGATTGACAAATAAATAAATAAATTTAAATATAATAAAAACAAAAAATATATCCATCCAGACATTCTCCTTTGACTTTTTAATATCAGGCTTGTCACAAAGCGACCTGTATAAATTAAAACAATTAGATATTATGCTATAAACATATAATATATTTCTGTATAAATAAATTACATATGTAGGTACATTAATTTACCTTTGCGACAAGCTAGTATATGTTAGATACCTATAAGAAACCAAGTCCACTGCTACGCAGCCACCGGTGAGGGAAGGAAGGATGGGGAGAAATAGTTTTGGGATATAAAATATCAAACTAACAAAATATAAATGACAAAACAAAATCAATAACTTTATCATCAAAACAAAGGAACTAAAAATGCTAATCATGTTTGTACTTTGAAATAATTCCAGCATGAACTAGGCATTGGCTAATCCATCTGACAACGTTAAAGACCAAAATTAAGAGAATCCTAAAAAATTACTATACGATGGGATGGAATTACGAGGAAATGGGTACTTGGAGGAATCCAGGAACAAAGTCAACATGTGGGTAGGACTCACAAGCAAGAAACATCCCCGGCTGGCTCATACGCATGTGGGTCCCAATGGGTGGGCCCCGGCGTGTACATAGGGGGGGGCTGGGCCCCGGCCTGGTAGTCCCGGGGCTGGCAGTAAGCCGGCTGTGCCGTGTTGTTTACATTGTCGCCTTTTAACGTTTGCTGGTTTGGCGCATCTGCAAATTAGATTTCGATGAGTTTTGTAATTGATCCAATTAAATTATATCATACATTCCTAAGGTATAACTTTAATAAAAAACTTTGAGGAATTATTGTGTCAATGGAATTCAAAAGATTGTCCTGAAACTGTTTAAAAAACATTTTTATTGAAAGTATGTTATACAACCTATGACTATAAACTATGTGAGAGAGATAGAGCGACAGATAAGGCTGTGTGTCTATTTATCATCATCGAGCACTTTTGTATGCACTGTCTCTGCTTTTCGATTAATACAAATATTTCATTATCTTCATGTCGAGTTCACTGCTAGAAATAATAGAATATTTCATAACATTTCCAACATAGCAAGGCACCTTGATTATCATAATGCAAGCCCAGTCACGCTATAAGTATAATTTTAAGGTCACAAAATCCTTTTGGATTTAACTTTGAATACATGTTTATTATCACAACATAACCTCAAATTATATTAAAATATAAATATTTTATAATTAAAAAATAAAACAACCAATAAATGCATTATTTTGTAGAGCAACGACTCAATTGTTAATTTCTTCAGTTTTTTTACATTCTTTTATATATTTTGTTCTGTCACTATTTTGTTAATATTGAAATCAAAGAACTTGCAAAGTCTTTGAAAATACGATAGTATTCAAACTCTTAATACCCACGTTTTTTTTTAAATTAAATGCTTCAATTCTCACCTACATCAAAACGGAATAAAAAAATAATGACTATTACATTTTAAGCCGAAGAAAACCGAAATCAGCGACATAATAACAGCTATAACGGCTTGCAGGTCGCAGCGGGGAGAGGGGAGGGTCGATCGATACTGCGGGGTGGGGAGTGACGTCACGAGGGGGCGCCATGTGCCGCTAGCCGCGTGTCTTTTTATAATTCGTACGAGTATTCCTCTGTAATTCCTACTGCTCAATTGAGGAAACGGTTAAACTAAATGGAAAATTTTCTTAATTGCAAGAATAACCACATATCCAACATAAACGACTGAATTCTAAGAATCTACAGGTAGAACGAATTTTCTATTACAGTCTTGCTTTTGACCTCGTTTCACCTGTTAGAAAGTGATGATTAGGTTACATTCTATGTCTTCTTAAATCATAAAGAAGTTGAAAATAAAACGCTTTTCCTTAACGTACCTAACATTAGTATATAAAATATACATGTAGGTAACATCATCTTCCTAGTATTATGTCCTGTATATATCGGGATCCGTTTAGACCATGATCTTTGCTTTAGCAGGCCTGGGTCATCAGACCTTCGTCGGCTTTAGGTACAGGAACTAGACAAACTGGATCATGGTTATTTCAATTCGCAGATTTCCACACGATGTTTTTTCTATCTGTGTTTCAATTGTTGAAAAATCAAAAAGTACACGTCTAGGTTCGAACCAGCATCATTCTTATGTGAGACGTAAGTCCTTACCATTGAGCTACCATCACCTACGAAGCAACAATAATAATAAAAAAAGAATGTAGTATTCACAGCTACCAGGAAGAAATTTATTTTCCGCTAAAATAATTTCCTTTGTAATACCTGCCAAGGAAATAAAAAAACCTATCCACGTGTCATAAAATACACATTTAGCAACCACGTTGTCGCATCATGCAGTTCTTTACTTCTAGGAATGCATTCATTATTAATTAACATGGATACTAGTTACAATAGAAAACTGTGTCAGTATTGAACGCTATTCTACAAACCTTTGTCAAGATTACTGTTAATATTCACTGCTAACTTAAAGAATTTGTCATTTATAAACAAAAACTAAATTAAACTTAGGTTTTTACGAAAAATTTACGATATAACAGTCCCAGTAAATTTACAGTTGCACACGTCAAACGTAACTAAAATACAAATGAGAAGATAAGATATTTTGCGAAAATATAACGGACGAAATACACAAAAGTCCGTCGTATCCGATGTCTATTCGTAAAGCTTTTGAATGTAAGGTTAGTAACCTTCATATAGAAAATATATTTCTTTTAAGCTCTAACTATAGTGATGAAAATATGCATAAACTTCTGAAATGTATGTCTCTAACCAATATACCAAAGGCAATACCAACAGATATGCTGAGTAACAAAAATGTTTTCGAAATGTCAAACATCTATTAGGAGTGTAATTATGAGTTTTCAGTATGAAATACCATATAAGAAAGAATATAGAAGTGTTAATTATATACCTCAATAATGTGTAACACTTGTATGTGAGGTAAAGTTATTTACTTTAGTTGGGTAAATAACCAGGATATTTCACACCGTAACAATGGGGAAATCTTGCCAAACTATTTAAATCATATACATACATAAATAAGATCACGCCCACAATCCTCGAAGGGTCAATGAGGCTGTAAGCCCCCTCAACCTCAAAAATGGGCTGGGCTAGATGGAAAATTGTGAAAGAGGCTAGCTCGTCGCCTACACAATCATACGCCCAAACCGAATACCCATACTACTAGGCGCCTTATACGACATGCTAGGCAAGGAACACAGTTGGCACATTATTTTATGTCCTAGACCAACATGGGAATAAAATATAAAAATAACAACAATTTTAATCTAAATCCTTAAGTGCACGTAAATAAGAATACTGTACAGAATATAAAAATTTATTGCGAGGACAGAAATAACACATACTTTAACGTGATAAAGAAGTGCGAAACGAAAGCAAAAAAATATAAAGAAATAACAAAAAAATTACAGAATCTATTTATTTGGTGCAACCACTCCAACAACAAATCAGAGAAGAAACGATTTAACGATTCGTGTATTAAATGGCTATCGAATCACATTTTTGACAAAATGTAAAACATATATTGTCAAAACTGTAATAAAAAATACTACTTTCTTATTGTAACGTTTAATAGTAAATCGAAGTCTTAAAAAAACAACTAAATGCCGTGGGCCCTTTTGATCAAACCGAGGTATAGTGAAGTCACCAGCATACCTGAGTTGACCAAAATCTAAACTCGCATAATGCATGTTTTATGCACCCTCCCTAACTCGACATATATCACTAAAATCAGCACAAAGGATGGATAGTTCACTAGTGTTCTACAAAGTCAGGGTCACCATTTAAAACCTGGCAATCAGAGAAAGAAGTGTAAACAATCGTTGGAGAATCTGGACATATAAATTTCTTTCAATAAACTTACGCAGTTAGAAGTAGTCTTTTTATTTTTCACTACATCCTATAGCTTTTAAACCCGGACTACAAATAAAACCCCACCCGGAAGTTTCCCATACATCTATTAAATTGGACGTTAGCCACCTTGCTTCTGACCATGCTACTGTTGACCAAAAACATTTCACCGAACCATCCAACTCTGATTCGGCGAAACAGGCTTTTCGTCAACAATCGCATCAGTCAAAAACAATTCGCTAAACCGTTGACCGCCCCTCTAAACTGGGACAAATCTTTGCCAAGTGGGCAACCCTACACAGAGGCAACGTCCACTAGTGACGCGTCGCATCGACCGAGCCGCAATCGATGCGGGCAGCTGACTTGTTTACCGCTGATAACGATAGTGACGCGCCGCCATCGATCGTTACGGAGATAACCGTGTTCGAAAGGTATTTCGTAACGAATACAAATAAATTTCACTGTTTTATAGTTTTCAGTGCGTTAAAGCGTTTTTTAGTTATTTGACTTGACATAATTCATTTACAAATTGAGGTGGGCTGAGGTCTTTGAAATTTGAAAGATATGTGGTAATATAATAAATCCATTTTACTATTTCAGAAGTTTTGACGCTTATGAGTGTTTAGTAGTATTCAATCACAATTTTTTGGTTTGGGTTGATCTGTAAAGGCAATTAACGTATGTTTCCCTATTAAAGCATCTATTTTTGTTACTGTTGACATAGGAAAAGTGGGCACTACATTTAATTACACTATACCGCTTTTCAACCCACTACGAATGATTTAATCTTGCAAAGCTGTGTTCATTTGTAATCTCTGGGCGAGAATAGCTTCACCTTAAAACGGAAGTCAATGTACACATGCTAGTGACGTGGCGCATCGACCAAGCCGCAATCGATGCGGGCAGCTGACGAGAACGATTACCGCTCAGCAGTAGTGACGTGACGTGCTGATATCGATTGTGATAATAACTTATTGTACACATTATTGACAAATGTAAATAAGCCTATAATGATAGAGATGTCGTCGGATATATACAGGGTTTAAAATGACAAAAAATTGCAAAAGAATCTACTAATATTATAAACGCTAAAGTTTGTGAGGATGTATGGATGTTTGTAACTATTTCTCGCAAAAACTACTGAATGGATTTTAATGAAACTTTACAATCATATAGCTTATACACCTGAATAACATATTGGTTATATTTTATCGATTTACCACGCGAGCAAAGCCACGGGCAGAAGCTAGTAATTAATAATTTAAAATCTTGTGAATTTAAGTATAAAATAAGGAAGTCTTTATTTATGTTAAAAAAATTCATTGATAGGCTGTAGGAATTTCCAGGGGATACAAATATCATTTAGTTTCAATAGGTCTAGTCAATAAGTTACTATCAATATATAATACCTATTATGTGATTCTAGTGATTTGAAACTTTATTATATAACTCTCATGGCTATGTAAATATAAAATTTATTTATTTACTAAGATACTATTTACTAAGATAGCATAGATAGATATATGGATAGCTCTCATTATTTCGCACCAAAATAAGGTAATGTTCAGTTAGTTCTAATAACTTTTATAACTATATAGTAAAGTTTCAATCTCTTAATATATATTATTTAAAAAAATGCTGAAGTTGTACAGTCTGCTAAAATCGTATATGAAAATATTATTTCAATGTGCTACAAAAAAGCAACTAAAGCTCTCTTTATACAAAAAAAAACAGTAGGTATTTATTGCAAAAACTGTCACATCCAACCCCAAACAGATGTAGTATCGTGACGTGTCGTCGAGACTTCATCGATTGTGCGCAATCGGCACGGCGCTGCGTTGTTTACAAGTTGATAAGTGGGTGCAGTTACGCGTCGTAGTAAATCGATCTAAGCTCCGCGCGTACGGTTGGCAGCGGTGGTATCAACTCGTTCATAAAAAAAAAGTTAGTTACATATTTCAATTACGTAATACTGTAGTGTCATTTCATAATTGCACATACTACATTGAATACTGCTCAACAGTAGTTATTTTTATAATACTTAATTTATAATAATATACGAGTAAAATTTTATTGAAAAGTAATGGCCTAGAATTCGTTTTTATACTATTATTTTTAAGATAATCTTTTCATATATCGGAGATTGCAAGTCAGTTAAAAATTCATCTTATAAATGGCCAATTTACTATTAAAAGCAAAAGTTATTAAAATACTTTAAACATTTTTCAACAAATCAATATATAGGTAATTTTTTTTTTATAAGTTATAAACTTTTTATCACTTCCAACGAATTATTTTACTAATAAGATTTATATTAAATGACGAAATCAAATAGTTACTTAATAAAATTTATTATGATTCAACTCCTTTGGAATCAACTCAAATCAAATCAAATATTACTACTAAAGGATGTTAACTTTCAATAAATCACATTTCACTTTCAATTCCGTAACAAAACTAGTTTAATTAAAAACGTTTTACAATTTTGTTTTACTACTCTCGCCGCTGACTGTACCGCGAAGTGTTGTGACGCGACGCTTCGACCGAGCGCGAATCGATGCATCGACCCAACGCGGGTAGCCAATCGATACAATGACGGAACGCGGGCCGCGAATCGAGAGCGCGCGAATCGATGCGGGCACTGACACTCCCTCGCACTAGTTCCATTCGATTTGTTACAGTTTTGTTACAAAATATACATACAATTACTTTCACTGTCATGAACTAACTGAAAAAATAGGTATAAACATATAAATAGGAACGAAATAATTGATTTTAATATGCTCGCGTTTATGATGTGTTTTTGTTTTTTATAAATGTTGTAAAAGGAACTTAACTACGTAATTCTCGAATCAAATAAAAAATAACGGTAATTCTTTATTTAGTCCAATTCCTAAATTTTTAAATAATATATGTAAATAAAAATAAATGCCTTGATAGATTTTCATCTAAAAGTTCGGAATATTTAAAAATTTTTCTTGATTGTGACATTATACAATGCTCGTATAAGAGAGATAGAAGGGAAAATAAAAAATATTTATCTATAAAAAGTATTAGAATTAGCATAAATGGCTATAATAGGATATCAGATAAAAGGGATCCTCAACTAAGAAACTCATTATTTTCCTAGCGTTATGTCCCGTGCTTAATTGGTGTCCGCTTATCCAGAATCCAGGATTAAACGAGTCTAGTTATTACATTGAATCGAGTGCCTCTTTAATCTTCATAACCTTACATAAGTAAACCAGACAAATAAGATCATGTCAACACCGCTATAATTATTTTGGCAATTATGAATATGCAGGATTCATCAATTGCCGAGCAAGCTTTATAAGTCCGTATAGAGATTTGAAATATATAAAGAGTTACGGGGCCGGGTTTTATCTACGCATTAGAGGTTATTTCCTTTCCACTAAGCTACCATCGCTCTCGGCACATGTAAGTATGCAGGTTCACTTTTATGGTGATTACAGCATATTTTTTTCTTTTTATGTTAAATATCTACATATTTTGTGGTAATATTTTTTTCCTATCCTTCTTTCTTTAATTTTTTTGGAGCATGCTAACGGTACGTCCACGCGCGGTGACGCGGACATCGGGCGAGCTGCGCTCGGTCGATGCGTGCTCGGTCGATGCGGCGCGGTCGATGCGGGCAGCTGACACCGTGTTTACTAACTGGGGACGCGGGTGTGCGACGATTTTTTATTTATTTGTTTTTTTTTTAATAAATGGCGTTGGTTTGGCGGTGGCTTGTAGGCACCCTGTGAAATATAGCTGATTTTTTCAAATGTATTTTTTCGGTTGAAGCGCTGAGTTTTGATTGAACTTTATAATTGTGGAAATCTATGGAAAAATAAATATAATTATTTACTTTTATAATAAACGTATAAAGACATAAAATATTATATCAAAAGATAAGTAGTGCTTCTGATGATTTTTTTGTTGAAAATGTGAAACCTTATTGTTAAACCTTATTATCTACATTTAAATTCAAATACAAGAAACACGCCTATTATGGATTGGTTATGTATTACAAATATGAGGATATTCTTTATTTCTCTCTTCGTGTTCTATAATGCAATAATGAGTAGTATTTAATACCGAATTTAAAAGGAAATAGCGAAATTGCTGAAGAATGCATTTGATTCACTGACAGTTCCAGCAAGCCTTCTGAAGAGACTAAGATATAAAATTAGCCTTACAATGAACACCAATCTTAAATCCAGGGGACTTCACTAACATAGCAATCTGTCAAAGGATTTTTTCCCTTAATCATACAGAAGGCTATGTTAGTCTGGGACTTAAAAATAATGTGCCACTGTGTTCCTTGCCTAGCATGTCGTTAAAGGCGACTAATGGTAAATCGGGTTTTAAGTGTGTGATTGTGTAAGCTAGCCACTTGTCACTACTTAATCACAATTTTTATCTAAAAATAAAAAATAAAAAATAATAAAAATCGTTTATTTGCCATTGTGTACAGTACAATAAAAATATAGCCTTCGATTACTGCACTAAGCTAAAGGCTTGTGTCGCAGGCTTGTATCTAACCCAGCCCAGTTTTATTTTTGGCTAAATGTGGTTTAAGGAGCTTGCTGCCTCTGCTAACCCCTTCGGGAATAACGGGCGTGATGTTATGTATGTATGTATATAAGAATTATATAATACAGGTTGCAATAAACCTCCTTGTATAAGCATAGTACCATTGAACTCTAAAGAAACATTCTGTATGCTAATTCATAGAGGGTTATTAGCCTATTACCATACGGTTGTTGATAAAGCCTACTCATTCGACTAACTGTAGGGGGATTCCAAATAGATCAGCAGTTTCTATGGAAATGGTAACAGAGTATCACTCATGTATTTGGGAACCTATTGACTAACTTTTTAAATGTATGGTAAATGCCAAAGGTGAAGAGCGGTGGTAGCTCAATGGTAAGGACACGCGCCTCATAACCGAGGGGTTCAAACCCGAGCACGTACCTATATTTTTCAAATTTATGTACGTATTTATACCACTAACTCGGCAGTGAGAGAAAACATCGTGATGAAACCTGCAAATTCAAACAACTTTGGATTTGTAACTTAACTTTGATATTAACACCCAGACACAGAACAAACACAAGTATCCATCACACGAATGTTTGTCCTGAGTGGGGATCGAACCCACAACTCTGGTGCATGGAGCAGGGTCACTACCGAATGCGCCATCGAACCATTCAATTATTTATAGAATGACACGGTATTCATCCGAATTGTTTAGACATTATAGTGGATCATAAGTAATTGGTAGTCCCATGTTGGTCTGGGACTTTAAAAAATGTGCCAATTGTGCTTGCCTAGCATGGCGTAAAAGGCGACTAATAGTGTATTGAGTGTCGGGTACGTGATAGTTTAAGCGAACCAGCCTCTCTTGGCACTATTTTTTTACAATTTTCCATCTAACTAAATTATATTTTTGGCTGGATGTGATTTAAAAGGCTTATTGCTTCTTATTTGAATGGCTCGATGGCTGATTCGGTAATGACAATGCCCCATGAGCCAAAGCGTTGTGGGTTCAATCCCCACCCAGGACAAACATTCATATAATGAATACTCGTGTTTGTTCTGTGTCTGGGTGTTAATATATATTTAAGTATATATTTGTAATACCACTGTTGTTTCTGACATCCGTAACACAAGTACTTATGCTACATTGTCAGACTAATGTATGAGATGTCGTCTGATATTTATTTATTTCACTACATGCTAGGCAAGGAACATAGTTGGTATTTTCCAGCCCCAGACCAACTTGAGACAAAATATTTAGATTACAATCCGTTTGAGTTGTGGATTATGTCTAACACAAAAGCTGCTTCAAAAATGGTTGTTAGATTAAACAGTTATTCAACTAATTATCGTCATTGTAAATAGTAGGATGCTATTACAAGAACAGAGATTGTTTTATGTAAAAATTATAATAATAAAAAAATATAACACTTAAATCCTTTTAATAACATCCGTAAATGTATTATTAAGAGATGTGTAAGGACTTTTTTATATTTTTAATTAAATCATATAATAAAAAATTTTGGCTAAAAAATAAGAGTCAATCCGTTTTATAAAATCTTTACATAGTATAAAACAAAGTCGCCGATTCTGTCTATTCGCTTAGATCTCCTTGAACTACGGAAGGGATGTTGATGCGGTTTACACCAATAGATAGAGTGATTCAAGAGGAAGGTTTATATGTAGAATTTCATATTATTTTATGCTCAACGTTGTTATAAATATATTAACGAAAATTAAGACGACTCCTGACCGTACTAAACCGACAAATAACAAATAATCTTATTTTAGTAAATAATTCAGTAAGTTTTACATTATAAAATAAACACAGACATCATAAATCAGTCGTAGTGTACTTGATTAAATTTTTATATTCATTGCTATTAATAAAATCGAACGTTAAATATAATTAATTGATCCAAAGAATACTACCAATATTTTAAAATCACCCATTAAACAATACAGTTCGATGGCTAATTTTAACGCCCTAATATTAGATATTACCTACTGAACTCCTTAATTCCTCAATATTTAAAGGTGTTTCCTTGAAACCTTTATAAATAAAGGATATTTTGACTTTGACTTTGACTTTGAATAAACTTAAGTTCGGAACGAAAGTCTAAAAAGACTAACTACGATCCACAGAAAGCGTCATGCAACCCTCACCTGCTAGCCTCAGCGCTGACATCCGCTGGAACTCCGGCTCTTGAAGCCACTTCCACATCCGCCTGAACGTTTCCCGGCCCGACTTCAGCTTCGACCACGGCTTCGGGTTCCGCAGCAGGTCACTGAGCGTCCCTTGCGACCTACACAGCACCCTCTGCGCGAATATCGCTTGAGGTATCGAGTACCTCTTCAGTTCCCCGCTTATCCTTTGCGCTAATTCTTTAGTGTTTATCTCTTCTGTGTCATTTTGTGCTTGCTGAGCCTGCTGGGCTTGCTGTTGCTCCTCTCTCGCCAGCAACGCTGCATTAAGATCCAGTCCCGGCGATGGCAGCGGAGGCGTCGGAGACCGTCTCTCAAATGAATTGGGAGAGGCACTCCGCCTGCTGTATGCAGACTGAGGCGACAGAGGCTCATTGTACGGCGCCGGCGATAAAGACGCGTACGACTGCTGCTGTTGTATGACTGTGAACGTGCCGCCGGCATGGTAAGCGAATTTGTCGGAGACTGTGCTGATGGGCGGTAGAGGTAGCAACGGGGTGAGCGTCGCGTACGACGCGGGCTCGAGTCCTGGCGGGGTGAGCCGGCCGTTCACTGCGGAGAGCGGGTGGAAGGCGGCGTCACCGTCGGGCAGCAGGTCGGCGGGCGACAGGCGAGGCGGCGACGCGTTGCTCGGCGCGACAATGACGGTGAGCGGCGCGCGGTCTCTGGCGCGTGCGTCGTCCATGGCGCGCGGCCGGCGGCAGCGGGGTCGCGCGGGCGACTGGCCCACGCGTGCGCGCCGCACCCGCCCCACCCCCCGCCCCGCAGCCTGCAAACACCCCTGTTTCTTTACCCTCGTCCGCGAACAACCTATCTAAGCACTTACCCAACGAAATTTCTACTCTGTCACATTCAGTTAAGATTCAATTTCGAATGGTAGTACAAGCTTTGTCTGGCTATCTGACGTGAACACTCCACAATGCACCCTTAACCTACCCTCAGGCGTTTCGTCTTCTACTTCACATCTATCTGCTACTAACGTTACCATTGCGGCATTTGTTGACTCCCTAAGCTCTATTTTTCTAAACGGTAAGGTGATGTATGACGTTGTTAACTGACTTTTCCTTATAGCTGGTTGTATTAAATGAAATTCGGTAGCGGGAATGCCCTCTTTCGAGCGTTCTGTCACAAAGCAACCCGCGTGCCTCATGGTGGAACTTCTGCCACCAAAGCCATAAGCCACGGTTTTCCTATGAATTATAATTGTGAACTAAATCTGCTTTAAAAAAGGATAATAATTACCACCTAAAATACGCTGTCAAACAAATTTGAAGCTTTGTTTAACTTACGAAAACCTTTGTCAATTTCCTAGATACGTGAGTTTGTAAAGAAATACTCAATAAGCTCCCTGTATGCCATCTTTATCAAAGTACATTTCTATAGGAAGCACTCTATTAATGTCATAAACAGGAAAGTAGAGAATGGATGGATAAATGGACGTTGCTTGATCTCAAAATTTATTGAACAGATTGAACTAAAATTTTTCATAGAAATTGGTTCCATATTCCATATCTGAATCAGACTCTTAACTTTTTGAAAATCCACTTATTGCCTTACCATCACGCTCATAATCCCCGAAGGGGTAGCAGAATCAAAGGGGCAACTATCTTTTTAACCACATTCAGTCAAAAAATAAAACTTGGCTGGTTTAGCTGGAAAATTGTGAAGAAGTAGTGACAAGTGACTTCACACAGTTTAAAGGGGTTAGTGGAGTTTCGTCATAGTCTAAATTGGTCATTAGCAATTAAAATATAACCAACAGAGTACAACGAAAACAAAATGGTCTTCCAAGCGTTTCTAGGCAGGGTATATTAAAGTGTATTTCTTAACCCTTAAATAAGGACATATGAAATTCAGTTCAACGCACAGAATATTTTTATTCATTTTTTTCAGTCTGATACAGTAGAGAAACTCTATTGTTTGTCTTGTGGGTTCTATCATTAAAATGTTTATTGTCCCGTGTTGGTCTGGGACTATAAAAGAATGTGCCAACTGTGTTTCTTGTCTAGCATGTCGCAAAAGGCGACTTATGGTATATCGAGTTTTGGGTGTGTTATTGTGTAGGCGACAAGCTAGCCACTTGTCACTACTTTTTCTCAATTTTCCATCTAACCCAGCCCGGTTTTGTTTTTAGCTGAATATGGTAAAAGGGGACTTCTGTCCCTTTGACTCTGCCCCTTCGGGGATTACGGGCGTGATGTTATGTTATATTTATGTTTCCTTTTTCAGGGTTCAAACCTTGAGCGTACCAAATTTTATTGCCATCTGTTAAGTAGTTTAAGCATGAAGGAGTAATAGACAGCTCAGTTTCCAGCTCAATTCTATTTTTTGGCAGAATGTGGATGAGTGGGCTAGCTGACCCCCTAACTCTACCTACCCCTTCGGGGATTATGGACGTAATGATATGTATGAAAAAAAAAATAAACAAGCCAAGGTACACACAGCACATTTTTAACTTTGTAGAAAAATAAATTTATGAGACATCTTAAAGTAATTTAAGCTTAACAAATTTTCAAAATGTTTAATGAACTCTGACATCCAAATTAAGAATTAACTTGTGTTATGTATGTCATTGCTCCCACGGTAAAATTTTAAACTATTGAAAATTTAACTATGCTATGGAAATAATAATAATGTGCAGGTTAGTTAATTAATTATATTAGCATATATTATTTGCATTACTATAATTAGTGTTTAACGAATGATAATTTAAAAGGACTTAATAATTACTTCTGGCCAAAAACTATGTCGAAATTGACAATATTTGTCAATATCGACATAGTTTTTGGCCAGAAGTAACAAACTTATAGTTATTTACGCATTTTTAATATTAGTAAGGATCTCCTTCTTTTAGCTTAATCCTAAAGACTACGTACTAAGTCTAACTCGTGAGCTAAGCTAGTTGTTCGCTTAGCTGTTCAATAGACAAGCCCTTTCTCGTTCGCTATCGCATTAAAAGCTGAATTAGGGTTATTCATAGGGAACCCCGCGGTAGCCGGTCGACACCTGGCGGGGAATACGGACTCGAGGGATGCGCTGGGGTAAATTTATCGATAACACCTTTATGACTAAACTTTAACTTTTAAAAGATATTTATATAAGTTTTTATACATACATACCATCACGCTTGTCATCCCCGAAGGGGTGGGCAGAGTACAAAGAACGACAAGGCCCTAAACCACATTCAGCCAAAAAATAAAATATTTTATTTTGGAGTATAAATAATTACGCGGAAATATTCAATATAATAAACGGGTAAATTTAAACGGGTGTCACGTCATACTTGTGAACAAGTGCCACCTTCAGAGGCTGGTCTGCTCTGATTTACCTTTTACTTGTAATAATACTCGGCTGAATCTTCAATAAACATTAACTGTATGACTTGGTATAAATATTAACTTAATCTCTAAATTTTAATTTTTATATTCAATCTGGCATTGAAAAGAGTAACTACCGAGTTCCTTGCCGGTTTCTTCTCGGTAGATGCGACATTCCGAACCGGTGGTAGATTCAAAATTGTTCTATTTTGTACCTATTACTTGACGATTTATAAGTGCTTTTTTGAGGCATACGTGAATAAATATATTTTGAGTTTGAGTTTGAGTTTAAACATGTCCGTCTGAATATTAAATCGTATTTTTTGCATAATTTCTGCTATGCAATTCAATTTTACTTGGGTAAATAAAATTAGGATGGTGTTTCTTCGAACGTAATCGCTACGTAAGGCCTTCGTAGTCTCAGTGCTACAAACGATCGTAGCAGAGTACTAACTACGAATGAATGCTACGATACAATCAAATTCATCAGTATGTATTAAGCATCTCATTCATCATTCGACAGGCCTGTTGGTCGATTGGTCAGAGACCCTGGCCACGAAACCAAGGGTCGCGGGTTCGAATCCCGCTAGGGGCAAATGTTTTGTGTGATAAACATGGACATTTGTACTCGAGTCATAGTTGTTTATAAACTTATTTAAGTATGTCTATCCGTTCACCTAGTATCCATAGCACAAGCTTATAAGCTTAATTTGGAACTAGGGATTTGGTGAACGTCATCTGTCAACACGTTTATTTTTTTATTGGAATTATAATCTTGACTATCTTTTAGCGTCGTAGACAGTAAATTTATCGATAACTATATCGAGCTCACGTCCCATCACTAAGCCTATCGCACCGCCCCTATTCCACTCCGTGTACCTCGCTCAGCGTTACGTCACTTACGCCCGGCTGATAACTGCCTAATTATACCTACCTGGGTGAACGTACCGGCCCAGGTAATACCTACCCAGGTATTGCATTACGTAATACAGATAAGAGAAATCCGTATGTGTTAAAATTAAAGTGAAGAACTAAAAATAATTTGACCTCCACTAGATCGGTGAATTCAGAGTAAGCATTCGCAAAAACAAGGATGGTGTAGTGTTTGGACGTGAAATTATCGTTTTGCTTATTCTTGTACTCCATGTGAACATTTTAGCTCTTATTAAATAAGATTTATTATAGAAGAAGAGACTTTATAGCAAAGAATTAAACATAACTTGACATGTAATATATTATTTTTGTGAGTTTACGCGCTGTACCAACATTTTTGATAACAGGGCGGTTGCAATCTCTGGACGTGAAGTACTCTAATTCCTATTATACCCCGTTTTTTACGTTTCCACCCTATAGAATAAAATTTAATAAAACCTTGAAAAGTACATATTTAATATAATTATAAAAAGTCCAAACATGGCTTAGAATATAAGGACATGAATTTACTGACTAGGCGTAGTAACTGAACTAAAATCAAATTATTATGGACTAGCAGCGCCCGGCGGTTTCACCCGCGTAGTTCCCGTTCCCGGGGATAAACTATAGCCTATATTACTTGCTGATAAAGTAACTTTCTATTGGTGAAAGAATTATTCAAATCGGTCCAGTAGTTTCGGAGCCTATCCGATACAAACAAACAAACAATCAAATCTTCTCTCTTTATAATAATAATAATTCATTTATTTATTCAGACAATTATTGTACAGTCCACTGTTTTATTAAAATTTTAACAATAAATACTTAAAATACAGTATCCAGCAAAAAATCAAAGAAATATAGGTATTTCTTTTCATTTTCTGCCGGAAGAATAATAATTGTGGGACATTGGTGCGTGTAAACGCATCCAGTGCCCTATGAATGGACCGTCCATACGACCCGCGACCACATTCAGGAGGCTGGTGCCACTGGTCCTACGGGCTATTGAGGTGGCCCTCTTGCGCATAGTAGTATGGAAGCAATCCACGTGGGCTTCCGCGAAATCCCCGACGCACTACAAAAGGGGGGCAGCCGCAACAACGCCCTGAATGCATTATTATATTGAACACGAAGGGAGTCTAGCGCTCGTCGCGTATGTCTTTATAATACTTGACTTATTGAGCAATAAAAGCATTTTTATTTTTTTATTTTATTTATTTATTATAATATTAGTATTAGTATAAACATACATACATACATAATGTCATGCGTTTTTCCCATGGGGGTAGGCAGAGATCACGTACTTCCATTTGCTACGATCCTGACATACACCTTTCGCTTCTTCTACATTCATAAGTCTTTTCATACACGCTCGTCGGTTAAGGGTGCTGTTTACCTGACCTTTTGTTAATACATTACCTTATTAGTATAAATGTGTAACTATAATCATATTTGGCTGGCTCCCTTGTGTAAGACTTGTGTAACCTTTACAACTAGAAAACCTTTCGGCTCTCAGGACATTGGGATAAGCGGAATCAAATAAAAAACGGGACATGATACAAAAAAGCGTGTTGATCTAGGACAGGGATGGCGAACTATTGGCACGCGTGCTATGGTGGCACAATATACAAAATGATGAGCGCACAATTTTTTTGAGATCACAAATGTATAAAAATTATTGACAACAAAAACATCATAGTCAACCGCCCTCCGGGCATTTTAAGAACCGATTGTTTTGTCATTTTAGAAACTATGGCACGTTTGCTTAAAAAGGTTTTCCACCCCTAATGTAGGATTTAAAAAGTATGTACTTTGTCCCTTGTTCCAACCACCTGCCACTACTTATTCACAATTTTTCCCCTGACTAACACTCAATGGCCTTCCGGGATTGCGTCATAGTATATGTTTGTCAAATTTTTCCTAGCGTTGTGTCCCGTGCTTAGACTGAGTCTGCTTAGACCATGAACTAAAAATAAAACTAAGCTAGTCTAGTAATTTCATTGACGCTACTGCTAATTTGACCAACGTAACTCTGATACTTGGATTATGCTAACATTTATTTTAAACATGCGAATTTCATCACTTTTCTAGCAGAGCAGTGGTAGCTCAATGGTAAAAACACGCGCCTCTTAACCGAGGAGTGCGGGTTCAAACTCGGGCACGTATCTCTGGATTTTTCAAATCTATGTACGTATTTATACCACTAGCTCGACGGTGAAGGAAAACATCGTGATGAAACCTGCAAATTCAAACAACTTTGGATTTGTAACCATGATCCAATAAAATTGTCTGGTTGGATTACGAAGATCAGATCGGCAGTCGCTTCAATGTAAATATCAGACTCGCTAAATCCTAGAACATGGTCTAAGCGGACCCCGTCTAAACACGGGACATAACGCTAGGAAGATGATGAGATATCATCACTTTTCTCTCTCCGTCAAGCAAGCTATATCAATCCATACATACATTTAAAAAATCCAAAGTTACATGCCCTGGTCTCAACCAGAACTCACATATGAGACACGCGTTACCATTAAGTAACTTCCACTATCTTACGTATCTTTGTAAAAAGCAAAAAGGTCATTGCACCCGGAAGGCGCACGCGCACAGGTGTTCGCTCGATACTATCGATTGCCGCAAAAAATCGATGCGTGACGTCACAATATGGCGGCGCGCAGCTGTCACTTAACGGAGGGTCGAACAAAGGGGTGTTTTTAATTTTTTTTGGACACGCAAACGCTTTTTGATGTAAGGCTACATTGATATTTAGAAAGGGTCATGCATGTAGATTAGTCTGCCGAATTTGTTATGCAGTCATTATTATTTTACTTTGTAGGGTGCAAATCTTTTGAGGGAAAAGAACAATGTTCAAAGTTTTTATTAAAAATTTTTTTGAGTCACATTTCTGAAAGATGCGACGAGATCCTGTTTGACGCTATATTTTATATATTTTATTTTGAGCGATGGTAACTGAATGGTAAGGACACGCGCCTTACACGCGAGGGGAGTGGGTTCGAAGCCGGGCACGTGCCTTTGGATGCCCCTGAACAGAATGACGGTGCGTAACGAGTAATAAATAAAAATATTATAATTTCAATGTTTTAAGTTGTAGAGATAAACTTTAACCATAGTTACTTGTATATTTATGGTAAAAAAAAATACTTTTTATTTATTTAGGAAAGCAACGGCGCTTCATGTTACAAATTTGCAAAGTTTACATTAAGTAAAACACTTAATTTCTTAAAGATATAGCTAATTATAAATTTCCCTAGTGTAAGCCAGAAGTATCAGGCACTTAAATTCTAGGAGGTAGGGCTTTGTTATCGCTTAACAGTAAATGAATTAAATAATTGTTTAAATATTTGTGACTGGCAGCACCCCAGTTTCACCCACTTAGTTCCCGTACCCGTGTTAATACGGGGATGAAATATAGCTTAAGTTACTTGCTAATAAATGAGATGAATGATGTGAAGAGAGGAAGAACATGTGACAAAGAGAGTGATGAGTATGAATGTTAGTGGATGGAGAGGAAGAGGAAGGCCAAATAAGAGATGGATGGATTGTGTGAAAGATATGAGAGAAATGGGAGTGGATAGCTTGATGACGGCTGACCGGGACGTATGGAAAAGGAAGACATGCTGCGCCGACCCCAGGTGAACTGGGAGAAGGGCAAGAGGATGAAGTTACATGCTAATAAAGTATCTTTCTATTGGTGAAAAAAAAATTCTAATCGGTCTAGTAGTTTCGGAGCCTTTACAATTCAAACAACAAATAAAAAAATAAAATTTTCTTCTTTCTATTATTAGTATGATGTTAAATAATTTTTACTAAACATACATAGACAAGGAAGTAACCATAGACAAAGTTTAGGATATTAAAATGTACACGTAAGGCTTCTCAGCTATAATCGTGAAGGAAGTGGGGTTGCATTATGGTTTACTCACCTCGCCACATCCTGAGCTCTACAATGTTGCTACCATAGAGAACTAGCTGTAGAGTTTACAATTTACAAATAGTAAAAATAGAACGATTGCACTTTTAACTCGACTGCGACCAAACTAAGATAGGTTACGTGTTTTATTATACTAGTACATACATACATAACATAATACCCGAAGGGGTAGGCAGAGTCAACGAGGCAGCAGGCCCCCTCAACCACATTCAGCCGAAAATAAAACTGAGCTGGGTTAGATGGGAAATTGTGAAAGAGTAGTTACAAGAGGCTAGCTTGTCGCCTACACAATCACATGCCCAAAACCCGATATTCCATTAGTCACCTTTACGACATGCTAGGCAAGAACCAGAGTTGGCACATTCTTTTTAAGTCCCAGACCTACATGGGACCAACTAATTACTTTATTATTATACTAGTGGTCGCCCTAATTGAAATTAAATAAATATCCGACTACATCACATACATTGATCTGACTCCGAGATAAGTAGCTTAAGCACTTGTGTTACGGATATCAAAATCAATAGTGGTATTACAAATGTATACTTAAATAATGTATATTAACACCCAGACACAGAACAAACACAAGTATTCATCATACGTATATTTGTCCTGGGTGGGGATCGAACCTACAACTCTTGGCGCATGGGGCAGGATCACTACCGAATGCACCATCGAGCCAGTCGATATTATTTAACGTCTAGTAATAGAAACGATCTATCTGATAAAGTACTGTTTTCAAAGTCATAAAAAATACTCTGAACCGAAGTCGCGAGAATAGATCATTTCTAATAAATGTCCTAAAATTTTTCCGATATTTCTAAATTTATAAATACCTAATCATTTTGTTCTTATGAGAATTCAACATATTTTCACGAAAACTTACGTAAACACACATTCTAATAATACTACTTATGAATATGAAAGTTTGTTGGTACTCCTTCTACAAACAACAGTAGAGCCATGGATCGATATATTTTATAAGCTAAGCATATAAGAATAATATAAGCTATTAGTAGTCCAAGAAAATAGGCCTTTAAATACGAATTTGAGGTAAATACTTGAATTTTTGATATAAGTTACTTTGAAAGATTTAAAAACGATCTGTGAAAGTTTTTTGTAAAATCACCCCCGAGAACATTGAAAAAAAAAATAAAAAGTATTTGTTTTTGAAATTTTGGGAAAACGGTAAGTAGTAGAAAAAAAAGGTTTAAATAAAAGTTGTAGAGCATCAGATTTTATAAAGAAATGCCCTGTTTATGTTTTCGCTAACATTAAAATTATCCGAGATAGGGCGGTTAGAAGCTTGGGGATGATAGTAAATAGTCCGGTCAGTTTTCCATTTTGATCTGAAAGGATAGGACCAACGGGAAAATTTGTGTGTGCACTAGATATTTAACAATCCAGAAATTCAGGTCTCTGACACATCAGGTTAGCTAAAAAAAAAGCGCGGAAGATCGAAAAAGGCAAATAACTCATGAGTAGTGCAAAATATTGAAAAATGCTAAAGGTAAAAGCTATAGATAATTGAATTTCCTACAAAAATGGTATCTGCATATTTTTTCATAAGTGCGATGCTTTTCGCAAAAAACACGCCTAAGTGTAAAATTATTTAAAAATGTTTATCTTACAAGTTTTTCTCAATAAATAATAATGCGTATAGATATACATTATTAAGTCTATTTTTCAATAATAAGCAGCACTTAAAAAAATATTTTTTCCTTACTAAGATGAAATTTTTTTTTCTAGACGGGTTCATTCTTCTGCTTCATCTAGACGGGTTTTTAATGCAGAATTAAATCCTTTGGTTTATGCGAAATCCGTCTACTTAGTACCTGTAATTTATTAACTTTCATTGAATAAAGAGAAATGATCAGTAGTGACTGCCTGACCGAGTCAGGATTTCTTGCCAAAACCGAAACCGAAACCGAACATTAGGCAGCTCTCTTAGTTTTGGCTTAGGTTGACATATCATGTTGAAATGAAGTGTATCTTTACTTTTATGTCTCCTGACCCGGTGTCTATCTGTAATAGTGAGATTAGAAAAAAATATTGGTTACGTTTTTTTCTTTGGTTCAAAAAAATAAGAATGACAAATACAGCGCGTTAAAGGTCCCCGTGACGCGCTCACTCCAGACACTACAGATTTTTGAAGCGCTGTACTTTTGTAATTTTCCGAGTATTCGATATAGCAAAAAATTGTAACGTTAACCCATCGAGTTTGAGTTTGTTTGATTTGTTGAATATAGATATTTGATTTTAAACTTTCTCGTTGCATTGTCAGTAGAAATAATACTGACTGGACTAAACGCGATATGCCGAAACATCAAGCTGTAAGTACTCATGTAGTGTCAGTCTTTATCTTCATAGCGATATGTTCCATGCTTAGACGGGATCCGCTTAGGCCATGATCTAGGATCTAGCGAGTCTGATAATTACATTGAAGCCACTGCCGATCTGACATTCGTAACCCTAAGATAAGGGAAGCAGACAAATTTTGGATCATGGTTACAAATCCTAGTTGTTTAAATTTGCTGGTTTCATCACGATGTTTTCCCCTTACCGTCGAGCTAGTGGTAATAAATACGTACATAGATTTGAAAAATATAGAGGTACATGCCTGGGTTTGAACCCGCACTCCTCGGTTAAGAGGTGCGTGTCCTTACCATTGAGCTCTAGTCTAGTTTAGTCCCGTCAGTATTATTTCTAATGTTTGGTCAAAGCTTTTATCAAGACATCTGGTGATGCAGTGGCACTAAGTTTCACAAGTCCCCTAGTCCCTAATGATATCCAGGCTTTAATATGTGACCTCGATGACTTCAATTGGATGTGGATTATACTCAAGGATATCTCTTTCCCGACAGTTAACTCTGTAGACTAGCGATTTAGCATGCTTATGGCGTATTGTGTGGCGTTTAATGTGGATATTTTGTGGGATATATAATAACCCCCCTTGTTTTACACAAAGAAACCCTGAGCACAGCTTGCTCCATAGTAGTCGCGTTAATACCTTACTTCATGCAATGGCGTGAAGTAAGTTCGCTCTACCTACCCCGCTAGGGAAATGCCCCTCTAATAACCCCCCTTTGTTTTACACCAAGAAACCCTAAGCACAGCTTGCTTTATAGTAGTCGCGTCAATACCTTACTTCATGTAATGGCGTGAAGTAAGTTCGCTCTGCCTACCCCGCTAGGAAAATGCCCTAGCAGGGTAGGTAGAGCAAACCGAACGCCATATGGCACGGTCCTTACACACCTCACTCGCTTCTTTAACATTAATAATTCCTTCATACTAGCTCTATGGTTTTGAACTTAACTAAACTAAACTTCACGCCACTTCCCTAGTGGGGTACAAGAGAACCAAACGTCGTATGGCACGATCCTTACACACCTCACTTGCTACTTTAACATTTTTACCTTCACTTTTCTGTTACTGCACGACCAATTTGGTCATGGTGGGTAAGCCTGGACCTTCCGCGGCTCCTTCATTCTTCCACTTTCGCTCAATCTTTCGTCATCTACTTATCCTACATGTCCGGATCACCAGAGCATGCTTCTTCTTACCTTAACTCCGACGTTGTCTTTCAGACCAACTCTTTTTCTTTCATCATTGTTCCGAACGCAGTCTGTGAGCGATACACCGCAGATTTTACGCAGTGCACGCACCTCGACCGCGTGCTTATTCTACTTCCATGCAAAACCCGCAGATATGTCGGTACCCAATAGTAAAGTGAAATTTATTAAAAGGTAGGTAGACCATCAAAATAAGCTGCTATAATGAGACAGTGCCGGTCTAATGAGACTAAAGACGAAAAGGTATAACGAGCCTTTAATGTTTAAAGAATTACTTAAAACTTCTAATCTTCAAGGAGTTATACCTTCCATCATCAGCTAAGCAACATAACATGATGAGTACGAGACGCAAATACTGAAATCGTTTTAGAAAAAATAAATCAAACACTTAACATATCGTTAAAATTTAAGGGTGGCCCTCGTTTTCATGGAATCCCATCACTAGACCAAGAATTGGTGAAATTGAGACTATTTCGAGAATAACAGTATGACCCTATAATATTGAAAGAATTATCCACGAACTCCTAATCGTTAAGGAGTTGTACCTTCCATCATCAGCTCAGCAACATGAGATTATGAATACCAGACGTAAATACTTGAATTGTTTTAGAAAATAACTAAAATAGATTGTACACGCCTATAATACTTGAGGGTTTCCCTCGATTTGCCTAAGATTCCTTCATCAGATCCAGATTTGGTGCCAATAAGACCAACTCAAGGATATACCCTTTTGAATAAAAAAAAGTCTAAAAATCGTCTTACAATTGTCGAAGATATCAATATTTAAAGAATCATAAACTAATACCTAATCGTTAAGGAGTTGTACCTTCCATCATCAGCTCACCAACATAAGATGATAAGTACCATGCGTAAATACTTACTAAATACTTAATGACGGATTACACACGGGAAAAAAAAAAAGGATCACTGCGGAATGCACCATAGAGCTTGTCGAATATTTTGTTTGACCTGTGCTGAATACGTAGACGTTGTTCTTGTCAAGGGTTTTCTTCAGCTCTCGTCCTCTTGGAAGAGTCAGACGTGACTCCTATGCAAAGAATTCAGACTCAAATGCAACATTCTTTGCATGGGAGTCACGTCTGAATTAATAAATCTATAACAAGTGGTCCTAAAATAGTCAGTGAATTGATTTTCCTATGTTGTATGTTTTAGCTGACCATGTTCATCTTGCACCATGTTAACTGCAGATGTACTGTTTTATATTTTGGTAGTACTTTATGGTTTATATTTCTTTTCCCAATCACAGCAGTTCCTGCATGAGCAGTCCCGTCTGGATGGAAGATTGAGTAAGTGTGATAGGCCTTGATTTTAATGCTGTTGAACTTATCTTTATTTACATAGACTTCAATAAAGCACTTATGAATATTAGTTGTGCTTCAGAGACAAGCAGTACATCAATGTTATGCTATGGGAGTAATATTTCAACATAATAACATAAACGACCAGGCTATTGATGTTCCAAGAAGCAACTGTATAAGCTGGCATTACTCTATTATAATTTTATTAATTATTGTTATTAAGAGGTTCCTCAGTATTGGTATATTGGTATATCCGGTTGGTCGATGAGTTTGTCTAGCTTAAGAACTTGTTCAGTGAGTTGGATTTCTAGGCTTTTGTTCTTGATAAAATGTTAAACTGTGAAGGGTTTTTTTGGCAAATGGCAAAAATTCAAATATTTGTTTTGTTTCGTAAGTAAAATTATCAAAATATTGAATACGTATTTTTTGCTTTATCGAATACTTGGAAAATTACAAAGATACAGCGCTTCAAAAATCTGGAGCGCGGCGCATTTACGGAACAAGTGACGTCACAGGGAACTTAAACGCGCTGTATTTGTCATTCAAATTTATTTAAACAAAGGAAAAAAAAGTAAACCAATATTTTTTTCTAATCTCACTATTACAGATAGACACCGGGTCAGGAGACATAAAAGTAAAGATACACTTCATTTCAACATGCTATGTCAACCTAAGCCAAAACTAAGAGAGCTGCCTAATGTTCGGTTTCGGTTTCGGTTTTGGCAAGAAATCCTGACTCGGTCAGGCAGTCACTACTGATCATTTCTCTTTATTCAATGAAAGTTAATAAATTACAGGTACTAAGTAGACGGATTTCGCATAAACCAAAGGATTTAATTCTGCATTAAAAACCCGTCTATATGAGAAAAAAAAATTTCATCTTAGTAAGGAAAAAATATTTTTTTAAGTGCTGCTTATTATTGAAAAATAGACTTAATAATGTATATCTATACGCATTATTATTTATTGAGAAAAACTTGTAAGATAAACATTTTTAAATAATTTTACACTTAGGCGTGTTTTTTGCGAAAAGCATCGCACTTATGAAAAAATATGCAGATACCATTTTTGTAGGAAATTCAATTATCTATAGCTTTTACCTTTAGCATTTTTCAATATTTTGCACTACTCATGAGTTATTTGCCTTTTTCGATCTTCCGCGCTTTTTTTTTAGCTAACCTGATGTGTCAGAGACCTGAATTTCTGGATTGTTAAATATCTAGTGCACACACAAATTTTCCCGTTGGTCCTATCCTTTCAGATCAAAATGGAAAACTGACCGGACTATTTACTATCATCCCCAAGCTTCTAACCGCCCTATCTCGGATAATTTTAATGTTAGCGAAAACATAAACAGGGCATTTCTTTATAAAATCTGATGCTCTACAACTTTTATTTAAACCTTTTTTTTCTACTACTTACCGTTTTCCCAAAATTTCAAAAACAAATACTTTTTATTTTTTTTTCAAATGTTCTCGGGGGTGATTTTACAAAAAACTTTCACAGATCGTTTTTAAATCTTTCAAAGTAACTTATATCAAAAATTCAAGTATTTATCTCAAATTCGTATTTAAAGGCCTATTTTCTTGGACTATAGATGATTTCAGATGTCATTACATTATTAACTTTTCAATGATAATTATGTCGTTGGATGATTTTCCATCTAACCCAGCCCATTGTCCCATGTTGGTTTGGGACTTAAAAATAATATGCCAACTGCGATTCGTGCCTAGCATGTCGTAAGAGGCGACTAATGGTATATCGGGTTTTGGGTATGCGATTGTGTAGGCGACAAGCTAGCCACTTGTCACTACTTTTTCACAATTTTCCGTCTAACCCAGCCCAGTTTTATTTTTGGCGGAATGTTGTTAAATGGGCTTGTTGCCCCTTTGACTCTGCCTACCTCTTCGGGGATTATGGGCGTGATGTTATGTATGTTATGTCCTTGGAATGACTAATGTTCTTGAGATGTAGTGACCTCCATATTTATGCAGCAAATCTGATTAACGGTCGAGGCTGCACTGAATCTATACCTACTTACTAATATTATAAAGAGGAATGATTTGATTGTTTGTTTGTTTGTGTTGAATAGGCTCCGAAACTATTAGACCGATTTGAATAATTCCTTCACCAATGGACAGCTACTTTATCAGCGTATAATATAGGCTATATTTTATCCCCGGATTCCCAAGGGAACGGGAACTACGCGGATTAAACCACCGCGGGGCGCAGGTGGTCCAGTATAAAAGACGATTTATTTGATTTGAATTTAACAAAATCGATTTTCGATAACCCGAAAAAGGGTAAAATGATGATGAGAAATAGTATACCATGCATCAATCAAGAATACATTAAATAAATCAATAGAGATTAAGCTAAAACGTCATCACTAGCCTTGTTAGCTAAACTTTACCAAATGAGCCTTACCTCAGCACAAACGCCTTCATTCTCCTCGTTTCCCACGCTGATTGTAATTCTCTTATCATTTACAATGACGTTGAATACAAATTCCGACATTATACGGCGAGCGACCTAGAATATCGAAAATTGATAACACGATCTTGTAATCATTGTAATATTGGAAATCTTGTCCCCGTCATGTGACCTGTTACCATAGCAACGGGCGACTGCCGACCCCAGCTGACGCGGCATCAACAAAATCTACCCATCCTCTTCTCACTCCTACATTAATATGTAAGAACAAGCGAGATGGAATCACGAGGGTTGTTGCGTTCAAGTGAAAGTACACCCTGCTAAAATCGATATCGCACAAGGCTGGTCGTCGATTATCCGTTCTTTCGCTCGTTATATAGACACGGTTCTAACTTTGCTGTTCCGTCGTAACTATTCGCAACTCTAAGCTGTAGTGTTAAAGTTGAAAGTTGTGTGGTAAGTTCGTCAAGTTTGGTTGTTGTGTCAGTCTGTGCACGGTGTAGGGAGCGAGCCACATCGACTAGTATTGATTTTCGCGATCCGCGTCCGATGATTGTGCGAAAGTTCGATTTATCGAATAACTGCTATTTGCTTTGTTGCTTGATATTGTGCACTTTCCTTGAAGATAATAGTCGGTTACTTAATCTTAAAGGCCTTAAGCTCGACCTTAGAAAAGATGCGCGAAAAGTCTCTATATGAGGTACTAGAATTGTTTTTGATAGAAATTAAAATTTAATATTAAAATTCTCTGTTTAAACCACGGACTAGTAAAACAAGAAGGCCTCCACGCTGTCATACTTCAGCGTGAAGCCATGTTTATGCATGTGTGAGTGAGATACATTTGGAGCGCTTATTATGTCAATGTGTGACGTAAGTTGCGTGTCAAGTTGGAGCACTTGAGGAGCTTCAACGTTTAGTTAGTGGCGCGGAGACCTTTTACTAGTCCGTGGTTTAAGCGTACTTTTTGTTTAATAAACCTACTACAAGCATTGAATTTTTTTGGATATATCGTAATAATAAGTAGGTAGAGCTTTTTTAGGTATTATTATCTAAGTAGATATTATTATTGCAAGATGGTTTTATTTAGATTCCATCCTTAAAATAGTGTATAAAATGTAATGCTTTCGTATCTCTGTTCGCAAATCCGCAATCCATGGCATCCGCAATGGTCGTGACGCGCACTCTGCTCGTCATGGCCAAATACTGAGCGGAGACCATTTTGGTACCTACCCTTTTTGTGTTTGAAAAGTTCCTATTTTCTGTGAACTGTATTTTTATTTAATTTATTTCGTGTTCACATGTATTTTTGGTGCCAATTTTTTTTCTTTCTTTCAAAATACTAACACTGGTCGTAAATGTCGTAAAAGTCGTAAAATATAACGGCACAGATTTCATTGGTCATTCTCGTTCATCAAAGGGGATATTTAATACAAAATAGTTGTTTCTCTTTTATCTGTACGATGATTTGTACAGATAAAAAGCAGTTCATTTAAACACCTCTTCTTTTTAATTATATTAGTGTTTAATGGATATGTACAGTACTTTCTATACTAAATTTATTTCGTGGAAATTCACGTGAAGTTAGTCAGATATAGTCATTATAATAGCTACGTTATAAGTCTAGATTGCGCGTCTCCCAGTGTATAGTATGTGAGAGAGTTATTGTTTAATAGAATATTATACAATAAATTATTTATGAGTGTTGGGTTTTAAATCTATATAGTTAAAGCAAGCTCGATGGCGCATTCGGTAGTGACCCTGCCCCATGCGCCAAGAGTTGTGGGTTCGATCCCCACCCAGGACAAATATTCGTATGATGAATACTTGTGTTTGTTCTGTGTCTGGGTGTTAATATCCAATATTTAAGTATATATTTGTAATACCACTGTTGTTTCTGATATCCGCAACACAAGTGCTTAAGCTACTTACTTCGGAGTCAGATCAATGTATGTGATGTAATGTGATATTTATTTATTTATTTATAAAGCATATTTTGACTTGAATTTAACTTTAACTGTATACCTAATTTACTCCAAATGCCGATACCGCATAAGGTTGGCTACATACTTGAGATACCTTCGGTATTCCAAGGCTGCAATGACTGCATACAGGTACGCCGTATGGTTTCATGTTGGTCTGGGAGGTGTTATGACGCGACGAGCAATTTGTCTCAACTACTTAGGTACCTAACTAATATTTATTAATCTCACTCACCACTTTTTTTTGCCCAAAAGTGGTAAATGGAGCTCTGCTTTTGACTTATGCGGTTAAGTATAAGTGAAAGTAATCTATACTTATAATAAATCTGTAGAGAGGTCAATTCTGTACATGAAATATATTTTCAAAATAACTATCAGGGGGTGATTAGTGATCGATACTGATGCCAAAAATGCAATCAGTAAAATTTTTGTCTGTCTTTCTGTCTGTCTGTCTGTCTGTATGTTCCTTATAGATACAAAAACTACTTGACGGATTTTAACGAAACTTGGTACAATCATTCTTTATACTCCTGGGCAGGTTATAGTATACTTTTCATCACGCTACAATCAATAGAAGCAGAGTAGTGAAGGGAAATGCTGGGAAAACGGGAGAAGTTACTCCATTTTTTAAGCTTCCGTCGCGTGTGCAGTTTTAATGGTTTAAGTTACATAGAAATCATGTATGACGGAAATAGTCCTTATAATATTAACCATAAACGCGGGTGACACCGCTGGCACAGCTAGTCTATACTAATATTATTAAGAGAAAAGATTTGTATTTACGTATTTTTGTGTGTGTGTATGTTTGTAATGAATAAACTCAAAAACTACTGTGCCGATTTCAAAAATTCTTTCACCATTGGAAAGCTACATTATCCGGAAGTAACATAGGCTATATTTTATCCCCATATTCTTACAGGAACGGGAACTATGCGGGTGAAACCGCGGGGCGCTGCTAGTAAAATATATTAGTTAAAATATCAATCATCATGTCAAAACATTGAAACAAATTAGAAATTGGCATGACGAGACTAAATGCGATATGCATTATGTAGTACATGAGTACTTACAGCTTGACGTCGGCCGTGTTGCAACGACCGCGGTCACGCGGACAGAAGCGAGAGAGATAATGCAACGCGTAAGTTTAAAATGAAATATAGAAACAAATTTCCAAAATTAATTGAATTAAAATAGGTTCCAATAGTTTAGTCCCATGTTGGTCGACTAAAAAATAATGTACCATTTGTGTTTCTTGCCTAGCATGTCTTAAAAGGCGACTAATAGTATATGGAGTTCTGGATTTGTGATAACGTAGGCGACGAGCTAGCCACTTGTCACTGCTTTTCCACGATTTATCTAACTGAACTAACTTTTTTAGCTGAATGTGGTTTAAGTTTGTCGTTCTTTGAAGTCTGCCTATCCCTTTAGGAATTTATTGATTGATTGGGTGCAATAGAACTAGCAAATAACGAAATATTACTGGATTTGTCGAATAATTATAAATTACCTAGTTAAAATATAAGTTTCATAAGTAACACAAAGATGGCACGCTCTTTTTATTCCCCCACATAACAATATTCATTCCGAGTCGGGGTGTTGGGGGTTGCTTTGTTTAGTCACCGTTTATGGAGGGTGGACGGCTTGCCTACCTCAATGTTGAATCAGCAACACAGTACTTGGGGGTGCAGAGAAGCATTGCTAACAAAGTATAAACTGATGATTGTCCGAAGTTTCAATACAGTATCGAAAATGTATGTCGACACTAATATTATAAAGAGAAAAAATTTGACTGTTTCTTTGTATTTTTGTTTGTAAACTACTTAACGGATTTAAAAAAATCTTTCAATGGAAAGCATAGCAAAATTACTTTATTAGCTACTTGCTAAAAATAATCAAACATGCTATATTTTATCACCGTACCCCCACGTGAATGAGAACCAGGTGGGTGAAACCGCGGGGCGCCGCTAGTCTATACTTACTAATATTATAAAGAGGAAAGATTTGATTGTTTGTTCGTTTGCATTAAATAGACTCAAAAGTACTGGAACGATTTGAATAATTTTTTCACCAATGAAAAGCTACTTTATCAGCGAGTAACATAGGCAATATTTTATCCCAGTATTTATAGGGGAACGGGAACTACGCGCTGTGGCGGATTTAACCTAAGGCCCAGTAGGCCCGGGCCTAGGGCGGCCAGATATTAGAGGCGGATAATCGTGATAAAAATTAAGTGATGACGCTTTAGTACTGAGAATTATGGCCTGGGGCCTAGGGCGGTCAAGGCTATAAATCCGCCACTGACTATGCGGGTGAAACCGCGAGGCGCTGCTAGTAATCAATAAAAGGGTAGATGAGTCCAAGGCAACAATGTGGGCAGGGATTGAAGGGGTGATGATATATACGTATATGGTTTGCCTAGCATGTCGTAAAAGACAAGTAATGCTATATTGGATATAGAGCTATGCTCATGTAGGCAGAAAACTACCCACTTGTCCCTATTTTGTCACAATTTTCCAACTGCCACTGCCTGGTTAATGACCCACTAGAACGTAAACTAAAGATTAAATAAATAAATAAATATCCGACGACATCACATACATTGTTCTGACACCGAGGTAAGTAGCTTAAGCACTAGTGTTACGGATATCAGAATCAACAGTGGTATTACAAATATATACTTAAATATTGGAAATTAACACCCAGACACGAACCAAACACAAGTATTCATGACACGAATGTTTGTCCTGAGTGGGGATCGAACTCACAACTCTTGGCGCATGGGGCAGGGACACTACCAAATGCGCCATCGAGCCAGTCAAAACATTATAATTAAACTAGTTTCACTGTATTTCCCAGTAGGGGTAGTCAGAAAGAACCACACGCCATGATCTTTACGCACTAGAACCTAACTCCTATTTAACTACTACTACTTCAAATAAACTTCAGGCCACTTCCCTAACGGGTAAGGCAGAGAAAACCGAATAATTGTGTCGTCTTCTTATATATGAAAATCTCTTATCACGGTGTTTCTGGATGAACTCCTCCGAAACGGCTCAACCGATTTCAATGATTTTTATTGGTGAATTCAGTAGTTACGGAAATAGTCGTAATGGTTTTTTCTCTTAGCCCCTTCCCTCAATTTTATCTCGAAAACTCTGAAAACTAGTGCATATGTTGTTACAGGTCTGACTGCATATCACTCACTGTTCCTCACTTCACTGTGCCCCGATAGCTCCGGCAACCCTATATCTGGCATTTTGTTTATTGTTGCGAACACAATTACTCACTAGCTCTTTTCGCCTTGCTTTGTCTGCGTATCGTGTTTCATGTTAGATGACCCAGTTTCGTTCTCTACACGGCCGGACTTAAGCAACGAATTTACTTTCATAGTTTGACTGAATTTTAATATTTCGATCGAATGTGTCATTTTGTTTTATTTAATTTTCATGGTATTTAATTGTGTTTGTTCTGTGTTTGGTGTTAATATCCAATATTTGAGTATACAGAGTCATTTGTAAAACATTAGTAACCTCGCTGGGGTATATTACTGACATTTTAAACAATAACGTTTGTTTTACCGCTTTTCCTAAATCGACAAAAAACGGCTTTCCATACTAAATGACCAAACAGCTGATGTAGTTTGTATCAAAATTATTATTTTTTTTTCTATTTAAGAAAAATCGTAGAACAAACGTTGTTGTCTATGATGTCAATAATCTACTCCTGCGAGGTTGTTGATGTTTTACAAATGACCCTGTATTCACTTATTTGTAATACCACTGTTGTTCTGATATCCGTAACACAAGTGCTTAAGCTACTTACCTCGGAGTCAGATCAATGTATGTAATGTTGTCGGATATTTATATTAAAAATAAATAAATTCTCCAGACTGACACACCAATTCTCTAGTTCCAAACTAAGCTTATGCTTGTACTATGGTTTCAGGGGAACCGATAGATGTACTTAAATACGTTTATTAACATCCATGACTCGAGTACAAATGTCCATGTTCATCACACGAAACATTTGCCCCTAGCGGGATTCGAACCCGCGACCCTTGGTTTCGTGGCCAGGATCTCTGACCACTCGACCAACGGGCCTCGGATTTATAAGTATATGATACCATCAATTTTAGAAAGGTACTCCAAGAGGCAATAAGGGTCTTATGGCTCTTGGAACCATATTAAGAGCATGACATCGACAATTCAATCAACGCCATCTGTTGACACGCTTATTGAAACTACACTTTTATGGCATGGTAGACGAATATCACCACACTTTTCCACAACTTATAGTTTTTTATATGGAGATGATGGAAAAGTACCTATTCTATAATCCCGCAAAAGTACCTAACCATAATACTTTGGAATTTGTTTGTCCATCTGTATATCTATATAGGTATCAGATGCAAGATGTAGCTACGGATGACTTTAATAAAATTGTAAAAAAAAACTTTTGGTTAACTCATAGCTTTACTTAAATAAAACCAGTATTCCAAAATATTATAAAAACAATAAATATTACTTACATAACGACGCCCGTAATCCCCGAAGGGGTAGGCAGAGCCAAAGGGGCAGCAGACCCCTTTAACCACATTCAGCCAAAAATAAAACTGGTCTGGGTTAGATAAAAAAATGAGAAATACTAGTGACAAGTGGCTAGCTCGTCGCCTACACAATCAACCCCTTTAACCACATTCAGCCAAAAATAAAACTGGTCTGGGTAAGATAAAAAATTGATATAGTGACAAGTGGCTAGCTCGTCGCCTAGACAATCAATATTACTCTAGTGTCTATGTGTATAAATGGATCTTTGGGTGAAAGCTAGTATTAAATAAAACTCAAATGTGTGTTTGTTTGTTTGTATTGCATCAACTGTAACACTTTCAGTTTTCATCGATATTGAGCAAAGTTCACCTACATTATTATAACTGCTTACACAATCGTGTGAAATTGTTCATAAATACACTACATTTCTGAAAAAAAGAACTGTTTTACGATTTCGAAACAGATTTTCTAGTTGGTTTGTGAAAAAATAATCATTTAAATTGTTCTGTACGACATAACCTTGTAACGGCGTCTTTACGTATATATTTTGATTTGATATAAATGTTCGATACTAATCAACAATTCCACACGTAATGCAAGCATAACAACGCATGCTATGTCATTATGCTCTGACCCTTTCATGACAATACACACTCGACACTATTATGCCGTTTCATTTTTTGTTTAAGCTTTAAGCACCAATTTTCTTTTTAACAAGTCGTTCGAAATAATTAAACGACTAAAAATCTATAAATATCTTACTATGTATAGGTTAAAAATACATGTTATAACATTTTTACAAGTCTATCTTTAGTTTATTATTCAAATCAAATGAACTATTCGAATAATTTGGTGAAACGATCGTAGTTTGGTACACGTTTAATGCAAATAGTACATTTGATCCATTACGGTTTAAGTACAAATAAAAATGTAAAAAAAGAAATTAAAAAATATGAAAGCACAGGACATAAATTATACAGAACGCAGTACATAAAATCGTTCTACTTTGAAATTATACCAAAACTATATCAATAAGTACACACCGGAACATATTTACAAACAATATGGTCGTGGACATGGTAGGTACACTAAAATTAATTAATAAATTCGCTAAAAAACAATTAATTATAATTGCACATACAATCAACTAAAATTTCATAACTAGGAGTATTCTTCTATTGGTTAATTATTCTTATAATTAGTTACTATTTACGTATGTATGTTATTTCAACTTCAGAAATCCACAAACTTAATAATAAGACGGATCGGAGTTCTATTTAGAACTTTATTCATATGTGAATCGAAAAAAGGTAAATAAATTAAAAACATATAGGTATATTATATTTTGTAGAATATAATACTTTTCAATTATTGGTAATAGTAACAAGCCATGCAGAATGAAATATTTATCTACTTTTCATTTTCAAATAAAAAGCGTGCCTAATTCAGCCGTGGCGTAGATTAAGATACACATGCCAGTAAAAGTATATAATAGGTACATAAATGGGTACAATGTAGGTAGTTACTAAAATTATATAATATAGTAGAAGTATTTATATTTTCAGCAAACTACGCATTTAAGCGTTACTTAATCGTAGAATAAACATTAGATGAGGGTTATAATTGTAATATACTCTGGATTCGAAATCAATTTCCAGACTGTAGAGTGCCCAGTTTTTTTTTTTAATTTTGACAAATCAACGGGTATTACTCAAATAAATAGGATATTAGGTTCAACATTACAAAGAATATAGCTGGAAGTTAGGAAGAGTGCTGGGTGATACAAAATCTTTAAAGATCCACACGTAAGCCTTCGCCGAAATTAACTCTAACAATGAAGATAATTATTCAAGTTCCAGGCTTTGAAAATAACGTTTATCTTTATTTCTAGTTAGCACGTTGTATAGAACGCATCATAAATATCATACAATATTGTTGTATCTAAGGCACATAATGTTTAGGCTTTCAATTATTACTCCATATCGTAACAGTGGTGCTAATCAAAAAATTAAAAAAAAACGTGCAGTGACATACGAGATTATTCAGCCAACAACAGTTGTTTTAAAGGTACATTTGTAATTTTTATCAAACGATCTCATATGTCGCTGGCACATCGAAATCATCGCAAAGCTATCAACAAACTACTACCCAATCTACTAATGCTGATAATAAAATAAAAAGTTAAATTACACCTCTTTGCTTTACATTATCTGTTTACAAATCTTTATTACAATAATAACAAATGCATTTCATACAACATGTTCTGTCCATCGTATGTAATAATACAGTGTATTACTCATTTTACAGCACTAGCCGTGCATATTGCCAATCATACAAAACAACTATTTCAATATAAGACACGTCCAGAATGAACAATTGAATCACAGTCTAGAATTTTCGGCACCAATGAGCTTTTAAATTCGTCACCAATATTATAACTGTCATACCACTTTCCAACCTCAGATTGTACAATACGAATTTGTGTAGGTTCTTCGAATCAATGTAATCAACAAGCCTTAAGTGACATTACTATTAACTCTTCTAACTGTTTTTATATCTTCTAATGTCTATAGCTAGCAATTGACTAATTCCCGCCTTTCTGCCTAGTTGAACTATTACAGCTGTAATTATAGTCTAATATAGTTATTTTGTTTTGTGAAATAGCTATGTAATAATTGTACCAAACCGCTTTTTTAATTTTAAGTCCAATTTCATATAACCCAGTCTGTTCGGCCACGTCTCGTCTATAGAAAAAATATTTTGCAAGTCAACTGTTATGAATATAGGATCAAACTACTCTCAGTACCAATTCTAGCTTTACTAAAGCTGTATTTTTATAATTAATTTTATAATTATTGCTTCTCATTTATTGCTACGTTACCTATCCACCTATGTTCCTACGTTAAGAAAAGAATCATTAAGGCATCAACCGAAGTCAGTAATGGTAATAAAATGTAATATATTTATATAAAATCTATGAAAAAAGGAAAGCCTGTATATTATTGTTTGAAAATCATATTGCTTCTACGTTAATAACTTTTTCTTGTATAATGAACGATGTGACAGCTGATATTGAGTTAAATTGCCAATGTGGTTAAGTTTATTTTTAGTTGAGTTATTTCTTGTACAACTCGAGCCCCAACCGCTAGTCGTTGCTCAGTCGCGAGCTGTCACACTTTATTCGTCTCCGTATTTCACTACAACTTATAGTACTTATAAATCTAGACCTATTAAAAATCGTGTATATATATTTGGATTTTTTTAAGTGTAATTTGGCCACAATTTTAGGTTCGGCCCCTTATTAATAAGCATAAGGGGCATTATAAATGTAAATATTTTTTCATTTTAAGTTATATTTAATTTACATTGTAACTCTAATGACTAGCTTTTCTCGTATGGCCTCGGTTTGCAAAACAAATAGTTTGACTGAAAACAATTAAGTACAATAGTTACTAGAATTTTGAAGAGAAAGGATCATAACAGTTATTCTTCTTATTTTATTCTGTAACCAAAAATATCTTCACTTATATATATATCGCCTTACAAAGTATTTGCCATATATATAATTTGGTTACAGAAAACAATGTTATAATCTTAAGTTTAATTAATTATTAATGAATTGCAAAGTTACAGGTATGAGCGGATGGATTTATTAAAAGAACACTACAATTTACAAGTCTCTAACTTTACTTTTTATGAAAGGCACCTATAAAATGTCCCCGACGATAGTCGAACTACAATATCGTATTGTCGTTTTCGATTTGAAAGGCCACTCCACTGGTTTGTATAGAGCTGTTTTGAGATCAAAAATAAGCACTGCCATAGGCGTACGCGGGGGGGAAGGGGGGACCTTGTAACTCGTGTGCCAAGGTACCTGCTGGTCTATTTACTATCATTAATATTGTATTGCCCCTTAGACCAAAAGCTGCGCACGCTCATGAGCACTGCGCTTACTAGTTCTTACATCAGCATTGTCAATGTTACGTTGGTATAGAATATAAAAATAAAGCCTTACTTTGTGCTTAACACTTTGAGTATTATTGCTTAAAAGCGTTTGTGCGCTTGTACCTTCCTTTCAAATGATTATTTCATGCCATTTAATAAGAAGTATGCACGTAGCGATAAGAGCATAAATACCTACACCACAGGATATTTAAACATAAATATCAGACTACATCACACACTGATCTGTCTCCGAGGTAAGTAGCTTAAGCACTTGTGTTACGGATATCAGAATCAACAATAGTTTTTCAGTACAAATATACTTAAATAATATTGGATACTAATATACACTTTGCTATTGAATAATAGACTAATCCGATATTATGAATCACCTGACCATTAGCCTGTAATTTTAATTTATCAGAATTCTTTGGATATAGAAAAAAATGGATAAACGTTTTGTGCGTTTCAAACATAACAGACTAGATGATTTTTTACGTGAAACTTAATATCATAACTTTAACTTTTTTTTATATAAATCCATTGCCATTTAGTTTATATGGTATAGCTTAAAAGCCTAATACATATTTATATATTATAAATACATGAAAATTTAAAGAACAAATAACAGTTACAAAACTTCTTTTAGTTAGGTAAAAGGAGACTTTTATTGGCATTCATTGCGTCCTGAATTAAATTATTTATGCCCTATTACGCCACTGCCAACTGCGGCCCACACTCATATCTGACCATTATTTAAGCGTTAATAACGTAATAATCGAACAACGACAAATGACGGTTCGAATCGAAAACGACAATCACATGGCCACTAATTTACAACTAAACTAATCTCTTAAGCAAGGCTCGTCTTTCTTAAATATTCGTTCAATAAATTAAAAAATGTAATCTAGTACCGCTTATTCTATCTTTTCAATACAAAACACACAACAATGAAACAAAAAACAACTTATAATATCACACTTTCGTCAATCAAAATATTGTTTTGACCCTAGTATTGGAAGCATTATTTTCACATTCCGCTTTCCTAACTGTCTTACAGCCCGGCAAAAAAACACTTCACAAGCTGTACTCTCAATTAACATTTTTTATTTCACTAAATTACTGGAAGGCTTGATCATATCATACTTGTTTTATATTCTATAAAAATATTAGAATATAATATGTTGTTTTTTAATTTTCGTAGCTTTATTTTTACATAATTATCGTTGGAGTATTGTATTTTGTTATCGCCTTAATGAATAATAAATGTTGGCTGTACCCACGGTCTGTGGTTACTATTTTGTCGCTAGATGGCGCTGTATAAATCGCACGACGTTACAAAGTCATTCCGTTCGGACGTGTTTAGTTTTGAAAGTCTTTATAGATCCCACAGGCGGTGGATACGCCGGTTTCATTGTAAAATCTAAATTTCAACTACATCATCGCCCACGATCCTGTTAAATTAATATTTACATTTCGCCCCACGTCTTTAACCGCCGCCGTGTTGAGATATATGTGAATTAATTAAACCACCACCGAAAATGTATGAGTAGAACAGTAACCAAATGAGTATTTTTGTTTCTGACGCTTACGTGATTGTATAAACAATATCAACTTTAAGCTACGTATTCGTGGTATTAAATAATTATAATTATAATTATTTTGTTGCGCAATTGTTGTTTAACATTGTTGTTTAAACAGCCATAAAGTTGCTGGAAACTTTGTTTAATTAAATTCATATTTCCAAGTAGTGATCAACCCTGCAACGCAGTGTTGACAGCAACTCAACAACAAGTTGCTTCAACTTTGTTGCTCAACAAATTTTTACCATGAATACGTAGCTTCAATTGGACGTTCAATAATATTGGACACTCAATATTAGAATTTGAAGATCTATTAAAAGAGTTGTCACATCTAACTATTTTTTTGGATCTTCAATGTTGCAAATTTTAGAGATTCAATTAAATAAAGAGTCTACAAAACGAACATCGTACACATCCAACTAAATTATTGAATGTTACGAAAATTATTCACATCCAACTTTTAGATGAATAGTTATATTTCAGTCAGATGTTGCTCGTTGAATATTGTTGAATGTTTATTTTGCAATTCTCTGTAAGCATCAAATCTCTAAATCCTCCAAATTCAGGTTTTAAAAGAATGTCTTTTAACAATTTTAAACCTGTCTAAGAGTTAAAGAAAATTAAAGTACATTCGAAAATTCAATATGTGCCGCGGCATTTTTTAAATCGTCATCATCGTCTCTTGTTATCATCATCTCATGTCTTTAAACGCCAACATTGACCACAAAGAGTTCCCACATTTACCGTCAAGACCAAATCGGCATTTCCTAGGCCAACTTCCTGACTCCTGACTAATACTGAGAAATCTCAATATTGAAAAACCCACATACATTCCATTTTCAAACGCCGAAATTGACAACAAAATGTTCCTTACCCACTGGCTGTTATTGAGTAATGTCAATAAAGAAAAACCCATGTACATTCCATTTTCAAACGACATTGACAACAACGAGGTCAATACAAAATGGCGCGGCACATCCGATTCGGTCTGGCTCACACGGTCCGGTGCGTGACCGGCCGCCAGTGCGGCAGCGGCGCCGGCGTCCACCGCAGCACGGTGCTGGGCGGCTCCGCGCCGCTCTTGAGCGGGGGCGGGGGCGAGGATCACGGCGAGTGCAGGTCCGGCGCCGGCTTGTCGGGCGCGATGTCGTCCGATTCGACGACCGGCCCGACCGACGCGCCGGTCGTGTCCATCGCCGTCGCTTCCGATGTTATCACGCTGGATTGGAAGAAGCGTTCTGGGGACGAGGTTTGGGTGATTTATATTAACAGTCATAGTTTAGATTAGGATATCAATCTATTGGTGAAAGAAGTATTTGTCTCGGTTTCGTGGTATAATTCAAGTGCTTTGGTTTACTGCTTTAAATAAAATTTAAGAATTTAGTTGCTGAACTCACTAGACTTCTAATGCGGAATGCGTAAAATATTCCTTTTTGTAAAATATGTAGTTTACGGTGAACATTTTGTATAATATTATGTTACTTTTTGGTGGTAGCCCAATGGTAAGGAAACGAGCCTCATAACCAAGGGGTGCGGGTTCAAACCCGAGCCCGCACCTATTGATTTTTTAAATCTATGTACGTATTTATACCACTAGCTCGGCGGTGAGGGTAACATCGTGATGAAACCTCCAAATTCAAACAACTTTGGATTTGTAACAATGATCCAAAAATTGTCTGGTTCTCCTATCCTAGGGTTACGAAGGTCAGATCGGCAGTCGCTTCCTTGTAATTATCAGACTCGCAAAATCCTGGATCATGGTCTAAACAGGCCTCATGTAGGAAGATTATTATGACTAAAACAATGATCACATACAAAACGGTTCTCGAGCTGAATAGATGTTAAAAATGCTTAAAAATACGAATGTATCATCAAGTTCATACCATCATCTAGTAGCACCACGTGATCAGCGCCGGTGGGGGCTGTCATGATGTTGAACTCGTCTTCCAAACTCGTGAAGGGTGCATTCCATCTGAAAACAAAATAGCTTCAGTCAAGCGTGCAATGGGCCGGAAGGACAAACCTTCTTCAGTTGATAATGACTAAGTTAGTTTGGTAAATTAGATAAGCATTTTTCCAAACTTAGGGAGCTTATAAGGGCATAATACAAAAACAGTCTTATTGGAGAAAGCATTTAAAGATTTTGGATTCCTACATTCTATTATTATTGTCCTTTTTTTAACCGATAAAAAATGTAATTTTGAGCCCTTAGGTTTTGAAATTAAATTTTAACAAAATTTTGACTTAAGTCTTTATATTATTAAAGGTGAGATATGTAGTTTTATTGCATATTGGTACTTATTTGCATGATATATTTAATTCATTTATGTAATAAAGTAATAAATACTTTTCTTATAGAACATACAAAATCTAGGGTAACTAAGTTTTGTTACCTCGGTGGTGCTCTAGTAGATGCCCTGGGTGCGTAGAGGCCTAGCCCCCCCGGGGGGGACACGCCGCCGCCGCCCGCGCCCCCCACCCCGCCCACGCTGCCCACGCCTGGCACCGCCCCGCCCAGACCCACACCGCCTATCGACCCATAGCTCGCATAAACCTGAAAAGATATACAAAGAGGGTTAGTGATAATTCTTTCCAAACCTACTTATTGTACGGCATCCGGCTCGAAGGACCAATATCCGTGTGGTCGAACTTCTTGATTCTTTATTTTATCCTATTGGTATTTTGGGTAATATTCATTTTAAATTCGTCTTTCAGGTTTTGATTTTACTTCAACATGTAATCAACAACAAATATTGCAATGAAAGCCTTACCATACCTTACCATTCTCGTGTTTGCGTAAGCATTAGTAAACATATTCGTAATTATTGCTAATATAAGCAAATCATAGAGTCCCTCCCATTAATGCTAACGTAATATTTAAACGACTGTATCACTTAAGAGTCAATTAAGACGTTAAGAACTGTATGGTACTAACCTGCTGCTGCGTGTGAAAGTGGTTGAAATGCGATATAGGCGGATGGCAGTCTGTCCTGTAGGCGTGGGGGGAGCGCCGCCGGGGGGAGGCGGGCGGGGACCGCACCTCGGGGGACGCGGGCGACCCCCCGCCGCTGCCCACCATCTCGCTCGCTGGAAACGAGTAGAGGTCTTGTCAGGTTTATGTGAGCGTTCACCTCTGAATAAAGGCTTTTCGTTGCCACGGGCACTTGAGCTGGTCGTGGATTGAGGATGCTGGTCTACTGATGAGATGATGAAGTAATCTTCAGTTTGGGCGGTTTGGGCGGTTCACTAGAGTGGTGCTGGTTCTACTGAGCCCTCTCTCTGGATTGGATTGGATCTGGATCTCTGGATTGTATAAATCAATGTACGTATACCACTTACACTGCAGATAGAGAAAATATAGTGATGAAACCTGCACATTCAATATCCTTTGGATGTGTAATCACCATCAAATTTGTCTAGTTATCGCTATCGATGGGTAATACAGATCAAAGATGCACTTCAGTGTAATAACGAGACTCGTTAAGTACTGGATCATGGTCTCTAAACGAACCCGACTAAGTACAAGACATAACGCTAGAAAAAATATTAGGGGACGGGACGTACTTAGAAATGGTATCTTTTATATAAATAACTAACAGCGCCCCGCGGTTTCACCCGTGTAGTTCCCGTTCCCGTGGGAATATGAGGATAAAATATAGCCTATGTTACTCCTTGATAAAGTAGCTTTCTATTGGTGAAAGAATTTTTCAAATCGGTCCAGTAGTTTTTGGGTTTAATCATCACAAACATATACACACACAAAAATACAAATCTTTCCTTTTTATAATACTAGTATTGACTAAACACTAACTAAACTTCACACCACTTCCCTATATAAAAAAAATCATTTTATGTAATCAATGCTATGTACAGGCAATTATTTAGATGCAACTGGAATATTAAGCCAAGACATACGCTTACCATGTCATATTAATATGGCAATTAAATAATGAGTAAGATGTAGTTTTATAAATGGTAGTCTTTGCCTCCGTACTACATATTAAAATTTGTCTTAAATTACCAATTTTTTTAAATCTTCTAAGTAGAGGATATAAATAAGTGAGAGATAGAAAGAGCCACTCTCTCTCATTCTTAGGTTCTTCTTTCAGAAGAGGATTTGTGGATGCATCTGATGTTTTTTTATAGATAAAGTTGAGTGGTAGGACCTTCCCAAGTGGACTCCATGAAATGAGTTCTCATTTCTCGGGTCGCGAGCTCACCTGTTGACCTGATAATGGCGACAGGCCGCGCCATGGGCGGCAGCGGCGGCGGGGGCAGCATCGTGCTGCTGAAGTACGCCGGCTTCGGACTCCTGGACAGGCTCTGCACCTGGCAAGTGGAAATTAATTAACTAAGGCTCTGGAGAACTAGGGAACTGGGAAGGAAATTATCTCAGCACTGTTTCGATCAGGTACATACATACCCTGACGTATGCTATCCCAAAAAGTACAGGATCTAAAGATAAATAAAGATAGATAAATAAGATCTAAATAAAGATCAATTCTCCCTCCTTAAACCAAATTTAGCCAAGAATAAAATTAAGATTAAATGGTTAAGTTAATGTTGAATTGAGGAGCAAAAAACTGTTGAAAGAGTTTTTGCTAATCCGCTTAAAATTGTCGACAATGTTGTTTCTGATAACAATTATGAAATCCAAGTGGTCCTCAGTCACTAAAAGCTTGGAAACCCCTGGTCTAAAAGGACGCCTGGATACGAGTCATAGTGTGAAGAAGCATACCTGTAACTGCTGGACATCCGCGGAAGGCTCCTGACAGACGAAGGTGACGAAGTCCAAGGAGTCTTGTGGCGCTCCGTCGTACTTCCCACTAGAATGCTGACTTGTCAACTGCTCTGATGCTGCAACAAAATAATCATGAAATAGGATTGATGATACCGTCAATGTTACTAATAATAAAATGTATGATACATACATACATACAAATATATACTATCACGCCTGCAATCCCAGAAGGGGTAGGAAGAGTCCAAGAAGCAAGAAGCCCCTTAAACCATATTTAGGCAAAAAGCGAATAGGTTGAGTTGAATGTATGATGCCAGCTTTTAATGAATTGCCTAGTCGTCCAATTAAATGACTAATTCAACTTAAACCATATTCATATTGATTTGGTTACAAAAAATATAGGTAGTACGATCCAAAGATTATAATATTTTATGAAAAAAAAAAATAAACAAAGATATACTTTGCTAATTATTTAATTGAAAAAAAAATTTTATTAGCAGCACTTTTCGCAGATTTTACTTATTTTTTAATCTAAAAGATGCACTCAAATGTTTCCTTAACAGTACCTATATGGTACCTACGCGGATCCGAAATATTAATATTTAAAATAAAGTATTAAATATACAATACTACATTTATATTTAAAAACTATACATACTATATTTTATAGTAGGGTCGGAAACCCTAGTTGTATCAGTTACAAATGTTAATGTTTACCTGTTGGGTGTGTATCGGTGGGGGGCGGCGCGTGCTGGTAGAATATTGTGTTGGAGGGCACCAGCGGCGCCTGCGCAGCGCTCAACCCCGCTGAGCTGTGGGGGATATCTGCAATCAAGGAGACTGGAATGTACAATGTCGCCACGATAGATTTTCCTTCGAGTCCGTTGTGATTGTAATCTTAAATGTAGGATGATTATATTTAAGGTGTTCTATGCCAGTAAAGGAACTTGTCAAACTATCCTTTATTAGTAAGATATTTGTATAGGCAAGGTAAGGTAAAAAACAAGAAAAAGATTAGAGCCACTTTATAAGGAACCCCATGTTATTATTTTTTTACAAAATTTAGTTTAACCTTTATTTGCGTAAATAATACAAATACATATGCTTTGTAGATTTTGTACAAGACTAACAAATGCTGTGAACATAGCATATCGTAACTACAAAGGTTTTATTATATTCTTTATTGACTAAGGGACCCCTAAAAGAATTACTACTTTGCTACGTCATTATTCATAAAATAATGTCATCCCAACTGCAAATTCCATATCGAATCATATTTCCAGGAGCTAGGTATCAAACCCGAGACTCATGCGACCTATCTTTACCGGGAGACCCACGGCTCGTCGCGCTAAAAATAACGCGCTATATTTAACGCGCCACGTGTTACAACGCGTTAATTGGGTTATTTCATGTTGACGGCGGTGTCAATAAGACACGAGTAAATGTGTGATGCAAGAAAAATGTCCAAAGCTTCACTTCTATAAATAGCGACTTAGACAGGTTGCGTAAACTGTAGTATAATAATAATGTCCTCTTAACTGATATCGGTCACGGCGGACAATCTTAACGAGGATTAGCCATCTGCGCAGGAGATATTATAGTTCGCAAACACAAGTGCATTCTCTCTTCCTTCAATCGCATAGTCCGGTGAGACGGCAATTCGACATGACCGTAGAGAAATCAATACTGAAAGAAGTGCTGTCCGATGCACGGGGTGATTAAACCGCCAACTTCCTGACTCCGGGCTGTTACTGAGTAATTTAAATGTCGAAATAACTCAGCCTCAAAATTTGGCCCGACCCGGGATTTGAACCCGGGATTTCTTGGTCCTTACGCGGCGCGTGCTACTACTAGACCAATGAGGCAGTCAACTGTAAACTGTAGTACATATGATACACGAACACTGCTAGCTGAGAAGGTATGAACACGCATGAAAGAGATCATCATCTTCATCGCGTTTTGTCCGGTGCTTAGACGGGTTAGACCTTGATCCACAATTTAGCGACTCTAGTTATTCATTGAAGAAGTCTAGTCTGACCTTTGCAACTCTTAGATAGGGCAACCAGACATTTAGGATCATGGTTACACATCCATAGTTGTTTGAATATGCAGGTTTCATCATGATGTTTTCCCTCACTGAAAATTGTTGTGAATTGAAAAATCCAGAGGTTAGTGCCTAGGTTTGAACCCGTACATCTCAGATATCGTCGCGTGTCCTTACCATTAAACTACCACCGCTCCTAACCGCATGTGAAATATATTGGTGCAAATCGCAACACGTATCTTTGAAAAACAGAATTTTTTATGAAACTAAATAGTGGTTTTGTACTACTGAACAAATTGTCTGGTTCGCCTAAAGTTTGCGAAGGCCTAATTATAGTCGCTTTTCTGAAATAACTAGATTACAATCACGATCTGAGAGAGAATCGGTTTTGCCAAACACATAAACAAAACTGTAAGTGCCACTATAGACCCACTTCAATATAAATATTCTTCTCCACTCCCAACGGATGACATCGATGGACCATTGGAAGTTCTAGAATTTTCTGGAATGTAAAATTTATCAGTACTCACTAAAGCAAGGTCCAACTATCATAGAGGGGGTGGCCCTCTCGGGAGGAGGCTCGAAGGGGGGAGGCGCGGGGCTGTTGTACCCGCAGTAGTATCCCGACTCCAATTTTATCCCTCCTCCGGACCCACTCGGCGATTCGGACCCAGTCTCTTGGAGAATTGAAGCTGGAATAGAATTACACACTATGAGTGTCCTGGGAACATTCTCAGTATTTCTTGTAATCAGCGTTGATGCCATACTGGTCTACAAAGTCGGACAATTGTTGAATGACGATCGATTTCAGATATATCGATTTTTCGACTATCTTATCGATTTATGATAAATCGATTTTTACAAAGAATGATGCCTTTCAAAATTCATTAAAGTTCTCGATTCACATTCGTTCGATTAGTGTTACAACAGTCGTCAGGAGCTGTCCAAAGAGTATTAAGCTCTTTTAGCCAAAAATGAAACTGAATTTGAGTTTATTGGAAAGTTGTGATAAAATAGTGACAAGTGGCTAGCTCATCGCCTGCACAATCACACGCCCAATACGCATTAGTTGTCTTTTATAGCATGCTAGGCAAGAACAACGTTTAGCACATTAATTTCTGATATATGTACATAGTAAGAGTTATGTACTAAATGAATATAGTCAAGTGTTTATAACAATTATTTCTAGTACATACATAAATATCACCACGCCCTCCATCCCCGAAGGGGTAGGCAGAATCAAAGGGGCAGCTAGCTCCTAATACTTTTAGTAACGTAAGGGTATTTTTATCGCAGTTAAAAAATTAATTCGAAAGAAATGGAAACAACAGTTAACTGAACGTTTTGTTTCATTGGAGGTTATGAATGATTGTTAAGTCTTTTGGAATACTATTTTTAAATATAGCCTTAAACGCACATGCTATGCCCATGCTACGAATAATAACTCTTACGTCAAACGTTGTTAAATTTTAATCAAAAACCAGAATTAATTTTTGAAAGATGTCAACAACAATCCTTAGGAGATACAAAAAAGCGTTGTATAAGAAAGAGTAAAAAGTATTCAAATAGTTAGTGTTAGTGTTAAGTCAGACATACCTTTAGACAACTTCCATAGTTCCTTCGAAGAGAAGACGCCAGTGGCTAGAATAATATCGTTGCAAATTACTCCGTTGTACGGATTGTGGCTATAGCCTGCAAATAGTTCAGACACTCGTTAAGACTCGCCCCAGGGGCAGCTAAGGGCTCTTAATCTAACGAACACTGTCATCTCTGGAAATAAACTATGGAGGTGGGATCAAAATCAAAGCTGTCTTCGTTGCATCCAAACGATAACATTAGGATAGAAAGAAGCAAGTTTAAAAGTTGTAGATAAAAATATATGGAATTTGATGTCAGGATAAGAAGGCAACAATAAGATTAATAAAGATCGACTTCAATAAGCAAATAAAAACAAGAGATTTTATTTGAAATTATAAAAAAAATATTATGTAAAATGTAAGAAAAGTCACTTGATTTTACCCACCTTGCGAGATTGCATTTTTAAGCAATAACAGATGAAACACTTAATTTTTTTTTTTTTGAATGAAACGAAGATGTTATGATTTTGAATACTTAAATTAACAAGTGTCGTAGATTAGTTTCAAAGAACTATATCCATTTAATAACTAAATAATTCTAAGACACACATAATCTACACAATACGACATCTATAAAAGAAATACACCAAGATATTGTCAAAATAAAATAGGGTTTCTAAGTGACCTGTATTTTATATACAGTGATCATTACAATAATACTCTTATATCAAGCCACAAGTGAAAAACTTCAGTACTAATACTAAAATCAGTGCTTTTCTAAGTAATCAGAAACATAACCCTACAAATAGTTAAATCGAACTGAAAAAATAAGTATGTTACTACTAATAGTCTTGTTTACTACGTAAACAAGTTTAGATGATGAAACAGACTTATTTGCGTACGAACAAGCTCTGTTTTTCGTATGTGTTAGAAAAGCATTGAAATTAATGAATAGAAAAGAGAAAGAACACCGACTACAAATACAAATAAGTTCAAAAAACAAACGACCAAACATTACGAATTCGTTGCAATTTTGATTTCAAATGAAGCATGAAAGGTGTGAGTGCAAGCCAATGCTGGGATTAATAAATGTCAAGTATTTAAAAAATGCACAAATACCGTGAACAAAAATGAAAACACCAAAATGTTTTTGTGCGAAACCAATCAAAACATTGTTCTTTCTTCAATTTTACAACAATTACAATCAGTGCTGACGCAGTTGCCTAAGTTTCTTGCAATCACGTATAGAAGAAGCGAAGAATAATACGCCCCAAGTTGGGCGCCAGACAAAAAAAATAACGATAAAAAAATTGGGTATTCCAAAAACATACCAAACTAAATACTTAATTAAGTATATCGATTTTATTTGATTGAGATAGAGCAAAAATCGCAATTTTCTTGTTTGCAAGATTTTTTAATTAAATAAAGACGTATAAACGGAAAAAATAATTAACGTTAGATCGCATCTTTAATAAAAATGAATACAGCTTTCGTCTTCAGAAGAGAGGGATGCAATACGTGTACCATTGAAATGTATACATAATATACGATAACAATTTCGTAACTATCCCTACAAATATTATAAACGCGAAAGTTTGTATGTATGGTTGGATGTTTGTTACTCTTACACGCAAAAACTACTGAATGGTTTTTAATGAAACTTTACAATAAAATAGCTTATACAGCCGATTGACGTATAGGCTATGATTTATCGATGTACCACGCGCAGAAGCTATAATAAATATAGCAATACTCTTCCTTAGCAACCAAAATACCTAATCTCAGACTGAAACAAGCGACGGCATCATCCTCTGATTGTCACAAAACTGTAGAAAGAACACACGTCACGGACGACTCCGAGGTTGTTACCTTTGCTCTTAGCGTCGTGTTCGATCTCTTTGTCCCTAGGCGGGTGCGGGGAGAGCGACCCGCTAAGGATATCTGAAACACACCGGAGCGGTTACGACTTATAGACATACACGCGCAAAATGTATGGGAACTCATCGGTTCTACTTGTAAACGGCTAGAAAACAAGTACATAATTGTTTTCTTTATAATTTGCTTTAGACTACCTAACCTCAACTAACCCACGGACCCAATTTTTTTAACTTCTTTCAACGTTTTAGGAAATATATTTATTAGGTGCCGCCTTTGGGGACTGGTCTGCTCTGATCGGGTAATTTTTTTTTTTTATGTTTTTTTTTTTGCTACATAGTAATTATAAATGTTTATTTTCTTATTTCACACCAGGCCCACTTTGAAACAAAGTTTTGGTTTAAAGTTAAATATGATTCTTACATCTTTGTTAATACTGTTGTTGAAAAGAGTAACTACCGAGTCTTTTGCCCGATTATTCTCGGTAGATGCAACATTCCGAACCGGTGATAGAATCATATCTCTTTTAACTGTTTTTGACGAATTATAAGTATTTCTTTGAAACCTATATAAATAAAGAATATTTTGACTTTGACTTTGATTCTTTTCATAAGTGGTCGTCTATATTAAATGTGATATACATTAATTGTTTGGTATAATATCTTTTACTTTCATTGTTCCACAACTTATTTCAAAAAACTGGCAATAATCATCGTGTGTATTTTTCGGGTTATTTTTTATCAATAAATAAGTATCAAATTAATTTAATGCAATTTTTTAAGGTAAAGATTTTTTTAATTTCATAAATCAATACAGAACGTTTTATGTAAGAAAACTATTTCTTAGAGAGTTAGAAGAACCAATGTCTTTCATTCACTCATAGACGACTAGTGAAAATAAAATATAATTATATAGAAATGTAACGCTTTACATAAACCCACATTTACACCGGACTATTTATATAAATACATTATGTAATTAATATAATTTTACATTTGCGTGTGACTTATGTCAGTGCTAGGAAATAAAGCTGTATTTGTTAGAATATATTTTACTGTATTTTAATTATAATGCAACATTGTATCAAATTACCTTAAAATAAAGATTGAAGTTAGTATCGCTATAGTACATATATCCTTTAACTAGCACTTTTTTGTTTTGTTCGATTGTAAAGAACATTTTACTAGGTTTATAAATAATAAATATGAATAAATAAATATCCGACTACATCACATACATTGATCTGACTCCGAGATAAGTAGCTTAAGCACTTGTGTTATGGACATCAGAATCAACAGTGGTATTACAAATACATACTTAAACATTGGATATTAACACCCAGACACAGAACAAACACAAGTATTCATCATACGAAGTTTTGTCCTGGGTGGGGATCGAACCCACAACTCTTGGCGCATGGGGCAGGGTCACTACCGAATGCGCCATCGAGCCAGGTTTATAGATCCGTTATTATCATCATAGGCTGAGAACAATCTGAACTTTCTTATAGCCACATCCTTATAGCGCGGGTTTCAAGGGGACCACAAGACTTAAAATTTGCTTTTCTAACAAACCATTGAGCATTTTAGTAGGCACTATATACAATATCGACTGCCTCCTTGGTCTGGTGGTAGCATGCGCCGCCTAAGGACCAAGGGGTCCCGGGTTCAAATCCCGGGTGGGGCCAAAAAAAAATTTGTAGCTGGGTATTTCAATATCGAAATTACTCAGTAACAGCCCGGAGTCAGGAAGTTGGCGGTTTAATCACCCCCGTGCCTCAGAAAGCACGTTAAGCCGTTGGTCCTGCGCCTGACCTCTCTCCGGTCATGTCGAATTGCCGTCTCACCGGACTATGAGAGTGAAGGAACAGAGAGTGCACCTGTGTTTGCGCACACACTTGTGCACTATAATATCTCCTGCGCAGATGGCTTATCCTCTTTGAGATTGGCCGCCGTAACCGATATCGGTTAGGAGGACATTATATACAATATCAATATCAACATATTGGATGCGTGCACTCCTACAACATCATATAAGTGTTTCATTTACGGTCTTAGGATCCTAAATTCATAAATATGACAATAATAAAAACTAAATGTATAGCCTCAGCCTACATAATTTCCAGATTGAGCCAGCGTATTTTTTCAATTGAATGTTTATTATTTATGTATAGGTAACGAGAATTTCATGAAAATTGTCCAATATGCTTAGCCAATATGGTTGATACTTATGGAAAATATTTAGTAGTAAAATATTAGAATTAAATTATTTTAAAAGTAAAATAGGTTGATGGGTCCATTTGTAATTAATAAGATATTTTCATTTAAACTGTACTTGTACCTCTAACAGTAAGAACGTTCAAATTACAGTTACATTTCAGTTTTAATATAGTAACCAAATTAACCATGATGTAAGCAGACCCCAACAAGAGTCTAGACATTAGTAAGATAACGAATAGAAATGGAAATATCCTTATTCATGTAGGCTTTACAAAAACACATATGAATCGTTTTCATTGCAGCTAAGTCATTACAAATGCACCGATCAATTCTAAAATCTACTCGGACGTAAGTGATCTCTAGACCTGGAAGACCGTCGCTCCTATTACCATAGCTGTTGATGAAGTTGGCGAGATACAGGTCCAGCTCTCTGACAGACACGTTGATGTGGTAAGGGTTAACGCAGAGCCCCGGCTGGGTGCACTCAGGATGTTTCTCCAGCCGCTCGCCATCGGTGCTTTCTAGGGGTATCGCTTTGAACAGTATCACCATTACCAGGTCTAGGCGCCACACCTGGAATGACACAGATATGGTGAATTAGATATTGATTTTAGGTGGATATTTTTATTGAATATTTCTGGTGGAGCCAGAGATTTCATGTTGTTTATGGTACAACGTCTGTAAAAAATATTATCAAAAAATGTTTTGTCTTCATTTTCTTTTGCACCAATTTGAATGTCAGTTATATTTTTAGAACACATAAAATAGTTTAGGCTAAACTAAGCTTCTTTTAATTGCATGTGGATTCTTACTGTTTAAAAGATGTATTAGAAGTTTTTTTTTTTCAAACTTAGTACATTAATCTTAAAACTAAACCTAACTATGAAATAATCACACACTATCAAAAAGTATAAAACATCATTCTGGTACTCATCATAACGCTCATCTGAGCCAATCATTAACGCAGTAACACTATACGTGTAGTATTTATTTATAAATGTATATTTCTTTATTTTTTAATTTTGGTTTTTCTGCTCAATGTCCTAATAAAGAAAACAAAATAATATAACAAAATAAATCACATTACATATAGTGCAACGATAGTCCTCACCTTGTCAGCCTGCCTTAGACAGTCTATCCTCCTCATCTTGCCCTTCTGGTCCGGGTTGGAGAGGACGCAAACGGCTGGCCTCTTCCCTGTGATGCTCAGCACGAAGTCCTCTCTGCAGTCCTGCGTGATGTCCTTCCGAAGCTTGCCAAGCAACCGCGACGCCCATTTTTGTTTCACTTCTGCTTTCTCGTTCTGGAATTAGTTGTGGAAATGTGTTATTGGAATCCAGGAGACAGTGGCGTAGCGAGACGGCGGCGATTTGGCCCGGGTTGTGCTATTTGGGAGTCAATAAAATTTTAATTTCTCTGAAAAACTTTTCACTGTTCCACATTTTTGTATTCATTAGTGGCAGTGTAACATATACTAATAGGTGGCTCTCATAGGTGCGAAAAAACACACGCCACCCTGGTGGAAGGTGCGGACCATAACCTCATCAGCATACAAGAAAGGTGATGAAAACATGTCACTTTATCTGTATTTCCTGCAACACTATCCTCGCAACAGTTGCGGCGTGGGCGGGAATTCATGACAAATACCTTCACTTCGCTGAAAAGGTGTGCTATTCGACAACACATGTATGATTTTTGGTGACACATTAATATTATCACATCTTCCTAGCGTTATGTCCCGTGCTTAGACGGGGTCCGCTTAGACCATGATCCAGGATTTAGCGAGTCTGGTAATTACATTGAAGCGTCTGCCGATCTGACCTTCGTAACCCTAAGATAGGGGAATCAGACAATTTTTGGATCATGGTTACAAATCCAAAGTTGTTTGAATTTGCAGGTTTCATCACGATGTTTTCCCTCACCGCCGAGCTAGTGGTATGAATACGTACATAGATTTGAAAAATCCAGAGGTACGTGCCGGGTTTGAACCCGCACACGTCGGTTAAGAGGCGCGTGTCCTTACCATTGAGCTACCACCGCTCTTACACACTAATATTATATTATTATTATTATTTGAGTGGTCAGACTTTAGCCACGAAACCGAGGGTCGCAGTTTCGAATCCCGCTAGGGGCAAATGTTTCGTGTGATGAACATGGCCATTTGTGCTGGAGTCGTGGATGTTAATAAACGTATTTAAGCATGTCTATCCGTTCACTAGTGTTTAGTTTAGATTAGGGCTAGGGAATTGGTCTGTCAGTCTGGAGAGTATATTATTTAATATTATTATATAGATTGAAAGTTTGAATGCAGTATAGTACATAGAATTACTTATCCAATATTGCATTTCCTAGTCATTGGTCTAGAATAAAATATATTTTTTACATTGTAGAAAAATAACTGTAAGACTATGTATTTTAGGATCAGCTGGGATTACGCTTGCATTTCGAATGGCAAATAAACTGAAACATTTAAACTTGTCCTAACATTGCACATGTATATTACACATATAACAAATAGACACTAATATCCTCTCACCTGTAGTTCATATTTGGTATGCCGCTCCTCCTCAAGACTCATCCGTTTTTCGTGTTTCTTGTAGTACTTCCGTTTCGCTGCTTGTAAATTGAACCACGTGTACGAAAAGGACTTTACAAAGGGCATCAGGGCCTCTATGAACGGATGGAACTCGTCCTGTGAACAGTACAACAATCACCAACCAGATTGACTATGTTGCCAAAACTTTTCGAACGGTCGCCATGTTTTGGTACAAAAAATGGCACCCAACGTGGTGGAGTGGATTTTTGACAAAAATTTTGAATAGGTTTTTTTAAGGTAATATTTATTATTTCATTTCATAAAATATTGAATAACAATCATTAAAAAACATTTTTTTAAATACTTTACAAGTTAAAATCTCATCTCAAGAAAATGAGCAAATTTAAAGTTTTTCATTTATTCTCATAATAAACGTTTACTTAGAATTTACTTTTTTATTTAGTTTACATGCCAATTGTATCTAATCGTTTTAAAGATATAGAATGATTATTTTTATCATTATTTGAAAACATTATAAATCCCGATTAAATAACCGGAATCCCATATCAAATCAAAACAATTTAAAAAAAATATATATACATAATTTATTTAAAAATAAACCCAAATGGTTAGAATGATGTCAATCAATCCAGCAGTTAAATATTTGATAATATTTTTCGCGAGAGATTCCAGTTATTTCATAAACATTATATATAAAATATATAAACATCGACGATTCATGATGTAAATAATATTATTATACACGTTAGTAAAATGGCATCACAAACATATCACAACCAAGGGTCACATCGAATCACAGAACGAAAGTGCGAATATATATAATGAAATGTTCTCCTTTCAGCAACATATTTTATATTATATAATTATTTGTAACAATTATTTCATAAAATCATCAAGTTTCTACATATTTCGTATATCTAAAATACAGTTTTGAAATCGGATATAACTAGTTTCTTTTTATCTATTAGATATATGTAGATATTCTTGTTCAATGTTTGCTTTTTTTATTCAACAGCGGAAAGTAGAACATCCCAAATATGTAACACACAAAGCATTCACAGAAAGAAAAGAAAATATACCAGACTGTGGTTTTTGAAAATAAAAACAGACGTAGATGTTCGGCAAAACCGGGTTGATTATAATTTTTTATTGAAATATTTCTTAAAGTTATTTTGCATTGATTCATGGAAACTGGAATGGTTAAAGTGGCGTTAATATACAATATTGTTGTAAGTTGATATTAAAGATTTAGCTATTCATGTCAGGTCTAACTTAAATTGTATTCTATTTGCCTTAGATTACTGATAACATTAAATTAAGATTGATTATAACTAAACTTTTAAACGGATATTGCTTTGAAATCAGTTTGAAAACTAATCCTTATATATTTTATCATGTTTTACATGTATTTATGAAAAATACTATATTGATAAGTATAATTGGCTAGTCTATGTATGCGATACCAAACTCGATAGCGATCTAAAAAAAACTACAAATAAATAAAAAAAAATAGTTTGTCCGCGCCGCGCGTTATGTTATATTTAATTAATAAAAAATATTAAACATACGAAGCTACTCATCTTGAAAACATTCGCTAAAAATAAGTTTTAAAAAATGACATTCATTCTCTCTCTTTTACCTCGTCAAAATTTATTATTCATACATACATAACATTACACCCATAATCCCGAAGGGGTAGGCAGAGTCAAAGGGGTAGCAGGCCCCTATAACTACATTCAGCTAAAAACAAAACTGGCTTGGGTTCGATGGAAAATTGAGATAATTTTTTTATCCGGTTTAATATTTCTTCTGAATTTTAATATTTTTTTAAATCACAAAGGTTCTACGATAAATTTTGCTCAATACAAACAGATTAAAAACTTAACGTCAATCAGAACACCAAACACGGCCTCTCACTTTTACACAAAGAACACATACACACATACACATGTACAAGCTGATCAGTTATTCACTTCGTCGCCTCATACAAATACAGTATTGTTGTATGTTGAATCATAATCGTAATGTATGTTAATGTGTACTGCGATTTATTCGTGTTTAGTGGCACATAATGCAGGTTGGGACATTGTTTACTTTTCGTGAAAGTATTCAAACAATATCTTATTTATTCTGTGATCAACGTTGACCTGCTTTTTATTAAAAAAATGCGAATTTAAGTTCAGTTTTATAAAAAGAAAAAGAAAATGGCTGACACCTGCGGTTTGAGGTCATTAACGTTGTCCGAATGCAGTTTGCCGTTGCATTGTTTTTGATTTGAACGAGACGCGTTAAAATGAGTAGAATATAAATAAGCCAATATAAAAAAGTGAAGAACGTGATATTCCCGTTTGGTTAGCGTTAAACTTTATTTTAACGAAACGCATTTGCAACACTCGCGATGAATTGTTCAAATAAATAATGTAGTCATTAACGACTTCTTTGTAATCCAATGAAAATTGTACTTTCTCCTCCAAAGTATTACGAATAAATGAAATATCAAGGTCTCCATCGTTTTTTTTTACATAAATAATTAAGATCAAAAAAGTTTTTAGTGAATCCTATTTCTTGTCTACTATGCTTTCACAACTAACCCACATTACCGATAGTGATAAAAAATGGTACTCATAAGTTTATACCTCAAGAAATAAACAAGATCACTTTCTCCTGGATTTCTTTATAATTCCGCGGGACTCACGATTCCGTCTTGACTTTTTTCAGTGACTTCAATGACAAAAATAATCGCTTACAGTGGACTTTTAGTATTTGGAGTTAACTTACGCGTCGCGAGTCAGCAACGTAGTTAAGTTAAGTCAGTCAGTAACGTAGTTAGTTGCTGACTGACTTGACTTTTGACGCGTCACTTCCAAGGCGGACTGGGCACAGAGAATCGAACGCTATAGGACGGAACGGTCCTTACACATCTCACTTTAACATTCAAAAATCTTCTCATGCATTAATTGTAATTATGGGCTACTGCCCATATCTCTTATAGTACTATCAATGAAACGATTTCATTCAGAAAAATCCCAATTGCAACACCAGGTCAGTCACAACACCGAGTTGGCTTGGGCACCAGACGCGATGCTGCCAGCTTGGCAGGACTCGAAAACTGTGACGCTGCCGGAATTCCGAGGAAACCTAAACCGAGAGTGAATCATGTCGGTGTATTTTTACATGGAAGTGCCTAGCGTATCTTTTTTCTTTCGTGATCTGTCCAAACGGGAAGATGTTGCCATCTGACGTATTGATTTTTCCTAAATCCGTTTAGAACATTATGTTGTTGTAATATAGTGATGTAAGGCTCGAGAATAAATTACCGGTGAATATTAAAAACGAACCGAACTTTATTATTTTCTCAAAGAACCTTAAACGTTACCTAGTTGTTAAATGCTATTACTCAATAAATGATTATCTGAATAATTAAAGCCAATATTGTGTTTCGTAAATATATTTAAAATGGTCACCTACTCTATTACATTTAATTAAGTTGCTACTTGCCGTATTGTTAGATTTTAATTTTATACACTACCAAGAATAATTGTTTTAATGGTTCAGTAGAATATAGAATTCGTTTTTAAATTATTTTACTAAACTACTCTATAAATAATAATTGTTACATCTATTACAATAATTATTGTGGTACATCTGTCCTCAAATTTGCAATACCTAAATGGTAACTAAGTTGTATGTTCCTTTTATGTTAACACCTACTATGTACACTAAGTGAGCAAATAAATGTTTGATTTGATTTGATTTGAAAATACATAAGAGAACCAGTGATAAATAAAATGAGAGGAAACCGTTTATCTTTCTACGGGCATGTGATGAGAAGAGATGAAAGACACGTGACAAAGATAATGAAGAGAGACCAAATAAGAGATGGATTTTGTGGAAGCTGATAAGAGTGAAATGGCAGTGGATAGTTTGATGACGGCTGACCGGGACGTATGGAAGAGGAAGACATGGGAGAAGGGCAAGAGAATGATGAGAAATACATGCGTATCTTATTTTGAATACAAGATTCATCAGTTTATATCCTGACCCTGGGGTCTGCTTAGCATTGTCTAACTTCAAAGATATAGTCCAGTTACACAGGATTTCTCTAATTTAAACCAAACCTCGAGTCTTTGAGTTATCTAGTAAGCAAGTCAGCTCTACTATTTCCACCGATATACTATTCTACGCAAATCGATGTGCAACAAATCCGAAATCGATCCACCGATCCGAATCCGATATAAACATTCGCCAACTTACGTCATATTCATCAAATGTCGATATCGCCGGGCAAGCGTAAACAGCGGGCTAGTCAAAACACCATTTATCAGCGGCTATTGGAAATTCGGGAATATACACAAAGTCTGATAATGCAAGGCTGTACTGAATCGACAGGCCCGGTCGAGTGGTCAGAGACCAAGAAACCAAGGGTCGGGTTCGAATCCCGCAAGGGGCAAATGTTTCGATGAATATGGACAGTTGTACTCGAGTCATGGATGTCTACAAAAGTATTTATTTAAGTATGTCTGTCCGTTCACCTAGTACCACAGCACAAGCTTATAACTAAGCTTAGTTTGGAACTAGGGAATTGGTGTGTCAGTCTGAAGAATAGTATGACTAGTTTCGTCTTGACGCAATCTTATTGAAAGTATTGAGATACATTGAGTTCCTACTTGGTTTGTGATATGCAGTATTCGGCCGTAATTATATGTACATATGTACTAAAACACAAAGTTACTGTATGATTTTATTTCGCGATGCATTACCACTAGATACATTACTAACGGGGCGAAACGCGATATGCATAATGTAGTACTCATGTACTTTGACTGGCTCGATGGCATTTGGTAGTGACCCTGCCCCATGCACCAAGAGTTGTGGGTTCGATCCCCACCCAGGAAAAACGTTCGTGTGATGAATACTTGTGTTTGTTCTGTGTCTGGGTGTTAATATCTGATATTTAAGTATATATTTGTAATACCACTGCTGATTCTGATATCCGTAACACAAGTGCTTAAGCTACTTACCTCGGAGTCAGATCAATGTATGTGATGTTGTCGGATATTTATTTATTAATCTATGTACTATTAAAACATAAAGTTGTGAGTAGTTATTTTAATAGGAAATGCCTAATCGGTAACATATAATTAGATAAATAAATTTAGCTTATGCTTGTGCTATGGTTACTAGGTGAATGGATAGACATACTTAAATACGTTTATAAACATCACTCGAGTAAATCACTCGAGTAAAAATGTCCATGTTCATCACACGAAACATATACCCCTAGCAGTATTTGAACCTGCGACCCTTGGTTTCATGGCCAGGATCTCTAACCACTCGACCAACGGGCCAGTCAGATGTGAGTTTTACTATAATGACGAGTTCCATTTGTACGGGTAGAGTGTAACGTACGAGAGCACGTAGACATGGGACCACGCCAGGAGAATCCGTGACGTCACGCAGGGTCCTGGCAGCGAGGGTTGGCAGCGGCAGACGCTACCGCTTCGCCAACTCTGTTGTGACTGGCGTTTGTGTGTATACTGATTCTGAGTAGCGTTCGATGAGTACATTGTACGTCTGTACAATGTACGTACTTGTACATACGTCTGTATCACCACGCCAATCACCATAGGCAAAGTCCAAGAGCAATAAACTTCCTAAGCCACATTTAGCCATAAATGATAATAATCTTCCATACAATACAAATACGTAAGATGTCTTTTTTAACATCCTAACTTATATTTTAGACCAGCTTTTGTCTGCGTTAGGTCTTAATTATTTCCGACACCTCTAACAAATATCATTATATTTTACCCAATATATACAAAAACTAACCAAATTATTTATCTAAACCTTCCTCAAGAATCAATCTATCTATTGGTGAAAACCGCATGAAAATCCGTGCAGCAGTTTTAAAGTTTATCGCAAACAGACAGACGCAGCGAAGGACTTTGGTTTATAAATGTAGTGATGCAAACATTAATTTGTTTGTTTGTAACGTATTTACCATCTAAACCACTTAACTGATTATAAAAATTTATTCACCAAGGTAAAGCTACGTTATTAATGAGGAACATAGGCTATACTTTATTCCTGTATTCTTACTGAAACGGGAACTATAAGAGTGAAACCGCCGGGTGGTTATTTACATAAAATTACTACTATGAAGAATATTTCACCAGTTTTTTTTTATAGCATACTAAGGGATCCGGACCCGACTCCTTCTTATATAAACCCATTTTAATAACCTATTCTAATATTGACTGTGACCTCCAGCAACATCTAGGTCAATCGCAATGAGGAGCCGTTACTTTGAAGACGTCCCATTATCAGCTGGTGCTCACTATATGCACACTGTTCATTCTGCAGTTCCTTGGCAATGATCTACTTCTGCATATCGTCAAGGATCTCACAATCCGTAAGTATAAAGTCCGTAAGTAAAAAAAATATACCTTGTCAAAAATTATTACTAGATATACATTTTTATACGTTTAAGGCCATAATTTTTCTACTTAACAAATTTATAACAGGATAATTTGAACTAATATTTATTAAAAAAAAAGTATATTAAATACATTTTCTGAGCTCAAAAGAAAGCGCCATAGAAATGTCTGCATCAAATGCTAGTTTATTTGTTACATTTTGAACTGATCATCGCGAAATTTTCACTATTAAAATAGGTCCCGCCAGAATACCAGCGCTCCTGCGGCGTTAGTTTGACGCCGCAGTAGCATAATGCTGAGGCAGGGACCCAATTGGCGCCAATCTGTTTTCTTTTTTCTTTTTTTTTTTACTGGTTTTCCTTTTTTGTACTATTTTGTCCTGTGTATGTATTAACAATTGTGCGTCCAATAAATGTTATTTCTTTCTTCTTTCTATTTAAAAGATATTTTATAACAAACAGAAATAAGTGTGTATACACACCGTCAAAAGACATAAAAATATAAGGTACCTCTCGTCGAGGGAAGAGTTCCCGAGGAACATTGTTTAGACTTTCATTAGATACAACAACTGGCAAGGCATAATCTATATTCACGGGCAAAAGTAACTTCGCCATAATGTAATCAAGCGTAGGACTAACTTGTACGACAAAATGAGCATTCTAAGTCATTGGCCTTCTTTTTAAGTAAGAATTAATTCAAGGAATTTTTATAAACATTCTAGTACTTTCATTAGGTCGTGGTCGTTTGAATTAGGTCATGGAATTATTGGTGTCCACTTTCCCAAATAAAATTATTTTATGCAAGTGAATGAGATACTGGTATACAATATATCGAACTCAAAAATATACTTTAATTTACAATACATACATTGTAGCCACATAAAATATTAAAGATGTATAAGTATTTCAAAAAGTTAATCAAAATGTACGTAATACAATAATATCGATAAAGACTTCAATCAAAAGAGTATATTGACCTTAGTTCTTAAAAATTATAAACCCTATAAAGACCAAACGGAACGCCATTTGCATAAAAATGCAATATCCTTATTAGCAGTTAATAATTAACAATCCAATAATGTACAACGTTGTTTTATTGTCGCAACAAATCATTCCATTGTTAAGTCAACCCTAAATTAATATACAGTTCACGTTAATGCAATAATTTACCACAATAAACTTTGTGAAGCGAAATTCCCTATTCGGATAGTATTTTGCATGAGTTGATAACTTTACCTAAAGGTGAATACACACTGCTGTTATTTTTTGGAGAAAGATTTTGTGACACCTTTAGACTAGATCACATTCTAGATATTGGGGCTACATTGAAACTGTACTAAATGATGTATTAAATAAATTAATAAATAAAAAATAGAACTGATCTCATTAATCTTCATGATATGTTATCACCTGATCAAGATATGTTTTACTAATAATTTTACCCACACTAACTGTACTAGAAAAACAAAATATAACATAGAATAACAAACACATCGTCCAGCACAGTTCCAAGACTGGGCTCGTTTTTAAATAGTTCATCATTATAGAAAAATAAAAGTACTCGCGTGCTCTCGCGTAATTATTCCACATTAGTAATAATTCCAATGCTATAGTTTATTGAAGTCTTCTTTTTTTTTTAATAAATAAACTGTAACAAAGTTGTGCAGCTAACCATGATTTACACAGCATATTAATGAATTAAATCAGTAAACCCTAACTTGTCCATAAATTAACCAACAACCCACGTCCAAACAATAAAAGTCGACATAAAAACAAAAAGTGCATTCAAAAACAAATTTTGCTTATGCGCATAACCTAACAAATAGAGCGGGAAAACCGCCATATTGGATACTCGGCCAAAAGCGCGCGAAAGAGAAATAATAAAACTGGCGGTCCTCGTAAAACGATCACAACACGGCTGAGATAAGGTGCGAATATTTGGCAAATATAAGAACAACAAATGCTGAGTATGTAGTAAGATTGTTGGCAACCAACTGGATACGACGATGATATCATGCGGGGTCAGGCTAATAAACGGTAGCTGTAATCTGTTGAGGTTTAATCATGAATCGAGAATAGGTTTAACGTGTTTTTGTAAGATTACGATGAACGGTGATGAGGAGTCGTTAATTAATAAGAAAGTAGGTTTGGCAACTGTCACGTGCCAGTGCGGTTAGAATCAGTAGCAATTCTAGTCTTTTTGAAATTTCTTCCTATGTATGACCTATGACAGAAATCTAGTAACTATGTTAAGTTAGAACAAAAATCGAAAGCTTCCGATACCTAAGTCTTGTAACGTTTAACACACACATCCTTAAATGGTTAATAATCTTGTCAGGTATTATAAAATTTGACTAACACAGGTGAGAAAATGGGTCCCCGTCTAAGTCTGGGACTTAACCCTAGGAAGATGATGTGGTGAAAAAAGCGGATACTTATGCTTTGTATTTTGTAAGAATTTGGCAAACAATTTATAATCTCGAAATCCATTAGGTGAACGATAGATTCTACTTGGAATATCGTTAAAAAATTTCAACATAAATACCGCTTCACCAGCACTTCTAGAACACCTTTCAATCAGCCGGCGCTTTGTTTACAAACGTTACCTACAGCATAGACAATAAAACTAGCATACCTTATCGAATCAAACAAACTATTAGGACAACTTCCAACAGCTGAGCCATGCCAAAACACTGGAGTGCGTTCACCCTGAAAATTTTGGCGGCAAATCGGCCAGTCTGACGTTTCCTTCATTATTATTTTTTTCTGTCTTATAGCTCGGTCCAATTTATTTTATAGATATTGGCGTCTGTTCATCGGGGTTGCCCGCTGGACTTGGCCGTGGTACCGCTTGGCGTGGCTAACTAGGTCGTCGACGTCACGGCAAAGTTGGCCAAAATCACCTCACAAGAGTGAATATGCCGTGGAAAAGCAAGCGGTGTGCCACGCGCGGTTTTGGCCGCTGCCGCGCTTGTACGCGCCCAATCAATCCGCTTTTTTATCAATGGAGCTACGTCTGGCAGGAATTTGGGGCTACGCGTAGACGCAAGCTTCGCGTGGTTTTAGACAGAGTTGATCCATGACAACGAACACGTGTTAGGATCAACATAGATGAATGGAAATTTGGCGTTACTATCTGATTCGAATGGTCTTTTATATATTTTCAGATAGAATTTAACCATTGTCATCGTATCATGTTTGCCATCATCGCTATATCTGCATTGCAATCTAGAGCTACTCGTACTAGTAGATTTATTAGGTCTTTTGTATGGTTTTAGATCAAGTTGATCAATTAGAACCACGTCACGTTTGTTAGGATTACCATTGCTGAATTCTAATATAGAGGTACAAGTAGATTCAATGGGAGTGTATTCTTACGTGGAATTTACTAGTTGACATATTCCGTTTCTTAAGATCGCTATTTAAAAAATTGAAATTAGAGATTGTTCACAGAGACTGGAATTATTATAATCTATTAAAACTTTCTTTGTTCATTTCTTTCTAATTTTTAATTATTTGGATAATTTTATTATCATTGTCTACTATCTGACGACACTAAAATGCTGACACATTTTGATGGTTGAAACCAATTGTGACATTTGAAAATTATCCACAGTGTCACGTTAGCACAAGCCACCCTATTTGAAGTATCGACGATTCCTTGTCTTACAAAAAACTTATATTTACAATGTAGAAGGCTTATAAATTACGTACTTCCATTGCCACGCGCTGATTTTGCGGACCCAGCGAGCATTTGCGCGAAACACGCACGTAATTTTACAATAAATCCTGTCTCCGTAAACGGAATGCGTAATGTTTCGATTATATGCATTTGGGTACTTAAGCGTGCGTTCAGAATTGATATTCAGCTACCGAAGATGCATTCGTGATGCGCTCCGCCGGGTTCGAATAAGCGTTAGCTTTGCATTGTTGCAGGAGTTTAAATGTGCCCGTTTACTGGTTTCGGCAGTTACTAATTGTTGTATTACAGCTATTATAGCATTGAACTTCTTATTGTTATTCTTTTGTAGCATTTAATACTGTGGTTAAAGGGGCCTGCTGCCCCTTTGACTCTGCCTACCCCTTCGGGGATTTGGGTGTAATGTTATGTAAGTATGTATGTATTTAATATTCCTATAGAACTATCACAATGCAGTTTTATCACAGTTTTTTGTAGAGAAATGTGATTTATACGCTTTCCCAATTAATAAGAAGTTAAGAAATGTTTCCTAAATAAAGAAAAAATAAATCTACAAATAATTTGAACTGATGAATGATTGAAGCCCGATTTCTCAATGGTCAATTAAAAGATATCAGGCTAATAAAGTACAATACGGGCAGTTTAAAAATGTTTTCGCCTCTTAGTACGTACGTTCGCCTCTTACTAAGTAACATAACGAATGACATCCACCAATCCGTGACTTCATACTTCATACTTTGTCAGTTGGTTAATATTTACCTGACCTTTAAAAAATCAAGTCTCCCTGTGTTGAATCGTGTTCTTTAAAAACAAAAAAAAAAAATTCGGAGACTTCGCATTATTTTTGTTAATGATCATCCCTATTGAATTGAATATATATCGCATAGCATACACACTTGTTTGTTTAAATCTTAACAATAATTTTACTCTAAGAAAATAAAATAAAAAAAGAAAATTGTCATTGATTATATTGGTTATTACTTACATTCATGACAGAAAATTGTCATTCAGATCAAAAAAGAATTTCTAAAAATAATTTGACGCCAAAAGTTTACCCGACCCAAAAGACAACTGCCCTCGAAACTTTATAATGTAAGACAAGATAACCTCACGTTAAAAATAATCCCAGCCAATCCTAGAATAGGTACCATTGCGTCGATTCGGGACTTGAATGGCACACATACGGTTTACGAGTCGGCATCGTAAACTCGGTGTCAGGAAAACACGGTCGTTTCGAAACTGGCCGCTGGAGCCATCTTCGGCGTTTGGTGTACCGCAGGGCACGTGTTTGGGCCCGATGTTGTATTAGTTATTTTTTTAACCTTTTTTTTCGTTTATTTCTGTTATTAATGCGTTATATTATTTAGAAAATGGTAATGACATATATTTTTGCAACAGATACATATGATTCTATTTAGGTAGGTATATCATAACAGGCAATTACAAATTTACTTTAAGGCATCACAATTCTGTTTAACACTCACAGTAGTATAGCCCGCAGCTATTATGTAATTCGAAATTCAACATTATATGAACTATACTCGTTATACATTAGGTTTATTTTGTGTTGATCCATGTTCAACTACGATCGTATTCCCATAAGGAGTCTTAGATTTATACCGTAACTACATTTAGTTTTTAACTATTTCTTAGCCTAAAACAATAAAAAAATGATATTTTAAATAAGAAAATTAGGATCAAATCCTCATTAATCATCGGATTAATAAGTAATTTATAAAAAATAAGTTGTTCCGGCCAATTACCCTTAGATAAACAATAACGTTCAGTTCTCTCTGCCTACTCAAAATTTTAGTTAGTTAGTTTTTAAACAATAACTCATAAAGTGAATCTACCTTAAGTTGAAACATACTAAGTAGGTGGTTTTTCGATTCCTAAAGAGATTTTCTGGGTTATTAAGTCTAACTTCAGAGCCAACTTCTACTATTACAAAGAGAATGCATGTGTTTGGAGTATGTAATTCCACATTCTATCTAAGTCTGATGATACTAAAATGGTCAGACACATGTCAAGATAAGCTATAGATTAGCAGATCAAATCGTTTAATAAACCCATCAGAGTCTACTAAAGTTCGATCTTCACTGCGTCTAACTGTTTGAAATTCTATTGTTCAAATAGTTTTAGATCAGGAAACCTAGGCTTCGAACAAGAATTATACCTAGAAATTGTGTTGAAAACAATTCTTGAGCTTGCTTAAGAGCTTTGTTGCAAGATTTTAAAATGAATACATGGGTTTTTATAATTTTTAAAGCTTTCAAAAGTGATGAAATTTTAAACATGAGACTTACATATAAAATATGTATCATAATTATAAATACAGAGATTTTAACGGCCGCAGATAAAAGCCGCTTAAAAAAGATAGTTTTATTTGCTTTTTAACTTTTATTAAAATTCTTGATGAATGTATGAATGAAAAATTCGTTAATATCATACATGAACAAATATGTTAAAACCTCATAAAAACATGAGAATCTCCAGTAAATTGTAAAATATTAGCATTTTTAAGAGGGCTAGGCATGGGTCCTTTTTGAATGCCGGCAACTCTTTTGTGACAGGTTTTTTTTAACCATTATTAAGAAAAGGTATAGTTTGAATTGCCGTAAAACTGTTTGCCGTAAAAAAAGTAGCGATAAACTCGTCAGTTACACAGCAACAAACCCAGTTATCCAAACAACTGCCTTTTTCGACATGCCAGGCAAGCAAAATAGTTTCTTTTCAAATCCCAGACCGACATAGGACATAGATGAAAATTTTTCTTAGTCAATACATAGGTACACACGCAACATCACACCCATAATCTCTGAAGGGGTAGGCAGGATCAAAGGGGCTGCAAGCCCCTTTAGCCACATTCAGCCAAAAATAAAACTGGGCTGGGTTAGATGGAAAATTGTGAAAAATTTGTGACAAGTGCCTAGCCCGTCGCCTACACAATCACATACTTAAAACCCGTTTTCGCCTTTATTTACCCCATTAGCCGCCTTTTACGACATGCTAGGCAAAAAAAACAGTTGGCACATTCTTTTTGTATCAATTTCATCATCCTCTTGCCCTTCTCCCAGTTCATCTGGGGTCGGCGCAGTATGTCTTCTTCTTCCATACGTCCCGGTCAGCCGTTTGTATCAATTTTTTTTTGTATCAATTTACTGTAAATAAATTATTTGTATTTGTATTATTATTTTAAGTCACAGGCCAGCATGGGACCAAATTCTTAGTCAAGTTTACCAGTATCCAAAAGTACATTAGTCGTTTTAAGTGAACAATCCAACAGCTCGCCGAGTAAACAGCGCAGTGCTATGGGCATCCGAATGTTCGTGTATTTATACCGCACACACCAGCAACTTTGAAGACCAGCAACAGCTGAAGTGCTGTGCAGAAATAGAAAATAGTTTCAAGAACTAAGGTCGTGGCGTCTGTGACAGCGGAAGATGTTTCCCATCTGACTAACTGGTCTTCTGTTTCGGGCGTTAATTTATACATATATTTAATAAGATTAAAGAATCAAGTAGCTAAATGGTGACACGCATCGCCTTTGTGATAGACTTTTGTTTAAAATAGATGATATACTGAATTTAACTATTACTTACATAAAATCTATTATTTATATCACTAGTTCAGTGGTGAAGAAAAATATCGTTAAAATCAGTTAACCTGCATAACCTGATATATTTTATCGCAAAATGAACCAGGCACAGTAAAGCATAGTCCAAGCAGATTCCGATTAAGAACGTAATATAACTTTAAAAAGATAAGAAATAAGACTAAATCAAATAATTCTAATTCTATCTAATATCTAATTATTAGATTTTAAAGTGAAATATTTATTTTAGTTTTTTCGAACCCCAGAACAAACAATATCATTTATATTGCATGGTTTGGGATGGTGAGGAAATGTGTTTTACTTGCTGAATACGTTGTTTTAATTTGGAATATAAAAAAATATTTGAAAGTTGAAACAACGGCAACGAAGGTATCCTTTATATTAGAAAAGGCAACAGTTTAACAGTCACAGTCAATCATCATTCCCCGCTTGCAGTGAGGGCACGCCCCAGCTGCAATAGTACCGACCTTCCGATCTTATATCGAACTTCCATTCAAAGTTGCCGATGGTAATGCAATCTGGAACATTCTTTGTGTTCCGGCGTTCCATGTTAATACGGAACGTCTTAACCAGATGCAGTTGGTGCGTGGGACCGAGCGAGCAACATTAGAACGTCTTGCTTTATCAAGATACGTGTCACCAGTCGATTGACATTTGTTTTATGAGATGTTGAAAATACGTCAGCAATAAAAAGAAAAAAAAGTTAATGACGTTAATATTAATTACTCTTATCATTCAGACAACACAAATTACATACATTACGTACAATCTCCGAAGAGGTAGACTCCAAACATTTATAACTAACATTTAATTTGTATACCTGAGAAACTGTAAGAAAGTATTTACATGCGGCAATCTCATCGCCCACACAATGAAAAACCAATAACTAACAATACACCATTAGTCGCATTTTACGACATTCTATGCAAGGGACACAATTGGCACATTTATTTTGAAGTCACAAACCAGCAAGAGACATAAACGTAACGTCATTTACACTTCTTTTAGTCTCAGAACTGCATTTGCGCAGCCACTTAGTCAAACTTCAAGCGTGTTGTACCTATTGTAATTAACTTACGTCAGGACGACGTATAACTCATAACATATGACGTTAGTTCCTGGAACACATCTAATACATCGTGTGTTATACTTCCATTATTTATAACGGGACGAGACAGGAATATCGAATGTGGCGGAATCTCGCACCAAGTAACGAACAACTAGGAAAATACGTGAATACTTTTCAAATGGCTTGTCGAAGGCAATCCCGAGAAGCCTTATTTAAAGTTACAAGTATCGCTGAATACGATAGTCCTATGATTGACTTCTAAGTAAACTTTGACAAGAAATTTGATATTCGGTTTAAACTAGCCAACCAACATTTTTTTACAACACATGACATAAACGCCCATTTTGGCCTGGGACTGAAAATGTCACCTGTGTTCCTCGCCTGACATGTTGTAAAAGACTAGTGGGGTTTATGATCATCTAAGCGACGAGCGAGCCACTTGTCACTACTTTTCCACAATTTTCCGCCTAACTTTGGTCGGATTCTGCCTTCTCATTCGGGAATTGTATGCATGAAACTATATGTATGTATATAAACAACCGTCTCACAACTCCAAGGGACTAAATATTTGAGTATTTGATATTTACGACTTGATACCTCCACCACATTTATACCACTGGTCATTAATGAGAAACAGATCTGTCAAGAGTCTTGCAGACAGAAGACAATGTGATCTTTTATTATTTTCATTTCACACTTTGAAGCACCCTAAGAACCGACCGCCTAACGTATCTATGAGTCTCTAAGTTCTGAATAAATTCTGCATTTCTACTCAGCACAATTAAAATGTTACTTAACAATATGGCTGCTTGCAAAGTTAGTGCCGACTTTATGACAAAAAGGTTATAAATAACATTAAGTCGCGTGTCGTGGAGATATTCGACGCTACTGCGGCAGTCCCGGGCTTATTTGTGAATTAATTCAATTCATAAACGCGGACTATTTGCTATTTCAACTGTAACTTAAGTTACTTCAAAGTTGATTGCCTCGTTGGCCAATTGGTATGTTTAAAGACCAAAAGGTTACCGAGTCCAAATTTCCTTTGAGGTTTAAATTTGTGGCTGGGTGTTATCTTCCAGCAGCGGTATTTCCGAGTGGATACGATTTGAGGACTAACTAAACTTCTCGCCACTTCCCTAGCGGGATAGCCAGAGTGAACAGAGCGCCATAAGGCACGGTCCTTACAATACTCAATACACCATTCATCGCTTTTAACCACATGTGAGGCTAGGAACAGAGTTGGTACATTCTTTTCGAGCCCCAGACCAACATGGGATAAGAAAAGTTATATCTTTTTTATATATTCGAAGACTTAAACTTTATCGTAAATGCGTAAAGTTGTAAAGCTAGTTGTACACCGAGGGTCGTGCGCGCACCCGGATGCGCGGAGCCTGCTCGTCTGCGCGGGCGCAGGGACGCCGGCCGCATGCGTTTTAATGACGGATTCCTTTAAAACAAACAGGATAGCGCTTAGTATTCTAACGCTTCCATTAGTTGAAGAGTTTCCAAAGAGTAATAACACATGATCTGCATGAATTTGCGTATTTTTGGTCTAGGAAACGAATTCGCTTAGGAATCTTTCACAGGATTAGGACAATGTGTTATACGAGTAGTTTTCAAAGAGAATCTGTTGATAAATATCTAAATAAATTCTCCAGACTGACACACCAATATCCTAGTTTCTAGTTAGTACAATGGATAATAGGTGAACGGATAGACATACTTTTATGAACATTCATGACTTGCGTACAAAAATCCTTGTTAATGTGCCCCTAGCGGAATCCGAACCCGACCCTTGGTTTCGTGGCCAGGGTCTCTGACTACTCGACGAACGCGCCAGTCAATCTATCTATTTATTTATCGAAAAAGATGTCATATTGTCTGAATAAAATAAAGAATACTGAGAATGTTAGATGGCGTCTCTGCCTGGGCTAGGCAGAGTTCGCATCAGATTCGGAATTTAGGTACGATATTTCAAAATGTTACACAAGGAACTGCTTAATATCTCGTTCAATATTTTCGCTTGAAATTGTACAATTCAAACTTAGTTAATCAGCACAAGACTGGTCTCGACTTAGAACTTCATGATTCATAAGTCTCCTTAGCGAGGCAATATTTTATTTGGCACCAGCTCAACGGAGTGATTACACCGGAGTTTTGAAGGTCAGCGGTGGACAAACGCGAGATATATCCCTTCTCATCAGCTGAAACGTTTCGAGTCTAATTGGGTTAGGAGAAGCTAATTTGAAGTTCTTTGAAGTGCTATAAATATTGGGCAGTGTCAACATTATTCCTCAATGTTATAGGGCTTTGTAAAAATAGGACATCAATGCAATTCGACTCATTGGACGGCTCACTGGTACATATTGGTCATTGTTAGTGTTGCCGCTCGATAGTCCACTATCGATAGTCTATCGATAGTCTATCGATAGAGTCGATACTATCGATAGAGTCGATACTATCGATAGTATCGATAGTAATTTTGGTAATGAGCTTCAATACTATCGATACTATCGACAGTATTGCAGTATACTAATAGTATTTTACCAAACTGTATCGATAATATCGATAGGCCTATCGATATTATCGATACAGTTGAATGAATGAATTGAATTATTTCCGAGGTCAACTATCGATAGTTCGACAACACTAGTCATTGTTTATACTATTTATGATGGGACTGACATAACCAGTAGGTAAAGTTCCAAAATTAAATAAAGATTATAAAAAAAGTTTGTACTATTAAATACTTCATAGCAACTTAAAATTTAGGAGTTTATTGTAATAATTATGTTATTTTTCTGTGGTTAAAACGCATACACCTTCTTCATTCCATCGTGTTTGAAAAGAACTAGCTTCTTTTAATTCCAGAAAAATCTTTTTATTTTGCCAAAGGTAAGTTTTCAAAAAGACACGTTACAGCTGGGCGATAGAACTCTTGAGTCAAGGTTTATGCAACTTGACGTTGAATCCGAAAGGTCAATGCGCGCTCGGTGCAGTAAAAATCCTGATGCGTGTTAAATCTCTTCGGTCCTACGTGCTTTGCAAGGCATGGTACATTGTCATGTAGAAATAAACAAGGTAATTAATTAATAAATAAATATCAGACAGCATAAGTACATTGATTACAACATACACATACAATATGACTGGCTCGATGGCGCATTTGGTAGTGACCCTGCCCCATGCGCCAAGAGGTATGGGTTAGATCCCCACCCAGGACAAACATTCGTGTGATGACTACTTATTTTTGTTCTGTGTCTGGGTGGTTATATCTAATATTTAAGTATATATTTGTAATACCACTGTTGGATCTGATATCCGTAACACAAGTGCTTAAGCTACTTACCTCGGAGTCAGATCAATGTATGTGATGTCGTTGAATATTTATATATTTATTTATTTATAATGCTAACTAGCTCTAGATTAGACTAGACTCCGAGCTGAGTAGCTTAAGTACTTGTGTTACGTATATACGATTCAACAGTGGTATTTTACAAATATAATATATATATATATATATATATATATATATATATATATATATAAATTAAAAATTAAATATTTTTTCACTTATTGGAAGAGGTCTCACTAAAAAAACCTGTGTCTAATTAAGTTTTTTTACTGTTTAATAATTACACTGTTTTATGACATTTAGACAAGTGTCTTTCTTGTTTTTTTTTTTCTGAAAAAGTGGAAAACTATTCATACAGCCTACTTAATGGTTAACAGTCATTGGAGCCTATGGATGACATTTGTATCACTTTAGTATTTCACATTAATTTAAACGTACTTAATACTGTTAAAAAATCCGATCTTGAAAAAGAGGTCCTTTGGCCAAAACTAAAAATCAAGTAAGTTAATGCGGCCAAGCGACAAAGTCTGGCATCTCATCTCATCAAATGACAAAGCCCACTTGCCTAAATGCGTCGCTTACTTCGAGCCCCAAAAATCCGATTCCCCGTCCACTAGTGTTGCAACACTTAAATCCCGGAAAACAGTCCCGGCAAATCCCACGCTCGTAAAAACTCCATCACTAATCCTGTACAAAATCGCTAGATTCCGCAGTGTGCACTAATTTCACATTCCATATACGTAATACAAGGTGAAGCGAGGACGTTGCACTAGCGACAATTATTTGCAAATTCCCACATAAAATTCCGATCACGCGCAGTTTTTTACAATAGCTCGGGTTGTGGACGTTGTATAATGTTATGTTAATACCGCATTATAATTTGTATTGTTGTTCATGCGTCACTGTTGCGTAACCTAGTTAGAGTCCAGGATTTCCTTGGCCTTTCTCTGTCTTTTGAATAAATTATTTGGGTGGAGACGTCAGTCGGTTTTCCCCGAACAAGAGAACACGTGTTCGATAGAAGCTTTTGTTTGTGGAAAAAGTCTATATCTGCCAACTCTTTGTTATTCTGTTGTCTGACGCTGTATAAATGAATTTGGACTTAATCATATTGACAACAAGCTAGCTCACATATTGATAGGTATTTTAGATTAGCAATTAATCTCCTTAAATACGTTTAAACAAATAAATCTTTATGCTTTTTTTATTTGAAAAATAAAAATAGTTAGCAGCAATTATTTCGGATGTAGGTACTGATTTTATTTAAAGTTTTTTTCACTAGATAAAAAATTTAGTGATTCCTGAGATAAAAAAAACTGCATATATAAAAAGCTGCGTAACTGCCATTCAGGATAAAAAATATCTCTCATTAAAATGGGTCTATCATAAATAATGCCATATTCTCCAACGATATTTCAGTAAAACACAAACATTAAGAGCATTGGTAATTTAAAAACATTATACGCACCAACTCCATTATATTATAGAACATAAAGAAGCTGATAATATTACTAACTAAAAGAACTAAATAACTTCGCTTCCCTAGCGAGGTAGGCAGAACGAACCGAACGCCATATGGCACGATCCTTACACACCTCACTCGCCTCTTCAACATTCATGATCCTTTTTATATAATATTTGAATTGCAATTATCATTTTTTAGCACCACTTTTATTAGCTACGTGACACCGTTTATACTGTGTCACATAGCTGATATTTTAATGCGACCAATGGTACCTTCCCATAATTATATGTCAATGACTTGTTTGTCAGTGGAATAGTATCACTAATTAGTTAAGTAGAGTACATAATCTAAATTTATTAGCGGATAGCGGAAGAAAAGATTAGCATGTTCAAAGAAACAAAGAATTTGTTTCTTTGAACATGCTAATCTTCATCAAAAAAGTAAGAAAACCCGTGCCTCCGACAGCACATAAAGCCGTTGGTCCTGCGCCTGACCTCTCTCCGGCCATGTCAAATTGCGGTCTCACCGAACTATGAGAGTGAAGGAACAGAGAATGCACCTGTGTTTGCGCACACACTTGTGCACCATAATATCTCCTGCGCAGATGGCTAATCCTCGTTGATATTGGCCGCATTTACCGATATCTGTTAGGAGAACATTATTATGATCTTAGAACTACGTGTCGTATTTGAAAAAAATATTTGTCAGATAGACTAGATAGATTAAATAGACCATTTTTAAATGAAAGCTGTAGGCTATATATCTGTGTGGGTAAAGCAGGCAACCACCATTCTGTTATACAAAGTAGTTATGTAGATTATTTTGTATAAGGAGAAGTTTCAAAAGTTGGTCCCCCACAGGTCTTCTTAGATTCCGGGTACACCAAACGTGATAGTGATCAAATATCGATTGTTTTCGCATTTATAAATAAATAAATAAATATCAGACTACATCACATACATTGATCTGACTCCGAGGTAAGTAGCTTAAGCACTTGTGTTACGAATATTAGAATCAACAGTGGTATTACAAATATATACTTGAATATTCAATATTAACAACCAGACACAGAACAAACATAAGTATTCATCATACAAATATTTGTTCTGGGTGGGGATCGAACCCACAACTCTTGGCACATGGGGCAGGGTCACTACCGAATGCGCCATCGAGCTTGTCATTTACCTTTATTATACTTCTCTTAAACAATAACAAGCTTCATATAACATATACAAATGAAGCACTACACTATTAAACAGTAAAAAAGTAAATAAAGCTACGCGATGTTATGTAGTTTTATGGAATATATATAGGCTATAAAACTACATATATCTGTAACAAAAACGTTTTTATAGACATTTTCCTAAAAGTCTAAATCCTGGAATCCTAGAAGGGATAGGCAAAGCCCATGGAGCGATAACCTCCTGAAAGCACATTTGGCCAAGAATTTGACATTCAAATGGTTCAATGTCAAATTATTGCTTAGAGAAATTCTGTCCCACGGTATCTTCTAAATAAACATGACACGCGCTTCAAAAAAGTAATTTGACTGCATGTGTTTATGAATGCATTTAGAATATTTACATACACACATGTGTACTGAAAGAAGTTGTTAAAAAAACGGCAGAAATGCTACGTTCATTTTGCATATGAAAATTGGTGATGATGGAAGGACGTTTGTGTATGAAAAAACTTACTACGACACGAATAATTAGCTAACTACAGCACTAGAGATAATGGTCTAACGTAACACCTGATACATTTTGTGCTCCGATTGAATAATATACAAAATAATATAACTAAACTTCACGCGACCAGATAATATAGGTACTATTCCATAGACGGCTTCCTTTTGATATGTACTTAACTAGCACGCCACTCGAATAACAAATAGACAACTTACTAATAACTTAATAAGTACAGGTTATAAATCAACAATTTTTTGTTAAATTGCCTTATCAGTAAAATCTAAATCAAGAATATCTTAATTTGTATAGACTCCCGAAAAAGCAATTACAAATCCTCAGTAAAACCAACAAGTTATACCTACGATACAACTAATATTATTATATTAGTTGTATCGTAAGTACTAAAGGGTTGAAAAATAATGCTTTGAAATATCTGGGAGAGTTTCATAGCGATAAACAATAAGTAATTAAGTTATCCGTAATGCAAAGTCCTGAAACGTTTTAACGAGCAATTAAAAAAAAATGTCGGCTGTATATCTATCTAAGACATTTGGTACATTTAAACTCCTAGAACCGTCAGTAATGTTTTTCCGAAACATTCACATTTGCAATATGAACCTTATGTTTACAACTATAGATCATTTTGCAAAAGCACGCTGTCACACCCAGCTCCACACGCCCTCAAATAAAAACTAATTCAGGCGCATTCCCGTTTGCAGACGAATAATTTGCACCTAACCCCGTATCCTAAGACGGTTCAAATCCCACAGATGACGTTTAACGGGAATCGTATGCAAATCGGGAGTGTTGCCCCACCCCCGGGATTAAGGGGTACATCACTAATCCCGGCAAGTTAGCTTGCACGTTGTCGCCGGCTTAGCGTAAGATATTGGCCTCGTACGTTTGTGTATCGGTCGTAATATACAGTTTTGACGGGAGATACGTAATGCTCTGCTGTGGCTGGATTTGTGGTGTATGCCGTCAGGGTTGGCTGGGGACTTGGTGCTAGTGTTGCCAGGAGGTTAAACATGAATCCCGTACCGATACATTGGTAAATCGGTTTTCGAGTTATGCTTAAGTAAACTAATACTGTCTTACTGACGATCGAGGTGGTAAACTCGGGAATTTAGTGAACAATACGATACGATAATGAATAATAGGAAATACTAGGTGTATATACCTTCCTAATCAAGAAACCTTTCAAGTTATCTAATCAAATCACCAAAATTCAGCAAAACTTATTTTATATTTAATTAATAGTACCTACTGCATATTTTAACAGCAATAAGGTTGACTTTTATTATTACCAAATTATAATAATAATAAATAAATAAATAAAATTTCCATACTGACACACCAATTCCCTAGTTCCAAACTAAGCTTATGCTTGTGCTATGGATACTAGTTGAACGGATAGAAATACTTATATAAGTTTATAAACATCCATGACTCGAGTACAAATGTCCATAATCATCACACGAAACATTTGCCCCTAGCAGGATTCGAACCCGCGACCCTTGGTTTCGTGGCCAGGGTCTCTAACCACTCGACCAACGGGCCAGTCAAATTGTAATATTTTGATGATATTTTTCTAATAAACTATCAAGAACATGTGAAAATGAATGTGTATGAAATGGACGTATTTACCAGTAGCTCGAAGGTGAGGGAAAAAAATGTGATGAACTACACACCCAAACAACTATGGATCATAATTATATAAGAGTTACAAAGGTCAGATAGGCAGTCGCTCCAATGTGACAACCTAGCTAAATCCTGGATCATAGTCTGAGCAGACCTCGATTAATACAATACAATACAATATTGAATTCAGTATCACTCATCATCATCCTAGCGTTATGTCCCGTGTTTAGACGGGGTCCGCTTAGAGGATCCAGTATTTAGAGAGTCTGGTAATTACATTAAAGCGACTGCCGATCTGACTTTCGAAATCCTAAGATAGGAGAAGCCGTCAATTTTTGGATTATGGTTACAAATCCAAAGTTGTTTGAAATCCAGAGGTACGTGGCTGGGATCGAACCCGCACTTCTCGGTTAAGAGGCGCGTGTCCTTACCTTTGAGCACAGCTCTAAATTCAGTAGGTCACTGAACATAGTGACCTACTGAATTTAGAGCTGTGCTAAAGAAAGCATACAAATTTTAATTGTCACAACTTAGCGCGAGACATAATGCTAGGAAGATGATGATGATACTCCGAGGTCCAGGATACCCGGGCATTTGGAATGCCCGCAGCGCACGCGCATATTCTAATAGCCGAGCGGAGGATGCGTTATTCATAATTTACGCCTTGCCGGCGCCTACGCCTAGAACATCTCAAGTGGACCTTGGTGAAAGAGCTTTAATACTAAGGGCAAAGTTCCGTATATGCTAGTTTATATGTACATAACATCACACCCCTAATCCCTGAAGTGGTAGGCAGAGTCATAACACCCAACTGGGCTGGGTTCGACGGAAAATTATTAAAAAGTAGTGACAAGTAGCTAGCTCGTCGCCTACACAATCACACACCCGAAACCCGATATACCATTAGTCACCTTTTACGACATGCTAGGCAAAAAACACAGTTGGCCCATTATTAGACCATCATGGGACTCGATGCTGGTTGTTTTATTATAGATATGTACATTTCAGCGGAAAAATGTTTCTAACTCAGTGACAACATTGACAAACAATTAAAAAGGGATAGTGTTATCTAAAAGTTCGCAAAAAGACAGCTGGCGTCAATCACATACATACAAACCATCACACCCATAATCCCTGAAGGGGTAGGCAGAGTCAAAGGGGCAGAAGAGTCTATAATATCATAAGTAAATAAAAAAAAATGTCACAAAAAGTCCTAATTGGGACGCTTTCGAGTCTTTAGATCGTGCGCGCTTATGACATTGTTGCCTCTTATTTATTTTTCCATTCCCTTCACCAGTTAGATAGTACGGTATAATCGAATTGTAAATAAATATATAGATACGCAAATAATTATATAACATCAGCTCAATCGGGGAACAGCAAATCATTTAAAAATAATTTGCAAATGTATACGCAATAGACCAATGGCATATGAGCAATAAAAGATTTGTAGAATCTAGTTGAAACGGTATATTTATTTAGATAGTTCTACAAAACGCCTAGAAATTGTATACTTTGAATCACATCGTCCCGCTCAACCGCAGAACGCCGATATAATCTCGAATCGCAAGTGAAAATGCTTGCGATTCCATTCGACGCATAAAACTCAATGTGAATGCCAAAATACTTGCGCACGAGCGAACTCGCTACCAGCTCGGGAATCATACCAAAGAAGGATATAATAACTTAGAAGAGAAAACCATTCTCTCTTTATTTAAGGTATTACTTGCACACGAGGTGAATAGATAAGATAAACCTAAACAGATTGATATCATAGATAGACTTTCTACTGCCATAGTAAATTGAATACCAATCTATAATAAATAAATAAATAAATATCCGACTACATCACATACATTGATCTGACTCCGATTAAGCATTTGTGTTACGGATATCAGAATCTACAGTGGTATTACAAATATATACTTAAATATTGGATATTAACACCCAGACACAGAACAAACACGAGTATTCATTACACGAATGTTTGTCCTGAGACAAACATTCGTGTGATGTGATGGGATCGAACTTACAACTCTTGGCGCATGGGGCAGGGTCACTACTGAATGAGCCATCGATACAGTCAATATTATACTATCGACTCTGATTGCGTTATTATAAATCTTAGTGGTATAAGTATGCGACTCCTAAACTCCATAGTTTATATACCATATTACCAATAATATGGTAAATAAAGAAACTGACTATAGCAATAGAAGAGGTTTCTAATCTTTTTCAAATCCTAAGTTACAACTTAGATTTAAAAAGTATATGCCTACGATTCTTGCCCAGCATGTCGTAGAAGGCAAAAAGTGATTTTGTGTAGGCGACCTAGCCACTAGTCACTAAGTATTCGCAAATTCGTCTTATACAACTCAATTTTGTTTTTCCTAATAGTGCTTAGAGGAGCTTAGTTTTCCTTGGACTCTGTTGGCTTCTTCGAAAATGACGAACGTGATGGTATGTCTATTAAAATGTCAAAAGAATAGGAGTTTTATACCGCTGACTCCCCGTACCAATATTGGCCTCCAATCTCCGAACAGTAGATTAAAATACGATTATAACGGCCTTGACGGCAAAATTCAAGATCTGAACATTAACGCCATATTTACGCTGACAGTTACGCCTTATTTAAAAGAAAACTATTACAATATGTTTATTGACACTCAAACGTAGTTTTGCAGTACACTTTGCAGTGCAGTAAATAGTAATAATTTGCACGAAGGTTTGTATTTAGAGACACGAAAAAAGTATCAACACTTTGTGGTATTGAGTACATTTTCTTTCGATATCGATACTTTTGTACTTGATAATTTGTATTCGATACCGTATCTCTATTTGTATTACCATAGATGTTAGTTTAATATTTTTTTATATTTGTACTTTAATTATTTTAACTTTAACCGTATGTTAAATGTTGTGCTCACTTATAATTGGCATGTACATCTGAACAATATATATGTAATGTATTAGTGTAAATCCTTAATGTAGATATGTGTTATTGAGACTTACAACTTATATAAATCAATAAAAAAAACATAACATCATGCCCATAATCCCAGAACGGGTAGGCAGAGTCAAAGTGGCAGCAGGCCCCTTAAACCACATTCAGCCAAAAATAAAACTGGGCTGGGTCAAATGGAAAATTGTGAACAAGTAGAAACAAGTGGCTAGCTTGTCGCCTACACAATCACATACCCAAGACCCCATATACTACTTACCTTTAGTCGCCTTTTACGACATGCTAGGCATGAAACACAGATGGCACATTATTTTTAAGTCCCAGACCAACGTGGAACAATGGGCTGGGTTAGATGGAATATTGTAAAAAAGTAGTGACAATCAATAAATAAATAAAGGATTTTTACATAGTTGGTTAGCAAACGGCTTAGGAGATCATCTGATAGTAAATAATAACCGTTACATGTACCCTTTAATAAAAAGATTAAAAACCTCAAACCGAAATACGATAGATAGAGCTTAATCTCAAGTACCTAAATTATTCTCATACCCAGTAAATTATCCTCCATTAAATCCAACAATGGTGTGAAAATGAAAACTTAATTATATTTCAGTGTCGGGTAATACTTCATTTCTGTTGGAACTCCTGAAGTGCGGCGGTTAACGCATTTTTTTTAAATCTTTTTTTAATCTTGACAAGAAAGTTATAAATCAAAAAGCTTTTTGTGAAGGTTTGTTTAGTTTTTTTAACAACGGTCATAATTTAAAATGTTTTATAAAACAAATATCAAGATGTTGCTCTCTCATCTTTTGGGTGAATGCGGTTGGAAGAGCTTTATTACTCCTTGGACTCTGCCTCCCCCTTAGGGGGTTGCGGGCGTGATGATGATGTACATGTTTTCTCCCAACGTAATCTAATCATAGGTCATAAGCTTGAGGGACTCCCGAAGACTTTCAAGTTTCTTAGATGCCTTAAAAACCTTAACATAGAGGAATGGTTTCTGCACATAACTTCAGCTAACTTCAAAACTTCAAGCGCCAAGTACTTAATAATAGCAATCAATTTACCGCCATTCCCGTTGAAAAATATTTACTTACGTCCGGGGTAAATAAAAGAAAGTCACGTCCTACCCTCGACTTAAGTGGCTCGGCATCGTTAAAGAAGAATGAACTAATTAAGAAGGATAAAAAATAAAGATGACACTGCGCTGGCTAGGTATTCCCCAGTGGAGGTGTTGTAAACATTCCATAATCAAAAATCTCTTGCATCTGCCTAACCGTAAGCTTGGCAAAGTTGCAAGCGATCGGAGTGCGCCATCATTCCATTCATTCAATATTTTTTTTACCGAACGCTGTAATTTCTTGGCTCGAACGCATCCGTTTACATGCCAAACAATAAATTTATTAGCCAAACGGAGGAGTGGCAACACTTAACCTACGTCACTCAACCGTACGTCACGGATTGCGTCACGGGTCCCACATTTTTCGGATTCTCCGTGTTCACGTTCGATTCGCGAGCTAGATTATATAACGCACCGTCAAGGTGACTCGCCCGAAGCCACTACCGAATCTATTTTAGTTCCAATTTCATAAATATCTCGTGACAGCTCATCTCTCCTCTCCCGCGTCTTTCCCGCCACGCCGCCATGTTGTTTCTTGCGTAATTAACGCCGCCGCCGAATACAGCTGAACCTGCGTCCTTGCTAATTTTAAAGTCCTTTCTCAAAGTTTAGCGTTTATGAGGTAATAGAAGTGTGACGTAGCGCTGGCAAGTTGCCGGTCGTACGAGTGCCGGCGGAAAAATCGAGCAGACGAGCGGACTCGTGCGCGTTTAAATATAGATCGTCCCCGCGACACACCTTGAGAGACGAGCAGCACCAGCCGCAGACGAGCCGATAATCCGCTGCTCCGAAAACTAATCGTATATCAAAACCGTACGCGCCGCCGAGCGGCGGCAGATGCGCTAACCAAAATTGCCGAGCGGCGTGCTGCCCATCAATAGTGCCGACCTAATTGAATATTATACAGCAATTTGTGTGCCCGAAAATCTGGCTGCGAATCCGCGGTAATATGCGGTGTCCATATATCCTCGGCATAACGGTGTTAATGTTTTCTATGGGTACGCGACGCGATGCAGTATTGCAGAACTAAATTTAGTATGAGCCCCTGTTTTAGCTCTGGGGCTGCCGTTTGCGCAACGAGTCAGTCGGTGAGAGCGAGATGGCAAGTTCTATTATCGGAAAAATGGTCGGACGAAGCATTGGCGGGATTACAGCTTAAAACGTCAGGACGGAACATTCCCATAGATTGTCGGGGAAGGATAGTCTGAGGAGATACTAGTGTTTTAAGATATTATGACCGTAAGATTTCCATAATGTTCTTGGGATTCTATTTAACCCCATGTATTATGTTGATACAAAAGGTACTGAGTATACAAAAAGAAAAGAAATAAATAAAAACAGCTGACTTGAGAATAGGGCAAGAAGATTATAATCATGACGACGACTATTTAAAAGAGCTTTTCGGCATTTTGCTACATTTCCATAACAAACAAGCATAAAATATATTAAATTAAAATAAGATTAGAATCATTGTATCTCAAACATATGTGACACAATGGTTGTCACGATTGCGTAAGATAAACGCGAAGATTAATACAAGACAAAACAAGATTTAGAACCGAATTACTGGTAAACTTAAAAAACCGACCATCCACATAGGAAACTATGTCATTGCCTTTTAGTGAAATGTCCAAGAACCAAGAGTGAAGCAATAAAGTATTCTATATTGGTTACACTTCATAACTTTTATTACCAAGGAAGCTATATAGGCCACAAATATTTTTAAACAATGAGGGTTTTTTGAATTAAAACATCCAAAAGATGGCGTAACTGTAACGTAAGGTCTTGTCACCCTCCTCATTGGTAAGTTTTCAGAATAAACTGACATGCTGTCAACAATGAGCCAATAGTGACAGTGATAAGACCACGAGAATCCCGCGTGCCACCTGGCGGTTTTTTGTATTTGTGAAAACCCTCATTGACCGAGGTATATTTGTCGGTTTACTGAAGAAAAGATTTTGTAATTTGTACAATCTACAAAATATTTGTCCGATGTTGGTCTAGGATTTAAAAAATAATATGCTAACTGTGTTTCTTGCCTAGCATGTCGTAAAAGGCGACTAATGGTAGGTAGGTAAATCGTCTTTCAGGTGTGTGATTGTAGACGAGGCGCTAGCCAATTGTTACTGCTTTTTTACAATTTCCATCTAACCCAGCACAGTAATTTTTTTTTTTTTTGGGTTTTAGGCATGTGATTGTACTGGTGACGTGCTAGCTACTTGTCACTACTATCTCACAATTTTCCATCTAACCCAGCCCATTGTCCCATGTTGGTCTGGGACTTAAAAATAATGTGCTAACTGTCTTTCTTGTCTAGCATGTCGTAAAGGGCGACTAATAGTATATAGGGTTTTGGGTATGTGATTATGTAGGCGACGAGCTAGCTACTTGTCACTGCTTTTTCACAATTTTCCATCTAACCCAGCCCAGTTTTGTTTTTGGCTGAATGTGGTTAAAGGGGCCTGCTGCCCCTCTGCCTACCCCTTCGGGGATCATAGGCGTGATCAAAATATTTAACACAAACTTACTATGACACATATGTCACAGTAAATTTGTTATTATTCATATATATATTCATAGTTTATGTATGACAGCGCGGAGTCCACCTTTCTTTCGTAGTCCGTGTCGTATACGCCATTTTAATCAATGTTAGTAAGTACCAATCGTATCTAGTTGGGGGCAGGCATCACAATAAAACATAACATTTGAATCAGATCTAATCTAGGAACTACAATTACTTTGTTGCTAGTACTGAAACATTGTCTAGTTTCAGAAGCACATCTGCGCTCTGACTTGGTCCAAGACAAGAATCTTGCATACACTTAATTAATGTCATACGAATCATAGTTGCGATGAGGCATCGCAAAATTATTAAAATGACATCTGAAACTATTGCTGTAATGTTTTCATATTTACGTCTTTCAGGCCAAAAAATGCTTCTTCTGAACATTTAGCAATGTTCAGAAGAAGCATTTTTCGGTTTGAAACCACATACAAATGAATTTAACTTTCTCACTATGGACTTGATTGAAATAAAACTAGCTTATTATATTTGTTACGGAAGTACGTGATCTCTGCCTACCCCCATGGGAAAAAGGCGTGACATTATGTATACGTATTATATTTTTTACGGTTAGAGCTTTTTTCCAAACTAAACTAACTAATTAACTAACCTTTTTTTATGCGTTATTTATTTATTTTGTTTAATTGTATAATTTAAAACGTCACTCGGTGAAAACTTTTTTTTTCATATGAGGTAGGTATGCGTTGTCAGATCGGCCCATGCATTATGGAACTAAAGTAATGAAATAAAACAAATTAATTAAAAATCAGCTTGAGTTTAATGTGTACTTTAAGCGTATTGAGCATTTCTAATTAAGTTTTAAAACTTATAATCATAAATCAGTGTCTTTGATTAACAGTCATTGACAAAATGATGTCACTTAAGACGTTTAGTGCGATTATTTTTTTTCCCGAATAGAAGATTGAAATAGTTATCATGTTTTCTAAGGAATGCTAGATGATACAGATACACCGATTAGACAGATCGATGCGTTATCGAATGAAGATGAAACCACATTATTAAGTTAATTTCGCCAAACATGTTAGTTACGTTGATTAGTAAGACAAGCGGTGAGATATACAAGGTTATTTATAGTAGTTTCTAATACTTTCTAGTAGTAGGTGTAAAGCCTCTTATCTACTCATTATTGTAAGTAAAGAATCAATTCCAAGGATTGTAGAAAATGAGCAAGAATTTTTTTCTTTTCCATACAAAAGTTGATCAACTGATTGGCGATTTTGTATGAAAAGTAAAAAAAAATATATTGCCCATTTTTTATAATCCTTTAAAGCCATCGAACTAATCCTTAACGTTTTAACGTCTGGAGTTAAAACACCATTTAACAAAGGCAAAAGAATAATAAAAGAAACAGACAATCGCTGGAGCGGTGCGATATAATATCGCTGATCGAGGTATCTTGTCACCAGCAGACTCGATAAATTCCTGCCGCGAAAAACTGAAATTATTTTCCGCTCGGCTCGGGCGAGTTCAGATAGCGAAGCGAGTCGAGAAGTTACGAAATATCGGAACTGTATGCATTCGTTACTATCCACTCGTTACTATCTTCTTTCTTCTAGATGGTCAGATAATTTTGAGCTGTGATTTTGTGAATGTTTCGTTGGGTTTAGTCTGATTATTACATTGGAATCTTTGCTAGTGGACTTTATTGAAATGGTTGCATATTTATTCTTACGGGTATTTTGAATGCGAAAGTAGCGATAATCGAATGCGATCAAATTTAGCTCTAGTAATAAATATTAATATCCGACTATATCACATACATTGACTATAGCACTTGTGTTACGGATATCAGGATCAACAGTGATATTTTACAAATATATACTTAAACAAAAAAAAAATTTAAGATGTTAACACACAGACTCAAAAACATACACAAGTATTCATCACACGAATGTTTGTGCTGGGTGGGGATCGAACCTACAACTCTTTGCGCACGGGGCCGGGTCACTGCCGAATGCGCCATCGAGCCAGTCAATTTCAAACATTTGAACCGTGAGACAAAAATGGCGTAGGTACTTGTTATCCTAGAACAATTGATAGATCCCACAGGACTCACTTTTTGAAATAAGTTTTACTTTTGTATTAGTCGTGGGAATAGACTTTTTTTATAAGAACACATGGTTCAGAAGCAATTGGGTAATCTTTAATATTTTAACAGTGTTTTTTAACCTGTGGGTCGCGACCCCAGGGGATCGTGAAGCCTCGCTTGGGGGTCACCGTGAAAAGGAAAAAGGCAAGGTTCTACACACTTTTAGTGAGTTTTTTTGCTGTCTTTAGCACAAGGGGGTCGCGAAAATTCTTCAACCTGTAAAGTGGTTGCTTATTCAAAAAGATTGAAAAACACTGCTTTAATACATCCGATCGTGACGAGGCCATAGCGCAAAGAGGGAATGTGACATTTGTGGAATCTTATTGTAAATGACACTACAACTTTTACTCTATACTTTCATGCGGATGGAACTGCATGGTCCTTACACAGTGCCGGATGGGAATGGCCCTGTACCCCTGGCCATTCTCGTCCCCCCCTCTAATGGGAGGGGGCATGTTGTGTCCGCCATGTAGGGCGGGCTAATCGTTGAAAGTGCTTTGGAAGCAAAATTGTCCCTATGGCGCTTCCACTTGAGTGAGGGGTACCGCGAGGTTAAGTGGTTATACCCCAGTCACTCACCATCTTTGGCCGGAGAGGGGGCTTCTGATCCAGAGGCCCCTGTCCCACACACTACTCTGCCCCAACCCCCCCCCCCCCCCCCCCCCCCGGGTAGAGTGAAGGTGCGCAACGCATTCCTCGTGAAAAAAAAGGTCCTTACACAGTAACGAAATTAATTTACAAACGTTGCGGTCCGATTCGATAGTTTCATCCGATATATCGAATGCGGAGCGTTTCGTTACAACTCTAGCAGCGGTTTCAGAGCTTGGTGGTATTAATGATATCAATTGCTCAATTTTTATACTGAAGACGATTGAGAACCAATAGGGATGTTGACTGGCTAGTCAATTGAGATACTTTTTAAGAGCTGTCAAAACGAAATCACTTCATAGATTTTGTATGGGCTTGTCAACGTGTGACGTCACTAGTTTGTATAGTCAACTGACTTAATATTAAGCAGTTTTTGTAAAATTAAAAATCTTAAACTCAATATGATTGAAAATCAATAAGGCTTAACAGTATACTACGATACTGTCTTTTTCAGAATTGATATTTCAAAATTAAATATAAATGGTGTCAACATCCCAATTGGAGCCACAATTTGTTTTAAGATTTTCAATAAAAGTTTAAAACCAGGGACAGTCCGAGTTGGCACACCCATGATGTCTAGACTTAAAAATAATATACCTACACACTGTGTTTCTTGACTAACATATCGACAAGCTAGCCTTTTGTGCGATTCACATACTGCAAGTTGAACTTTACCTATCCCTTAGATAAACCAGAACCCCTAGTAATAGATATATAATACAAAAAGATTCTAGTTATTTCTATTCCCATTTGGTTTGTAATGTAATTATTAAATTTAAAGTTTTGGTACACACAGATGCATATTAAGCAAAAAGACTAATCCTGTGTTTACGCTATTTCATAGATACCCCTTAATTCTTTTTAAATATACCACTTGTGCTTAATTTTATTTTTGTTATATTTAGCAATTTTCTTCAGTTTATTCAGTTTAGAAATTTCTAATGTTAATGATAGATGTGCTTGGGCAGTACTAAACGCCCCGGTCTCAAGGCATCCGCCGAAAACCAGCGTCGCAGTGAGCCTAGCGCCACCGCAACATAAGCTAAGCGGAGACCTTTTAGGTACTACATATCTCACTAATTTTTATATTAATCTGTAATTTTAAATATTTGTAACGTGTGTATATAAATAAATAATAATAAATAAATAAATATCCGACGACATCACATACATTGATCCGACTCCGAGGTAAGTAGCTTTAAGCACTTGTGTTACGGATATCAGAAACAACAGTGGTATTACAAATATATACTTAAATATTGGATATTAACACCCAGACACAGAAGAAACACAAGTATTCAACATACGAATATTTGTCCTGGGTGGGGATCGAACTCACAACTCTTGGCGCATTGGGCAGGGTCACTACCGAATGTGCCATCCAGCTTGTCGTATATGTGTTATCTAATAGACTTTTTTTTTTATTTCTTTCTTTCAAGGTGGGTTACAAACGCGCAAACCTGATAGTAAGCGGTTCCGGTAGCCTATAAGCGCTTACAATACATAATAACCCGCAAGTTGCCGATCCATTAAAGGTTTTGTTTAGGATTCGTACTACCGAAGAAATAGGAGCAAAAGCGCTACCAGCTTAGGTCCTCATCGGCTCTGCGCATCCTCAGTATTCCGCTGACTCTCAGGCACTGAAAAACAGCAGCTTGAGAGCTACCTTACGCCGATTATTTGATGCCTTGACTGTATTATCATGCTATCGCGAAGATTTTTATTTGCATCTCTCTCATTCCACGTATTGCAGAGCAGGATAGAAAATCATATGTTCGCGTAACCACGATAGTGTGGCCATAGCATGGAATAATGTGTTAACCAGTTACATAATTATGAGTAAAGGGAAACTGAGTAGACATGGCCGTGACGTAGGCAGATTTTCCTGGATCGCCCACCGTGGGGCCGTGCCAAGCTCGTCAGCCTTGACTCAGGCAATGTCAATGTCACGTTTGACAGATCGCGTCTTTTCTTTTTCAGTCAGGTGGAGCGAGGTGGCAGTTGAATTTGGAAAATCGTCGCAGTAAATTTTAACTTTTTTTTTAATAATTGCTCGTTTCCGGCGGTCGCCTGGGTGAATTTACCGAAATTTTATTCCTTTCATACAAAACAAGAACGAGGCTAAAAAAAAAATATTTTACTTATCTTAATGAAGGTGTTCGAAATTAAAATAGTTCTCAAGAACTACTAAGTAATTATTCTTGCTAGTAAATGAACAATAAAACCAGAAGAAATAACTATGGACGTGTAATTAAGTGTTATGAACATAAATAAATTTTCCAGACTGACACACCAATTCTCTAGTTTCAAACTAAGCTTATAAGCTTGTGCTATGGATACTAGGTGAACGGATAGACATACTTAAATACGTTAAACTGACTGACTGACTGAATCCTTAACGAACATTAACTGTATGACTTGGTATAAATATTAATTTTGAAAAGAGTAACTACCGAGTTTCTTGCCGGTTTGTTCTCGGTAGATGCGACATTCCGAACCGGTGGTAGATTAAAATTTTTCTATTTTGTATGTATTATTTGACGATTTACAAGTGTTTTTTTGAAACCTACGTAAATAAAGATATTTTGAGTTTGAGAATTTGAGTTTGAAAAAACAACCATGTTTCAAGTTTAAATGTCCATGTGCATCTAAGAGTATCGGTCAATAAGACAACACATTATATATTATAAATACTTTTCTATATTTATCATTTTAAGTGGAATGTAATTTTCTTATGAGAATCTTTAAACCTAAAAATAAAGAAGTTTATATATTTAAAATAAAGACATCTGTTTCTAGAACACTCTTAACTAAACCTTTCAGAACACGCTACATATTGCTAAAGCTGACATTAGACGCCGAATTTGCAACTAAAGTGCATTATTAAGGCACACACAAAACAACAGATCCATACAGAGGGTACATTAAAACCAATAACAGTCTTAACTCCCTCGCCCAGACGATCAATGGGTAGGGTTGTCTCTTAACGAAAACGGTTCGATGCCGGTCTTTCTACACTAATATTTGCACCTGATCTGGAAAGAATAGGTACTATATACATACATACGTAAATACATACATATATACATTAATAAATCGGCAGACAGCATAACTCTAGCGCAACTCACTAGACCAGCCGTTTGACTTAACTCGCTTTAGACTTAACTCGAAAGTGTTAGGGCGTCAAATTTCTCGGAGCATTAAAATTGAATGGTATAGTAACTTAGTATAAAGGAACTGAACTTTCATTACAATTACATATCCATAAATTTATTTTGAATGAGCAGATTTACTCGCCATGTTAAAATAAAACGTTGTGAAGCAACCAGCATCTTACTAATATTATAAACGCGAAAGTGTGTATGGATGGATGGATGTGTGAAGGTTTGTTACTCTTTCACGCAAAAAATACTGCATGGATTTTAATAAAACTTTACAATAGTATAGCTTATACATTAGAATAACACATAAGCTATGTTTGATCGATGTACCACGCGAGCAAAGCCGCGGGCAGAAGCTAGTATTTAAATAAGTATGGATGTGTAACGATGTTACAATTTCGTTCACAAAATCTGGTCAGCATGATAATGAGGCTCACAATTCTAGAATCATGATCTACAGAACCGCGACTAGATACAAACCAATAATGTATAGTTTTAAAAAATATTAAACAGATATACAATGCGAATGTGGAAGGATGTAGGAGCCGCGGAAGGCCCAGGCTCACCTACCACGACCAGATTGGTCGTGTATTAAAAGAAGGTGATGTTAGGAGTCATAAAAATCGTAGAGCTTGTATGAAAAGGATTATGAATGTTGAAGAGGCGAGTGAGGTGTGTAAGAATCGTGCCATATGGCGTCGGTTCTCTCTGCCTACCCCGCTAGGGAAGTGGCGTGAAGTTTAGTTAGTTTTAAAAAATATTTTTTATTGTACTACTCCATACTTTCAGCAGATATAAAATGCGAAAATGAAAGGTCGGGGCTTTACGCGAGAATAAGGACTATATCACGTTCAAATTACTCGTGGGTTAACAGAAAGTGATGTTAGGAGTCACAATAAAACAACAACAACATCATGCCCATAATCCCCGAAGGGGTAGGCAAAATCAGAGGAACAGCAGGCCCCTTTAACCACATAATACAGCCAGAAAGAAAACTAGGCTGAGTTAGATGGAAAATTGTGAAAAAGTTGTGAAAAGTGGCTAGTTTGTCACCTACACAATCACATACCCAAAACCCGATATACCATTAGTCGCCTTTTACGACATGCTAGGCAAGAAACACAGTTGGCACATTATTTTTAAGTCCCAAACCAACATGGGACAATGGGCTGGGCTAGATGGAAAATTGTGAAAAAGTAGTGACAAGTGGCTAGCTTGTCACCTACACAATAACATACCCAAAACCCGATATACCATTAGTCGCCTTTTACGACTAGCTAGGCAAGAAACACAGTTGGCACATTATTTTTAAGTCCCAAACCAACATGGGACAATGGGCTGGGTTAGATGGAAAATTGTGAAAAAGAGGAGTTACAATAACCGTGTAAGTATATAAAGATTAATCAAATAAAAAAAAGAGAATCAAACAGCTCGATGGCTCATTCCTGACCCATGCGCCAAGAGTTGTGGGTTCCATCGCCACCCAATATTAATATGCAATATTTAAGTATATACTTGTAATACCACTATTGATTCTAACATCCGTAACACAAGTGCTTGAGCTACTTACCTCGGAGTCAGATCAATGTAGGTGATGTAGTCTGATATTTGTTTGTTTGTTTAAACATACGAGTAAAAAATAGAATCCAAGAAGCGAATGAGGACTATGTCATATAACGCTTGCTTGCCTCTGCCTACTCCGCTGGGGAATTGGCGTGTAATTTACTATGGTTAGTAGTTTACTTTCATAAATATTCAGTAATAAGTTGTTAATATTGAATATATATGAAAGTATGTAACTAAATTGTAACATTCAAGACACGATCAATTTTTAATAGACTACCCTCACCCCCAGCGGCAGCCCTACTCACCCAACTCGAGTGCCACTGCAATTACTGCGTCTCTCTCTATAAATCGCTATCCTGCTCACGCGCCTCCATCTATTCTTATTTATAGGCTTTTCCGTCTCTTTTTATTATTTTTATTGTCCCGGCTAAATGAGAACAGTTCGAGTTAGGTCTGGAGGCTTGCGTTTGGTTCTTATGAGATCATTGATTTTTTTCGGCCTTGTACGCTTAAACATGAAGACTGGTTAGAGGCAATGAGATTTTTATGGTCACATGGAGTTTTGAGGAGTCCTTCGTCGATTCGTCCCAGGAGCTGTTCGTCCCACAAAACGATTGGCACAAGGAGCCTTTTTGAAGTCGTTAATTCGCACTATGGTATGAATCGGGAAGAACTATTTTGTATTTCATCGATTAATACCGCAGTGTGATTCACCCAAGGATTCTTTTTGGTTCACCAAATCGGACCTCTTTTGAGCGTTGTTGATCACAGTCGCCTAGCAGTCGGAATCCGGTCATAGTTTATTTAATTTTTATTATCACACTACCATCACCACAGACAGACAGTTATCCAGCCCAAATATCTAAGTAGAGTGCTTAGTCCGTAGTAGACCATTATTTTCGCGATATAGTTTTGCAAAAGTGACGATTTACGTCTAAACCCTTCAACCTCGTTTAAACTACTACAAGCACTGGATATAACGCTAGGAAGATGATGACACTACGGCGCAAATTTAAAAAAAAAATGGCATAAATGGAAGCTTGTGAAAAGCAGTGACGAGTTAGCTCGTCGCTTGCGCAGTCGCAATCCCAATAACAAATACACTTTGGACTGGACATCGATTGACATAAGGTTTAATATGTAGATATGTTTATACTAAAGCCCAGGAATTTCGTACAGCCTCATTCTCGAGATAAGAAATGGGGGGTGGGGTGTACGAGGGTGAAAAATACTGTACGTAGGTCGTAAAGTATTTTCTGATACTTGTCATAACGACCAAATACACAAAAAATATAATTAAATCGGCCGAGCCCGTTTGGATGAATTCTACCACAAACACCGTAAAAGGATATTTTTATATATTGTATTCTTATAACCAGAGGTGGAATTAAATTAAAAATAAAACGAACTTCACAAATCAAACACTTTCTAATTTTAATAATTGAAATGACAAATTAACAACAAAATCATTAAGGAGAACGAAATAACATAACTGAAACAAATTATTAGTTAAATTGATAGTTTTAAGTGCACGAACTTATGTATTTCAATAAATAACAAATGGCCCGCATGACCTTGAGTCGACCGATAGCAACTACGTAACCGAGCTGTGACCGTTCCGAGCGCCGAGAGGCAAATGGACTTGCTGCGGACGGCGCGCGCCTTTTATAAGCGCCGTAGGGTAGATAGTGGCTTGGTGGGGGGTGCGGCTTATACGGCCTCTCCTGACGAAGTGTCGTCCCCGACGCTTCCTCCAGGTGTGATGCCACTGGGGCCAGCGACGTTAGCCGGTGACGGTTCTTCCTCACTCGGGTCTAGGGGCGGCATCGATAACCCAGCTGACGACGATGTTGGCTCAGGATCCTCATCGTCGTTTTCTGTGAACGAAACCGTATTTAGGACATAGCTTTCATCTTCTTTTGTGCTTGTCATCATCTGATCGTCACCTTACATCTGATTCAAACATCAATCATTCCAACATAAATCTCTCAGATCACATAAAATTCTTTCATTCGTCGTCTTAATTCGTACACATGTACACAAAACAGCCAACGTACACAGGAGACGTCTCCGATTTAAGTAACTAATTGAGCTCAGGCCTTTATTTTAACATCCTCGCCGTAAACACGTATACGGTTTGGTGACGCTTTGATCACCATCAGCGTCATAGGTGGAAGACGAACTTAACAACACCCAAACCTAGTCGTCAATACCATGGGTGGAAGACTAACTTAACAACACCCTAGGTCCAACGCTAGCGCCGTAGGTGGAAGACTCACTTGACAACACCATAGGCGTACGCAGCTGTCATGGGTGGAAGACTAACTTAACCACACCCGGCATAAAACAGAAAGCTTACTCTCAAAGAATGCAGCGCACGTCTCTGGGCACCACTCGCCTCGCCACGGTACCATGTACTGCGCAGCGGCTTGCGTGGTCTTGCCATAGGCTCCGCTTAGCAAGCGCAGCTCGTAGCGCCCGGCTGGCAGGATCTTGATCACCTTGTAGGGACCACGCATTCCAGGATCAAGCTTTCCTGTCGCCTGTGAAAACTTTATGACAAACACGTAGTCATCCAGGTTAAACTTTCGAGGGGGACGTCTTAGCGAGTTGACGCGATCATCTTGCTTTGTTCGGTTCTCTTCAAGGCACTGACGCGATCTACTTCGAGCTGCTTCACGTAGAGCTTCTCGATTAGATGACGTTCCTTCGATGGCTATATCGCGTACTAACCCGCGAATAACAGGGGTGGCTGCTTCAGAGCCGATAAGCAGATTCATAGGAGATGTTTGTGTGGTTTTCTGCTTTGTGATATTTAATACCAGCTGAAGTTTCCATAACGTATCGGCCCATGATGTACCCTTTGTATTTACTTCTATGCGGAGCATGTTGAGCACCGTTCTCACGTATCTCTCCACTTGACCATTCGCATGATGCATCTCAGGCGTGATGTAATGAAGGTCGCAGCCTAATTCGTTAATCCAAGTTACGAATTCGTTCGACTCAAACATGCGTCCTTTGTCAGATATTAACAATTTTGGTGCGCCAAAGAGGGAAATAGCATGTGATACAATTCGTTTTAGTTCCGATGCATCTTGTCGATACATAGGGTATAGAAGGGAAAATTTAGTAAACGCGTCTACCATTATGAGGACGAACTTGTAACCTTCGCACGTAGGTAGGGGACCCAGAGCATCAATATGCAAAGTGTGGAAAGGCAAGTCAGGCTTTTCCCATGACGAGATGGGTTGTAATGGGGCTCGGGGCACTCTTTTTTTTGATAAGCATATAATACAGTGTTGTATGTATTTCGTAACAAATTGTTTTAGACCAGGAAACCAAAAATGTTTTAGAATTAAATCCAAAGTTTTGTCGACCCCAATATGCTCATGCTCGTCATGGAAAATCCTGAGAAGGCTAAGTCGATGTCCTTTCGGTATGTAGCACAATAAACGTGAGTCTTGGCCTGTAGGCGTGTACCTATAGTACAAGAGGTCGTTCCGCGCGACATACCGGTTGGAATCAAGATCACCATCACGGAGTTTATGTAAAAGGTTTTGAGTTTCGTCGTCAGACGCTTGTGCTATTTGTGCCCAATTACGAGGCTTAAAGACCTGATTAACCCTGGCGGCTGGGTTTCGGCTAAGATAATCTGCGTGTGGCATCATTACTCCCTTTCGGTACTCGATAGAAAAATCAAAGTCTTGGAGATAAATCCACCACCTGGCCACTCGGGGTAACAAGTCCTTCTTGCGCTCGGTAGATTTTAGCGCGTTACAGTCAGTGACGATTTTAAATTTTAAACCGACTAAATAATGCCTAAAGTGTTGGAGGGCTTTAACTACTGCTAGGGTCTCCAGCTCGTAGGAGTGATATTTGCCCTCAGCTCCTTGTGTCACTTTGCTGTAATACGCGACAACCCTTTTCGTTCCGTTTGGATGTAGCTGGAGTAGAACCGCTCCATAACCTGCGCAACTTGCGTCGGTATGGACTTCAGTGGGTAAACTTGGGTCAAAAATAGCTAGTACTGGTTCGCTCGTTAACCGTTCTATCAATTTCTTGCGAATAGACTCGTGCTCGGGTGACCAAGTAAATTCAACACCTTTTCTTGTTAAGTGAGCAATAGGGGCAGTCTCCGTGGCGTAGTTTTTAATGTATCGCCGAAAGTATCCAGCGAGGCCGAGCAGTTGACGCACCTGTTTCACGTTCCTCGGAGGGATCGTGTTAACAAGAGCTTCCACTTTTCTCGGGCTCGGTCTAACCTGACCCTCACTTATAACTCTACCTAAGTATTCTACTTCGGTCACGAGAAATGAACATTTCCGAAGGTTTATGGAGAATCCGGCCTCAGTAAGGGTTTTTAGGACTGTTTGCAACAGCTGTATACCTTTACGCACGCTATTGCTCAGGAGGAGCACGTCGTCGACATAGACTAGAACTTTGCCTTCATTTATAAGGTCCCGCAGAGTATCATTAATTATGCGTTGGTAAACAATAGGGGAATTCGCTAACCCGTATGGCATTTTAATATATTCGAAATGGTCTTCGGGAGTGACAAAACCAGTTAAATGAATACACTCATCCTTCAAAGGTATCTGGTGGAACCCTGTAGCCATATCAAGGCTGGAAAAGTATTTGTAGCTTCCCAACCGATCAATATGATCATCAATCAGGGGGAGAGGGTACCGATCTTTGACGGTGATGCGATTAAGTGCCCTATAGTCTACGCAGAGTCGGTCGGTGCCGTCTCGTTTCTTGACTAATATAATCGGACTAGCATACTCCGATTTTGATCGCCTGATCACTCCTTTATCCAAAAGATCGTTGGTTATTTCCCTGACTTTAAGCTTCTCCTGGTACGAGAGTTTATACGGCCTATATACTACGGGAGTGGAACTCGTGAGTTTTATGTCCATTTCACCAGTCAGAACGGTGGTTGCGGCAGTACCGGCTATTAAGTAGTCGGAAAACTCTTCTATGACTGAAAAAAGATCTTGCAACTCATCGCCCTTAAGGGGTGTTTTTATTACGGACCGGTCCATCTGAATGGTGTTGATACGGACAGAAATTTCATCGGAACGCGCAAGGTATTGCCTATCTTTAGTCCGTACGTACGTAATTCCGTCGCGATTTAGGACATCAGTGCCTATTATGATGGGCGCGTTCATAAAAGAAGACGGTATGACTACCAGGTCAGCTTCAATCGATATATCGCTAAATTCGATTGTCACTGTAACGTAAGACGTAGCAACGATGCCTCTCTCGCTAATGCCTTTTAACGCGCAACGTCTAGGTTTTGGTTGGCTCGAAATGTATCTCACGACGTCCGAAGAAATGAGTGACACATCGAGGGCGCCACTGTCGATAAGAACGTCTACCGGAATGCCGTTTACTACAGCCGTTGTGATATCACTATTTTGTATAGAGTCTGGTCGGAAGGAACAAAAATTAACGCTATTTGCGTTTGACCGTGCTTTAGCAAAACAAGCATCCTCGGCATGTCCCGGCTTATGACAAAATGTACACGACTTATTCGAGTTCTGTTGCGTATTCGGTGTCAATTTTGGTTTTGGTTGCTTACAGTCGCGTCCTAGGTGACCTCGACGGCCACAATTAAAACATTTTATGTCCCCACGCAGGTTAGGTCTAACGAACGGACGCTTCCTGTTGTTGGCGGTTGAACTAGTATTTTTGTCTCGGTTAGGTTTAGTATAAATCGACAAGAAAGAAACTAGATTGTCTGGGGTTAGTTCAGCATTAGCGGCTGCTGCACGAACCCGAGGACTGTCTATTCCGCGAACAACAATAAGCGTTCTTAGCTCGTCACTAAGGCCTTGTACCACTCTTAGTCGTAACAGAGTTCTTCGTGCGTATTCCGCGTACGTAGGGTACTTATCTGACGTGGTATTCATGGCGTCATACAAAATGTTGGCATAATCTAACTTGGCGGGACAAAGGGCCCTAAATTCACGCTTAAGATTGGTCCACGTTCTGTCGTTCGTCACCCACTCGTTTAGCCACACTCTGGCATCGCCCTTGAGACCGGAAGCCACACGCGACAGACACTCGTGATCGCTCCAATTATTAGCATCTCTGGCGCGATCCACCTCCTCGCACCAGGTTTCGAAATTATTAATCGAGGGATCAAAGTTCGAAATGAAATAATGTTGTGAATGTGGCCTCGCTGGCTGCATTGTTTTGATGGCTTGCATCAATGCATGCGCGAGGGTGGATGCCTCAGAGCACGGGGCTGACAACTCTTTTGAATGACCCGGTATTGGCGGGGTGCACGCAAAAGCAGGGCTAGGAGTCCTAGGCGTGAATGGTTGATCGTGACGCGTGGGGCGCGTTCGGCTACTATGTGCAATATTCGCTGACGAAGAGCGCGATTTGTCACGAACACGGGTCTCGACACGATCACGTGGCCGGCTATGGTAAGCGCTACGCGAGCGCTGCCTATCTCTACCACGTGCGCGACGCGTATCCCCAACACTCGGACTACGCCGACCTCGGACACGCGAGCCATTTCTCCTATCATGCCGTCGTCGGCCACTCGAACTACGTCGCGAGTCGGTATCGTTAGTATCGTACGACCTAGACCGGGAGTTACGCCTTTTCCTAAAAGCGCGGCGGTTACGATCTCGCGACCTGCCTCGAGCGTGTTGCCGACTTCGGCTACGCGATCTTGAGCGTACCATATTTAAAACTATGGCGATAAAGCAATATTCACTCGCCTTACGGCGTTATTAAATTAAACAACACGATAAACTACACCCAAAATCAGTACACGACCGAGTTATCTAGTTCTCCTTAAACGAGGGGCTTATGTGTCCTTTATCCCACTTCTGATCTTATAACCAGAGGTGGAATTAAATTAAAAATAAAACGAACTTCACAAATCAAACACTTTCTAATTTTAATAATTGAAATGACAAATTAACAACAAAATCATTAAGGAGAACGAAATAACATAACTGAAACAAATTATTAGTTAAATTGATAGTTTTAAGTGCACGAACTTATGTATTTCAATAAATAACAAATGGCCCGCATGACCTTGAGTCGACCGATAGCAACTACGTAACCGAGCTGTGACCGTTCCGAGCGCCGAGAGGCAAATGGACTTGCTGCGGACGGCGCGCGCCTTTTATAAGCGCCGTAGGGTAGATAGTGGCTTGGTGGGGGGTGCGGCTTATAGTATAATTATATAGGAGCGGTGGTAGCGGTCAATGGTAAGGACACGCGCCTTTAACCGAGGAGTACGGGTTCAAACCCGGGCACGTACCTCTGGATTTTTCAAATCTATGTACGTATTTATACCACTAGCTTGACGGTGAGGGAAAACATCGTGATGAAACCTGCAAATTCAAATAACTTTGGATTTGTAACCATGATCCAAAAATTGTCTGGTTCCCTTATCTTAGGGTTACAAAAGTCAGATCGGCAGTCGCTTCAATGTTATTACCAGACTCGCTAAATCCTGGATCATGGTCTAAGCGGACCCCGTCAAGCACGGGACATAACGCTAGGAAGATGATGATTGTATAATTATATACAAGAATATTGTTTAATTATAAAAATGATATTAAATGATGTTGTAAATGGAATAATTAATTTGATTGACTTGACTTAACTGGCCCGTTGGTCGAGTAGTCAGAGACCCTGGCCACTAAACCAAGGGTCGCGGCTTGGAATCCCACTAGGGGCAAATTTTTCATGTGGTGAACATGGATATTTGTACTCGAGTCATGGATGTTTATATATGTATTTAAGTATGTCTATCCATTCACCTAGTATCCAAAGCACAAGCTTATAAGCTTAGTTTGGGACTAGGGTATTGTTGTGTCAATCTGATCTGAATTTATATATTTATATATATATAGGCAGTAGCTAAAGAGCCTACCCTCTGACCAAAGTTAGACTGAAACCATGATCCAAAAATTGTCTGGTTCCCCTATCTTAGGGTTACGAAGGTCAGATCAGCAGTAATTACCAGACTCGCTAATCCTGGATCATGGTCTAAGCGGACCCCGTCTAAATACGGGACATAACGCTAGGAAGATGAGCTAAAGTTAGATTGAAAAGTAGATTTAACTCACGGTCACACCCGCGTGTAATACAGTCTGTTACAGACATTATAATGCGGTTTCCACGGAATTATCATTTTTGGAATAAAAAGGTAACCGGTCCTTTCTTAGAACTCCAAATTTCACCACAATCAGTTAAGTGATTTGAGCAAAAAAGTGTAGCAAACAGACAGTTACTCTCGCATTTATAAAATTAAGTAAAGTTGTGAAAATTCAACTTAAAACACAAGCAGAACATTTTGAACCAACGATACTATTAAAACTGAAAAGTTACCGCCAAGAAACGCCATTAACACAGACATAGACTTAATAAGCACCGATATTCAAATAACTTGAACATAGAGCTGGAAGGCTGAAAACTTCATCTGTTAAGGGGTGGAAAATAGTGGAAATTATTTTATCTAGGATCTAAATCTAGATTTAACCCGTCCCTGCTCGCGAAATTCTGTCTGTTACAGAGACTTATCTTTCATCTATCGAAATCGAAAAAAACATCTGGTATTATAAGTAGCCTTTTAGAGTTGTCTTTTAAGGTTTAAACTTTAGGAGTACTAAATTTCATCACACCACACACGTAACAGTGTACCTAAGAATTAGAACATTTACATGCTTTAATCACAAAGCTGTCGTTATGAGGAGACACTTATTTTTTTTTTTGTACAAATCAGAAAAGATGTCATGCATAAGGCCTTCGATGGCCACATCGACGATCTTGTCTTTCTGGGCGAAACGCGAAAAATACCCACGGATATTGCAAAAGGCAACAATAAAATTACAATTAACTTTAAAACATAAAACCATCAAGTCAAGAAACTTAAAACAGAGACCAATTAAGACGAGAGGCCGCCATCAACGGAGACGTTAACATTCAAATAAAGTTGAACATAACCGCGAGCGAGTCAAACTTCACTCGTAATGGGTGAAGATAAACGCTGAGCCGCCGCCTGTGCCAAGAAGGGTGCCAAACTGGACCCTTGGAGGCCCCCTTGATACGAGCCTTAACTATTCTGTATTTTTCTAACATGCGGTTAGCCGCTAACAAACTATAGCAGCTAGCGTTTTTGAAAGAATTATAAATTGTATGTTCAAACCATGTACACACATCATCCCACCTTCACTCCGCGAAGGAGCAGCCCTGTCAAAGGGAAGCTCGCCCCTTTAACCATATTTAGCCAACAAAACTAGGCTGGGAAAGATGGATAATTGTGAAAATGTAGTGACAAGTGGCTAGCTGTCGTCTACACAATCACACACCCAAAACCCGATATACCACTCGCCTTCTCTGACATGTAAGACAAGGAACATAATTGTTCTATGAATGTATCAACCAACTGGTTCTTGCCTAGCATGCCTCTTGTCACTACTTTATCACATGTGGTTAAAGGAGCCTGTTGCCCCTTTGACACTGCCTACCCCTTCGGGGATTATAGGCGTGATGTTATATTATTATACGGATTAAGATAATTATAGCACTTGCATGCCATTAAAAACCTTCATGAGTAACATTAAAATATTTCTATTATACAGAACATTTATCAAGTACCATTCATACTTCACTTCTGCTTTCTCTCTATCCCATTTTGATTTTTCACTCATTCATGCCAAAAACATTTACGCTTGTATATAGGTCCAATAGTTGGTATTTTTATACTACAGAAATGCCAGTAATGTACCGTAAATGTTATTTAAAACTTATAGAATTCTAATGACTAACTCATGTTTAAATAATAATTTGTTGGAAACATCAATTTTTTTTTTCTAAGCACGGGACATAACGCTAGTAAGATGATGATGATCTAATATTTTTTCTGGTGCCTAATCTAATCTATATAAAATACCTACCGTAATTCCTTATACGAACACTAATTGAGGTAGGCAAATAAGATTAAGAATAAAAAGTAATTTTTGATTACCTGTAAAATTCGAAGTAAAAGATTATTTCGGCAACCTAAAACAACTAGTTGAAAAACACGTTTGTAGAAAAATGAAAGAAACAGTAAAATCTCTTTCAACCTCACATCTAGCAAATAACCACAGATGTGCTAAAAACCAATCACCTAATGGCCTCGGCTTTACCTTCGCAACACGTGAAATTAAAAAAGAAGAAGAAACAAAATAAATAGGAAAATGGAAACGTGCATAACATTCTTGCTTTGGCGACCAGTGCATTCGGGATACATGCACATATACAAAGTTTTTAAACTAACATGACCAGAAAAATGTAAAGTTATATTAAGCATAAACTCATGATTGGATTATGCATGAGGCTGAGAAAACCACCTAAAGGTCCCAAATAAGATACGGGCCCACGTGCCCATATAATCGGATGTAAGAAATTATTAAGGAACACTAAAGCGTTTACATAGAAGCTGTAAAACTGACTTTTTTAAGCTAATAATAATAACGTGGTAACTTAAATCAATTTTGCAGGAACATTGGTTATACTGAAAACAATTTTACATTTTCCTGGACAAAATATAACACTAAAATATAAATAAAATGTACAGTTGCATTGCGTGAATTGTCGTGGAATTTGATTGTAATAAAATCTAGAAGTTATATAGATTAATTATTATATAATTATATTAACGATACGATATCATTAATTCTAAAGACATGTAGTATTTGAATGCCGTAACATTTGTAACGACACTTCACTCAATACAAAATGAAACTAATTACATCTGATACAAGGGGTTAAATATCAACATTAACAGTTAGTGAAAAACATTCAAACACCGATAGTGGCAAGAAAAAGTGATAGAAAGAGAAACAAACACACGAGGGGGATAGAAAACATCGAATATATTTCTTAAACACCGAATGCGCGTCGCGTGGCCAGCCGGGTATTTTTGGACATTTTTTTACTGTCAACTGTGTTTTTTTTCACAGATACCTACGTTCCGTTTTACGATCTTCGATAACTCTTGGATTTAATCAGCAAATGACTGGATTTTGTTTGTTTTATTTGTATAGCGCTCCCCTTTCGATGTTCATCCGAATTTTTAGGCTGATACAATTAAAGTTGTACATTTTGACTTTATTTAGTCGGAAACAATTGAATTTTCTTTTATTTAACATCGTTTACCTTGCAGTATTTTACAAGAAGATTCGAGTCGAAGAATGTTGTGGAAAATTTCGGATAATTGTTTTACTTAATAGAGTTTTTTTTCTTTGATTTTTTTATTTTATTTTCGGTATTGTTTTGGACTACCTAATCACGTTAAAATCAACTGAGGTAAATTTGCGATACATTATTATTTTGTAATGACAAGCTGAAGCTTTACTTAATAAGATTTAAATGCAAATTATTTTTACTATATATTTCATTCATTCATTTATTAGTCATCCATATTAATTTTAAATTTAACACATTTCTGTTGAGCGTATACATTTAGAAATTTCTTGAAGTTCTTAAAAAACATTTTTATATATGTGCGATTCTACATCAGCATCGTTTCGTATTGACATCAGATCGATGCCTGTTGTAATAACAGTTTGTGTAGGCGTTTTCCCTTGCTTCCGACCTCCTCCAAAGATTGGTTGCGTTTTCCTCTGATTACGTAAAAGCTTTTTCTATTTAGTTCCATTTTTATTTCCGCTCACATGCATAATATAGCTACTTTGACGATATAATGCTCTTTTCGAAATGCAATCAAAAACTTTGATTTGAGTCATAAATACTATTTGTTATATTGGCACTTAACATTTATTATTTGTGTTTCTATATACGACTCAAGATAAAACTAACGTGTAATAATAAAGGGAAAATAAATAAAATTGTTAAGTCTGGTTTTATTTCGAAAAAGATAAACATCAGTAATAAAGTTTTGATAGTTTATTACTGGAAAAATGTCCTTGAGAAGAGAAAATTGATTTTCGTACAAAATAACATCTGTCCACTGTCACTAGTGTCATGACGTCTTGTCTCTATGAATAGAAGTGTTTTGATATCCTCACAAAACAATTGTATTTCAAATATCTCTAGTTAGTACGCAACCTTGTCTTTCCCAATTAAATTGTGTTTAGGCTGCACAGTTCTATATTTCCTATAGATCGATACTTTCCATAATTTTCTAAAACCAGTCATTAAAAACAATCCCATGAAATAATTTATGTTTTTGTAGATCATATTTTAAAAATATTATTTTAAGAAAATCATCCTTAACCAACAATGTATAACCATACTAAGGTTAGTCCTGGCAACCCTACCCCGACCTCCTTCCAAAGACGATTGGTGAACCGCCCTATGGCCTGATTACACAAACGCGGCTCACACATTCCCGCTCATTTCCCAAAGAGGACCTTCATTTCTCTCCTCTGATGTTTATATCCGTAGTACTCCGTCGGAGGTTTTGTTTTTACGCGTATCCTTGTCGCAACGTTCGAGTCTAGCCAGTCTCGACAAGTATATACCTAACTAGATTGGGCTTGAACCAAAGGAAATCTATTTAGACATATTTCATAATATTTAATATGATAATATCGACACAAGTCTACGATACAAATTTCCCGTGATTTTTTAAACCCCTTTTTGTCAAAACAATGACCTAATTAACTAAACGAAGCAGATTTGTTACATTAAATTTATATTTGGAATGCCAAGCCATAACTCTGTTTCCCCCATTAAAGAAAATTTAGGAATAATACTATCTGAGTTTAAATAAATTAATCCATTTAAGTAATTTATATAAAATAATTTTGCCCTGCAGGTTGAGTATGGCTCTAGGCCATACTCAACCTGCGGCCCGCGGACCGCATGCGGCCCTCCGGGCGATTGTTATTGGTCCATCTGAAGTTACAAATTTACAGTTAACATTTTTTTTTTTAATTTCTTTTTAATTAGACCTAAATAATTTTTGCATGCGGTCGTGGCTCCTATAAAAAAAAGGTTGAATATGGCTGCTCTAGGCCCTAGCCAAGGCTTCAGCCTACACAGCTTTTGATAAAAAAAACAGTCCCCAATACATTCCAAAGCTGATTTCAATATGTGAAACAATGTGCTCAGCCTTAAACTTAAACTTGACTCGAACTGCAAAGTTCAAATGAGATTTTCTCCTAAACATCCGAGGCGTTTGTTCCGGCCGGCTGCTGACTCGGAAGTCGGGATGGCCTGGCGTCAGCAAATGCAATCTTACAAGCTTAAATGAATTCCCATTACCGTAAATGAATTCCCATTTGGACAAATGTACGTTTGGTTGCAGGAAAATACAGAATGTACTATTTCGTGTCCTGGAAAACATCGTACTGCTGATTTTTGACAGCTATTTTACAAAATGTAAATATTATTTGATACAAAATAAGTGATTTTGTATAAATTGCTTCTTATTTCAATTAACGGATGATTCATTATACGTATTAAACTAAACAATTCATTTTAACTATCATTCTGAGGAACTTTTGGATTTTTCCTGCCAAAAAAAATGTGTTTCACATCATTGAGATTTCCCATAATTTTTTTTGTAAAATAGTATAGATTTAAAACAAATTTAAAAAGCGAAGTTCCAAAAAATTTCAAAAACGCTATTTTTAACCGACTTCAATAAAAATGAGGAGGTTTCGACTCGATTCGACTGAATTTTTTTATGTACCTATTACATAAAAGGCTACCCAAAAGCTTTTTACTATTAGTCGCTTTAAACGTAAGAAAGTCGTACAATTTTGTATGATGAACTAATTTGTATTTTATTTCCCCTAAATAACCATACAAAAGAATCAATAAGGACAGTGAAAAATATGCTTTCAATTGGCTAAATCTCATGATATTAACCAATATCGTGTTATCTATGTAGCACTCCTCTCCTTGGCTCGAGGGTTAAAAATAAAATTAATTAAGCCCCATAAATATCAAAGCTTTAGATAGAATCATCTTATTGTTTTTCTCTTGGTAAACAAGTTTAGAAACTCGTGTTCCCAGTGAGCTGATATAATAAATATAAAAAAAGAAATTTTTTTTGCAGCCCAAAACGACTGCATCATGTAAGGAATGGATGAAATATTTATTTATCTCATTTTATTAATATATGCTATTTGAGTAATAGTCAAAACAAAACATAGAATTCTTTAAAACTGATAATATTTTCACAAAAATAATACATTATTCAAATAGCGCAATATCCGACGCCACTACGAAATTAAGGCAATCTTAGTTTTAATTAACATTTAAAAAATAATAAGAACACGTGTTGAAAATGTCTGCATTCTCAATCAATTAAGGCTTATGAAACCTTAATTGATTTTGTGACTAGCTACCAGAATAAAATTCTAAACGACCATCTTGAAAAAGGAAAACAAGCGAGAAACTTCTGATTGAATTGAATTCCAAACTTAAAATGTTCAAGTTTGAATTGAGAATTTCTAATTTGGAACCATTATCCGGCTAGCATCTTGAAAGAGGTCGGAAAACAAATGAAAAAAGTGGTTGGAATTTAAAAAGCGAACAACTGCAGATGAATGGGCGTTATGCTGGCCAATGCCGTAGTTTCCCTGCAGTTAGCTCGCATCTTCGCCACACCATATCGATTTACCATCCACTTTGCAATACTAAAAATTACGTTATCTCTTTACGTTTAGAGTCCAAAATCGACGGTTTCGACGCTGGCGTCTTGTAAACAATCATTGGTTTTTTGTTTTTTGGTACATTTTACATTGTTTTAGTAATGGATTGCAGTTTGTGTTTCTTCATTAGCGTTTTTTAACCAATTTTATATGTTTTTAGCAATTTCGGTAACTCGCATTTTGACGAATTATTACAATTATTTGTATGCTATAAAAGAGGAAGGGGTTAAGTAGTCATTACATTGTTTTTTATTCATGTTTTTTTTTCTCTTTTAGTCTCTACGTAGTTTTTTTTTATATCTTCGATTACATTACAGTTAAAATTATCCTTAACGTATTGGATGATATATTTAAAAAAATCTTATTTAGTGACGGTTTATTTATTTATCACTTTGTAGTGTAACTTTCTTAATTTTGAATTTTTAATACCATCAAGTCGAAAGTTTTAGTTTCAAAATTTAAAGTTTCAATTGTTTAAAACAGTTGGCCGTTGCGTGAATTCAACTTTGCTAAATCACTGGCCGTCACTACGTCAGAATTTGCACAAAAAAAAATAATTTTATATCCGCGCTTCACGCAACTATTTGGGCTTCCCCGTTGACGTTAAGTCGGCGTATCCGACAATACCCCTATTGATCTGTTTACCACATTTTGTTTTGAACACTTTATTACAACCTTACACAACTTCTCTTCTCTCTGCGTCCACAATACGAATTCGGAACACGAAATTACC